>CM034701.1:312740592-312751354 GCA_020142125.1 Phrynosoma platyrhinos
AGTCAAAAAGACAAACAATTGGTTCCTAGAACAAATCAAGCCAGAATATCTGAAAGCCAAGGTGACGAAATTGAGGCTGTTGTACTTTGGCCATGAAAAGGCATGACTCATTAGAAAAGACAATTTCTGGGGAAGGTAAAGGCCAATAGAAAGAAAGAAAGACCACATGTCAGGGGGCTAGACTCGATCAGGGAGGTCACAGGCCTGAACCTGTAAGATCTGAGAAGAGAATTTGAGAACAGAGGAGCATGGAGATGTCTCATTCACAGGGTTGCCATGAGCCAAAGTCAACTCGAGGACAGCTAACAACAAGCAACAGTTGCTTAAGAATGAGGGTGCAAACTCCCCCTGCCCCCCGCATTTTACATTTTAACAGAGTAAAAAAGGCAGGAGGAGAAAAAAGAAATCCAGCAGCACTCTGAAGATTAACTTATTTATTCATTCTTTTATTCATTAATTCATTAATTCATTCATTCATTCATTTAATTGGTATGCCACTTTTCTCCCACAGTGAGACCCCCAAGGCAGCTTTCAGAAAGAGTCAATTTAAAAAGGTGAACTATCATCACATAACACAATATAAAAGTATTTAAAATACATACAGAATGAAAAATGTATAAATAAAAACATCCCAATGAAAACTTAAGTCTGCTTAAACAAAAAAGCTTTTGCCGGCCGGTGAAAGGAAAGCAGAGAGGGGGCCAGCCTAGCATCCTAGCAGGAAGGGTATTCCTGAGAAAGAAGATGCTCATGTCCAAACCAAGTGAGCCTGTGATGGTGGCAGCAGGACCAAGAGAAAACCTTCCACTGAAGATCTTTGGGTTCTGGCAGGTTCATATTGGGGGGATACAATCTTTCAGCTAGTCTGGACCTAAGCTGTATAGAGCTTTATAGGTCATGACCAACACTTTGAGTTGTGCTCAGAAACAAACTGGTAGCTAGTGAAGCTATTTTAAGAAGGGAGGTACATGTTTCCTATATCTGTGCTCAGTCAGCATTCTGGCCACAGCATTTTGCAAAAGTTTCTAGACAGTTTCCAAACTGTTGGACCCATATGGAATGTGTTACAGTAGTCCAAATGGGATGTCACCATAGCCAGATCTGGCATCTCAAGGAACGGGTACAGGTGGTGTACTAGCTTTAGCTGTGTAAATGCATTCCTGACCATTGCTGAAACCTGAGAACCCAGGCTCAGATTTGAGCCCAGAAGACATTACAAGCTGCAATTACAAGCCAGGAGACATTACAAGTTGGTGACCAAAATGGTGAAGGGTCTGGAAACCATGCCTTATGAGGAGCAACTTAAGGAGCTGGATATGTTTAGCCTGGAGAAGAGATGGTTAAGAGGTGATATCATAGTTCTGTATAAGTATTTGAGGATGGAGCAAGCTTGTTTTCTGCTGCTCCAGAGAACAGGACCGGAACAACGGATGCAAGCTACAGGAAAAGAGTTTCAACCTCAACATTAGGAGGAACTCCCTGACAGTGAGAGCTGTTCAACTATGGAACACACTTCCTTGGAGTGTGGTGGAGTCTCCTTCTTTGGGGGTCTTTAAACAGAGGCTGGATGGCCAACTGTCAGGGATGCTTTGATTTTGAGTTCCTGCATGGCAGGGGGGTTGGACTGGATGACCGTTGTGGCCTCTTCCAACTCTATGATTCTATGAAATACAAACAAAAATTATTGATAGCTAGTTTCTGGCAAACTCTTCCAATAAAAATGTTCTAAGAAAAACCATTTAAAACCTGAGCAGTTTATCAACACATTTCATGTCCTGTGCTTTAATAATCACTAAAACTTATATATGCCTGAATAAAATGACAAATATGATGCTCTGTACTTCTGATGTGAAAGAAAGTGTGCATATTTGTCTGGAAACAGGGTGTCCTTCCCATGGAATGTTTTTGTGTCACTATATATACATTGTTAATTATATTTTTTCCTGCAATAAATTAAATCCCTCAAATGAGACATATGATATGTGACCTTGAACAAATTTTAAAAGGCCACTGTAAGCTCTCCCCAGGATCTTCTCTATTTTTGACTAACCCATTAAATTTCCAAGAATCTTGTCCTGCAAAGAGGGTTGCCAGTAACCATCCCTGCTATGCTAATAAGGCAATTTTAGCCTGCTATACATAGGGTTCAGTTCAGAAACAGAAAAATGAATTAAACTTTCCCATTGTCTGGGCCAAGGAAACTGACAGCATTTTCATGGCTGAGTAAAGAGGTAATCAAGAGGTATTAGCACCCATTAACAAACTGTATTCAGGTTGGTTTAGGAGTTGAAGGAAAAGTTGCCCTTGCTTTTCCGTCTAGTATCTCTTCAGCCAAAATTTGAGCCAGCGTGGTGTAGTTGAGCATTGGACTAGGACACTGGAAGACTCAGGTTTGAATCCCAGCTTGTCCATGAAACCCATTGGCAAGTCACACTCTCTCAGCCTCAGAGGATGGCAATGGTAAATCTCCTCTGAAGAAACTTGCCAAGAAAACCACATGATAAGTTCACCCTAGGGCCGCCATAAGTCAGAAATGACTTGGAGGGACACAACCACCACCACCACAACAGTAGCATATCTCTTTAGCCAAAATTGTGGTGGTGGTAAGAGACAAGCAGTTGCAGCAAAGCAAAGACTTTTGGTCCTTGATCTTGAAAGATGGCATCTTCTTTGGAGCCTGTCACATCACTGAAATCAAGCAGACTCGCAAGTCTGTGTTTGGTTTCACTCAGCATTATCAAATGGACACAGATGTGTGTTTGAACAGACATGTTAGCCACATTTTAGTGCACATTTAGAAATAATGGTTTTTATGGTTCAACAGCTTCTGGAGGGACACATTTCCCTAACCAATTTAAGCTATACAAGGGGGGGAAATGTTGTGTAAAAAGGTCTTTATCTTTAGCAGATGTGTACACTAAAGCAGTACTGCTGAGAACCTGAAAAAGAGTAGCATCGATAATTCCATGGTTGGAATTCTCTTGATGTACACAGGTATAAACTCTTGTGTCTGCGCATATGTGTATTTTAGATAACTGCACAAGGGGGTATGCAAGTATCTCTTTACACAACTATACCTTCCATGCATGCAGCTGACCTGTTTGATGCCAGAGCTTTCTCCTGTGGGCATTTAGTGGAAGGAGGGTGGGCAAGAAAGGTCAGCTGTAGATATGTAACTAGAAGCCGAGAAGATGATCATACTGCAGACCCCCAGTTGTCCGTGGAGGTTGGAGAAAACTATATTGTCTGTTCCTTTGCCTGTAGAAATGCAGTAAGACATTGCCTGGATGTCTCTACCCACTAGTTTAGTCTTGGGGAGTGTCCTCCTGCACCAGACAGGTTGGTTGTGCATGTTGTGGAATGAGGGGAGAGGGTGTGGGTATACTACTGGAAAACTTTGTTCCTCTGAATCCAAGCAAAATTGGCATATGGGTAAAATACAGTCATCCCTCCTGATTTGCGGGGATCCATTCTGGACCCACACCCCCGCAAATTGGGAAAAACACAAATATTCAAGTCTCATTGAATAGATCGACAGCGCATGCCCGCGTATACCACTGCACATACACCATATGTCCGGAGGAACGACTGTATTAATAATTTTACACTAAAAACACATTTAAATCTCTATGCAGCTTATGCTAAAATGGTTGCCACTTTGGCATCTGTTTTCTATAGCATATTCTTGCAATAATAGACATCATTACCTATTTCTTTTTGTTTTGTGTTCATAATACCCTTGCATTTTGAATTCAACCTTTACAATAAATAACAACATTGTGCAACTTAGTTATTCTGATGCATCTCATCAGAATAATTGGATGATGGTATATTAGAATAACTGAAACAGAATCTAGACCACTGTATTTATGGTGTAATGAGGATGGGTCTGTAAATATTTTAAAAATATGCTTTTGAAACTCTTTCAAATTGGCTGAATGGTTGATGGTCATCTTACAAAGGAACAGGAGCCTTACAGAGATGTAGCTGCTACTGCATCATCATCATCATCATCATCATCATCATCATCATCATCATCATCATCATCATATTTGAATGGATTAGAAGATTAGAAGACATATAGAAGTGCAAGATTTGGGGCATCACATGGACTGTTCAACTAAACAATGAGGTGGAGCTTGTTTTATGAAGAGAAAGCTTGTTTTATGAAGAGAAAGCTGTTGAAGACAAACCAAACAAGCCATTTGCTTAAAAAATGTTAACTGTTGTCAAGTTGGCTTTGACTTACTATGAATGAGAAACTTTTGTTGTTCTGTTATTAACATCCCTGTTAAAATCTTGCAACACAGGGCCATGGTTTCCATGATCTATCTCTCTTTCTCTTTTCCTACTGTCTTTCACTTTCTTGGGCATTATCATCTTTTCTAATGAGTCATGTCGTCTCATGATAAGACATCTCATGTCCAAAGGATGATAGCCTAATTTTAGTCATTTGATTTCTAGGAAGAGTTCAGGCTTTATGTTGGTAATTTTGGCCCTCCATGATATCTGTAGAACTTTCTTCCACAGCGTCACATTTCAACTGATCTTTCAGCTTTCTTCACTATCCAACTTTCATAACCATATACAGAAATCAGAAATACTATTGCCTGAATGATTCTGACTTTATTATTCAGAAATATATCACTGATATATTCATTAACAATAGGACACATGAAGTTGCAAACATCCAGAAAAGGGGTTGAATAGAATTTGGTGCTGAGTGATGTAGTTTGTTCTCCTATAAATACTGTAATGTGTTTTGGTTTAAACTGCAGTAGAGTCAACATATAGTGTGTGAGGGGTTGCTAGCTGATTCTAGTAAAATAATACAACTTGACCTCACCCTGGTTGCTTCCCAAATCCTGCTTTCGACTCCAAAAAACCCAGTAAGTGCCCCTATTTCCATTTTGAGTCAGCTGATAACTTAAACCTCCCTTTATATATGTGATATTTTTATTAACTGATGGTAAGCTTTGCTATATATGCTTTGTACTTTGTTTTCTCTTTAACAGAAAAAAGATCTTTTTACTCAAATAATTTTAATTTCCTACTCTGAACTTTTTTTTAATTTTTATTATTAAAAGACATATTATACAAATACATACATAATACATTCATTTCTATTTACCTACATACCTACATCTCATACAAATACATACAAAAACAAACATTGAATTCCATACATATATTTTCTTTGTTCATTTCAATGAAAAAAAACTACAAATAACTTCCTAACTTAATTTTACCTCTTCTTCATATTTCCATGAATCTTCCTGTTTCCCTTCTTA
This sequence comes from Phrynosoma platyrhinos, assembly GCA_020142125.1. NCBI lineage: Eukaryota > Metazoa > Chordata > Lepidosauria > Squamata > Phrynosomatidae > Phrynosoma > Phrynosoma platyrhinos. The sequence continues at coordinate 312,745,884 of CM034701.1, forward strand.
TTCCATGTTCTTTATTTATATAATTTTCAACATTATAACTACACCAACTAATTTTACTTACCATAATTCTCTAATAGTTATTTTTCACTTTCCTTCATCCAATATTCTTTAACACAGATCCATTCTCTTTCTACATTTTCTTCTGTTTTTCCATTGATTAGAGCTGTTAATATATCAAGTTCCATTGCTTCTTCTAATTTTTCTTTCCATTCTATATCTGTTGGTATTTTATTTTGTTTCCATGCTTTAGCATAAAGGATTCTCGCTGCTGAAATCATATATAATAAGATGAGTTTGCATCTCTTTTCATCTTTTTTATCTATCCCACTTATCATGTTTAGTAGAAAGAGCCTTGGTTCCAATGGAATGTTTAATTCTAAAATTTCAATAATAAGATTTGTGTATTCTCTTCCAATATTCTTGGGCTTTTTTACACTCCCACCAGAGGTTATAGAATGTCCCTTTTGGATTATTGCACTTCCAACATTTAGTTTTACTTGTTTTGTACAGCCTGTTGATTTTCTCTGGAGAGAGGTACCAATGATATACCATTTTCATATGGTTTTCCTTATAGTCCTGACAACAGGTAAAGAATTTGGTATCTTTCCACGCTTTTCCCCACAATTCGAGTTCAATTGGAGTGCCAATATCTTGTGCCCATTTTATCATGGAATGTTTAACTTTCTCCTGTTCAAGGTCTCTTTCTCTTAAGATCTTATAATATTTAGCAATATGACCTTTCTTATTGTCCCAAAAGACTTCATCTAATTCATTTTTTTCATTTGTGACTCCATATCTTATTTTGTCTACATTAAATCTATCTTTTAATTGATAGTACAGAAACCAGTTCTTTTTTATTCCCTTTTCCAATTGTTCCATTGTTTTCATATAGCCATCTTCTTTCCCTTTCCATTGTAATAAATCTTTATAGGTTAACCATGGTGTACTCTGAACTTGCATGTCATAATAAGAAACCTTTTTATAAACCTTTGTGCTGAATGAGTAAAATACGAAGCAGCTCCCATTTTTGGAGAAAGGCAGAATAGAAATCCAATAAATAAGTAGGATGTAAACAATTCTCACCAGACAAACACTGATAGTGCCTACTTGTACCATTCTTCAAATGGAGTTTAATAACACTGCAATCTTTCTGAAGCTTTAGTTTGGAGTTGCATTATGTATCTCAGATTTCCTTTGAACCCAAAAGCATTATAGATGTCTGAGAGAATTAGAGCCTCAACATTATAAAAGAAAGGCAAGGGAATGGACTTTTACCTACTTACTTACAGCAGTCTTTACTGAATTGAATCCTAGCATGCCCAAGATTCACATATTTTTTTTGTTCATATCATCCATTTCTGTTTTTATTACCCTTTACTGAAACATGGCATATTGGACTAAACCCAACATTAGTCCTACTTAGATAGGGCACTTGTTAGTTACAGCTAAAGTAAGCCCCATGGATTTCAACAGTGCTTGCTCTAGATAGGACTGAGATTGGATTTGGCATAGAATAAACTTCTATAGTTTCTTACTGTGCAACTGCCTCATTTGATCCAAGCTCTATGGATTGACTTGCCTGAAAGTTATTTCTCCAATGGGGTTTTAAATGTAAGGCAAAAAACCAAAAAGCCTATCAACCATAACATAATGGTCTGGGTTATTTTTAACACTTGGAAGAGTGCTGCACATATAAGGCTAATGCTAAGGGCAGGAGATGCTTTACATTTCATCCACCAGCAAGAGTGCTCAGGTTACTGAGCTAAACCGGAATAACAAGCTACTGTGCTAATCCTGCTGTTGCTATTTTAAGGCGCTAAATGAATTTGATGGATGTCTGTTATCCTGATCCTGCCTTACTGCCACCTACACCAACAGCCAACACTGGCCCACTCAGAAGAGCTTTTTCTCCTTCCAATAAATTACAAGGTGGTGGCTCAACACCCACTCCTTCCCACAGTCTCTGTTCCTTAACTTCAGGGGGCAGGGTGGGTTGCCTTGATAAATGTACTTATTCTTTCCCCTGATCATTTATAACTCTGAGCCTGTTCTATCTTACATATGTGTGTATGTGCCTTCAAATCACCTGTCCATTTATGGTGACCCCTTGAATTCCATAGATTTTTCTTAGGCAAGGAATACTCAGAGGTGGTTTTGCCAGTTCCTTCCTCTGAAATATAGTGCACAGCACCTGGTATTTATTGGTGGCCTCCCATCCAAGTACTAACCAGAGCTTATCCTGCTTAGCTTCTGAGATCAGACAGAATCTGGTGCCTTTAGAGTATTTAGATTATCTTACGTATAGCATATCTATATGTGAACAACCTGAAATAACATTTTACAAGAGGTGTGGAACATGTAACAAATATGCAGTAATATTTGGACTGCAGCTCCTATCAGCCCTAGTTACAGGATTCATGGATAGTTGGAGATTTTGAACCATGGTCTTAGCCCAGCACTCTAGCCCACTTTTTAGCTGTTTCAGCATAGCATTATTATTAAAAAATACCACCATTGTGTAATAGTACAAATGATGGCTAAGAAATTGTAATACTGGGATCCCTTTTTAATGACAGTCACAACCACATCCTATGGAATCCTGGGATATGTGGTTTGATGAGGAACCAGGGAAACTCTTTTGCCAAGAATTCTAAGATTCCATAGGATGGAACCATGCCACTTATAGTGAGATCATAGCACTAGCATTGTGTAATCTGAAAGGCCCAGATGTTCAAGTACAGAAGCAAACAGGGTTGGGTACATCTGTGTAGCTATCTATATTTCTGTCCCCATTCTGAGCACATAACAAACTGGAATATTATCTTCAATGGAGGAAATAATTTGGTGATTGCTTTCTATTCCTTTATACCTTACCTTAGCCCTCCACTTTATTGTTCTCCATCGATTAATGGTGCTAGTTATGACCTATGCAAAGTTTGCATGTCCATCCACATGTCTACACTTGAATTATTTTGATATATGCACATCAGCAAAGCTCACATCCTGTGGACCAGGGGTTGGCAACCCACGGCCCGTGGGCTGGGGCCAGCCCGCCGAGGCTTTGGGACTGGCCCGTGGCCGGTCCTGCCACTGCTGGTCCTGCCGCCGCCACCGCCACGTGTGCTCTGCAGCTGCCAACATGCTGCGCGCGCACGACGGAGAGCACCATTTTGGCATCCAAAATGGCGCCTGTACATGCACATGACGGAGAACACCATTTCTGAAGGCCCAACGGCGTTCCCAAATGGTGCCCCGTGTTGTGCGCATGCGCGCGAGATGCAGAGCCCCATTTCAGAAGGCCCAACAGCGCCAGCACCGTGCGCATACACATGGCACCGGTGCCATTGGGCATTCCAAAATGGCACCCCCACGCATGCACACCTGCGCTTGATGGTGGGCATTGTGCACATGTGCACGCGCAGGGGCAAGCACATGCAAGTGCACAAGCACATGTGCACCGGCCCCCAGCGCCATTCCCCCCCCGGCCCCGGCATGTTGCCGGCCCCTGCCCTGTGGACATTCTTCCTTTTCTGTCTCCATACTACTCTGTACTACTGGTTACATTGGGTTGTTGGTTTTTTTTAATATATATTATATTTTTTTAATATATATTATATTAAATATATATATATATATATTAGGTTTTATTAAAGTTGTAGTCCATGAATATCTGCAAGGAAGAAGTTCATAGAATCATAGAATTGGAAGAGACCACAAAGGCCATCCAGTCCAACCTGCCATGCCAGAATACACAATCAAAGTACTCCTGACAGATGGCCATCCAGTCTCTGTTTAAAAAGCTCCAAAGTAGGAGGCTTCACCATTCTCTGAGGCAGCGTATCCCACTGTCAAATAGCTCTTATGGTCAGGAAGGTCTTCCTAATGTTTAAGTGGAATCTCGTTTCCTGTAGTTTCAATCCATTGCTTGGTATCCTAGTCTCTGGAGCACCAGAAAACAAGTTGATCAAAACAGCCTAATAGAACAATGGTCAGAAAATATTGCTGCTGCAAAATGTTCAGAAATATATGCAATATCACTGACAGTTGAATGTATGATATGTGGCTTGGGGACTTTTCTGTGTCTCTGGTGTAAATAAATCTGTTTTAATGGTAATATACTTGTACTGCGGAAAATAAATGGTATGTGCCTTCTTAATTTCTAGTTAGCTCTAAGTTAACCACAATCTGTGGGACAATTAAAGTTGGCCTTAATAAGGGAGCCCTTCAAATAAATGTTCTACATAATCTGCCATATTTTGCATTTTAATGTTGGTAGCTTTTTAATGGGCTATAAGTGACTCCTTTGGTTATTGTAGAAATTAGTGGCACAAGTTTATGGGAGGCACAAGTACTTTAGTAGTGGACAGGTAGTTATGAAAAATGACTACCAACATTTTTATTGTTACAGACATCTCTCTGTCTGTACCAATAACTAGTCATTTATTCATATAACTGTTCATGTCTTTAATGTGCTTTTGGAAAAAATCTATTAATACTAATAAAATGTGACTCATAAAAAAGAATCTGAAGAGCTACTTAAAGAATGTAGAAAACCCTTCTAGTAATCTGTTTCTTTTTCTGGCTTTATCTTTGCTAAAGACATTTATACAGGTACTGGTGATAAAAATTTAGTGGTTTCTGGAATCAGCTTCAGTTTTAATTTTTGCTTCCCCACTACCGTTACCTTGTCATACATGATAAAACTATAGGAAAAGCAAAAGATAAGTAAACGGCAGGTTTTTAAAAATAGCCCTAGATCAGTGATACTCAAACTTTTTATTCTTGGGACCGCCCTCCTTACATCTACATGCAAATATTGTGCTCGCCTTCAACGTAATATATGAATAAATGTATTTTGTCTATTTAATGTGCATATTATCATTTGCACATTCATTTATATTCCTATTTTAACATTTTATAAGGAAAGAATATCATTCAAATCAGAACAGTTTTATTAAAGTAAATTCAATACTGTGTTTAATTCAATGCATGTGTAAATTTTACACATTAAAAGGTTTGAGAGGAGAAGGAGGAGGAAGAAGAGTACCAGGATGAAGAAAAGGAGGAATCAAGCTCCTCTAGTCTCATGCTCCCCTTGGGCAACTTTGCACTACCCTGGGGCTCCTGCCCCATCCTTTGAGAATCACTGCCCTGGGTCATACTTTGTAATATCACTTCCATGTATAAATTTAGAGTTATAGAAGATGAAGATCCTTTTCTAACTCTTAAAATTAAGCTTTTATTTGGATATGCAAAGAGGACCGATAGCTTGAACCTTTTGTAGAGAAATAATTAATTACACTTTTTCATAGAGAACTGTTTGTGAATACTTCTAGCCACATTGTCCCCAGATTTTCCATTCTAAGAGAAAAGGTTTTAGTTAAACAAAAATGCAGTTGTATCAACCTTGTCATTATCTTTTATTTTGAGGAAACAGAATCTCTGCTGCTCTGAAGAAAGAAATACTGATG
>CM034701.1:312768130-312779620 GCA_020142125.1 Phrynosoma platyrhinos
TGGACTCCTAGATCCCTTTCACACGTAGTCTCATTCAGCCAGGTGTCTTCTATCGTATATCTGTGATTTTCGTTTTTCCACCTTAAGTGCAGTGGAAGAGGCACTAGGGATCACACTGCAAACACATGGTGGATAATGGAGTACACTAGGAAATTTCAAAAGAAAATCCACATGTACTTTATTGAATACTGCAAAGCCTTTGACTGCATAGATCATGAAAACTATGGAATGCACTAAAAGAAATGGGAATGCCACTACACTTGATTGTTTTGATGCATAACCTGTACTTAGGACAAAAGGCTGCCATCTGAACAGAATACAGAGAAACAGAATGGTTCCAAATCAGCAAAGACAGGCAAGGCTGCATTCTATCCTATTTATTAAAACTGTATGCAGAAAATATTATATACAGAGCAATCTTAGACTCAGAGGAAGGAGGAGTGAAGATTAGAGAAAGGAACATTAATAACCTAAAATATGCAGATGACACAATGCCACTAGCAGAAATCAACAAGGACCTGCAGCAATTATAGGAGAAGGACAAGGAGGAAAGTACCAACGTTGAACATTAAGAAAACAAAAATAATGACCCTGGAAAATCTGCAAGAATTAATCCTAGGTAACAAGAATATTGAAAAGAGTTCTCATACCTTGGATCAAATACTGATCAGATAGGAGAGTGCAGTCAAGAATTAGAAGAAGACTAGGATTAGAAAGGGCAGGTATAAAAAAAAAAATGGACAAGATCCTAAAGTATAAGGATATAACAATATTGTAATTATTTAATTCTATTTTAATGTACCATTTTATATGTCTTTTAATTGTACTTTTTTAATGTTGTGAGCTGCCTGAGTCCCAGTTTTGAGAAAAGGGTGGGATGATAATAATAATAATAATAATAATAATAATAATAATAATAATAATAACAACAACTATGAAAACAAAAGTAAGGATCATCCAAGCCATTGTAGCTCCCATCACCATGTATTGATGTGATAGCTGGATAGTGACGAAAGCCAATAGAAAGACAATCAACTAATTTTAGATATGTTGCTAGAGATGTTCAAACAAACAAATGACAAACAAATGGGTTCTATTCAAAAATGGGTTCTATTCATGTTAGTCTGTAGAATCAGTACAGTATGTAGAGAGATCTTGTAGCACCTTTGAGACTAACTGAAATATGGCAGCATGAAAGCTCTCTCTACAAATGGGTTCAAGAACAACAGATCAAGCCCATACTCTCCCTTAAAGCCAGGATGATGAAATTGAGGCTGTCGTACTTTGGCCACATCATGAGAAGACATGAATCACTGGAAAAGACAATAATGCTAGGAAAGGTAGAGGGCAGTAGAAAGAAAGGCCACATACCAGATGGTTGGACTCAATCAGAGAGGCTACAGACATGAGACTGTAGGACCTGAGCAGAGCAGTGGAGGACAGGGGGTCTTGGCGTGTGATAAGTGAAACTGAACTATCCAACATTTTAGTTATAAGGCTTTGAACTATGGGTTTTCTAGAGAAAAAAAGTGACCCAAAACAATCTTTACCTGATGCAGACAGTGGTCATTTCAAGTGGGGGACAAACTGACAGGAACAATATACTAAAAACTTATAAGGAGCTTCTAAAGCTAAAACTGGAAGAGGAGAAGTGACAAGAACATGGCTGGAGTGGGAAAATTGGAAGATCTATTACACTGGGGAAAAAGTTCTCATTTTAATCTGTTTGCTTAAATGAGACACCTTAGATCACACTCTCTACAGAACCAATAACTCAGCTTCCTGACTGTGGCCAGTGGAGCTGAGAATTGAAAGAGATTGATGTAGGAAGCATTAGTATAAAGACCCTTTGACATATACCTATTGGCACTGTCATAAAATTAAAACTTTCACAGTACTTTAATAATAATAATAATAATAATAATAAGGAAATCAAAATACTTGGACAAAATATATGAAACATGTACACAAAGATCAATATTGAAAATTATACCATTCCGTGCTAAGAGCAGAAGAATCCAGAACATAACTCACTGCCTTTGCAGACTGCCAGAAATAGTGCAAATTTAAGGGTTAGGGTTAGGGAATCATGGGAACTATATTTTATTGTGGCACCAGAGCTCTCTGACAGAGAAGGCTCAATGTCTCATAAAAAAACAATTCCCATGATTCCCTAGTACTAACCCTAACCCCTTAAAGTGGACTCAATTTGCACTATTTCTGGCAGTCTGCAAAGACCGTGAATGAGACAAACAGTAAGATAGTTCAGTTTCACTTATCACATGGACAGCAAGTGGTGGTCTTTGAAGTCAGACAGTTATATCAGATCTAGAGAATGTAAAATTCCTCAATATTAATGAACTGAAATGGAAGTGCAGTAGTCAAACCATGGCTAAGATCTTTGAATGAGCATTTACAAACTTTGCTTTATGTTCCGATCTAGTTATTACATTAAAAATCGTAAGAGGAAATATAATGTTTTAGTGGATGGCGTGGTCATATAAAAAGGCATCTTAGAATACAAGAAAGGAGAGAAATCAGAAGGGAAGTGAAAGAGAGAGTACATATGTATAGTGAGCTAAAGGCTGAACGCAGCTTGGGTTGTAGATGCCTTCTCTTTAGAGATCTGGTTGGAGTTAGTGGACTAGTTATAGAAGCATGTCTGCTACTTGCTACAAATTAAGATTTCTTGCTTATTTTTGTAAATAAATCAAATATAAGGGATCTTAAGTTTCTAGTGCTCATTCTTCCAAGGGAAACCAAAGCTGAGCAATTGGCCTGGGAATTCTCATGGTTTTGGGTAGTGAGGAAAACTAAATGATACACCTGACATGTTGTTGCGTGCCTTCAAGGTGTTTCCAACTTATGGTGACCCTAAGGTGAACCTAGCATGGGGTGTTTCGTTTTTGTTTTGTTTTTGGCAAGATTTGTTCAGAGGAGGTTTGCCATTGCGCCCTTGCTAGCTTTTGCTGCTTGGAGATGGATTTTAGCAAGGATTTCAAAGATCCTCCATGTTTTGAGAACCCAAGTCACCATGTGGTTTCTTTATTTAAGAAAAGCCTTTGGGGGCATGATAAATGCATTTTGGTCACTGGTCAAATGCTTGATGGTTTGTGTGAAAGCATATTTCCTTAATGATGAAAATTGCCCTCTAATAGTATTATCCAAATATAATGCAGCATCCCTTCATGTTACCTCTATTTCTCAATGAACCCAGACTTTACTTATTAATGGCATTCTAAATGCATTGTGTGAGACATAAGTCCAGGATTTTTCAGTCCAGCATCCATTATTTAATACAATTTAAATTGACTTAAGGACCCTCTTGGTGAGCTTCTTTTTGGCATCTTAAGCCAAACTGCCCTAAAGGGGAGGGAGGAAAAGAAATTGAATCACTCCTGCATCAGTGATTTAAAGGATCCTCTGTCATTATTAACAAGCTAGCGTCTGTGCATGAGAGTTCTCACTAATTCGATTACTGCTTATAAAATACTTACAGTTTATTTCAGGATCCAGCCCTTTCCTCTGGCCACTCTACTACACTGTCTCTTAGCTTGCTGCAGAAAAGTAGTTGCTTGTCTGTCTGGTTTTCAAAATGGGTCCAGAAAGAGGGAAAGACTGAGAGAAGGAAGTTTTCCCCTCAAAGGTTTATTGCTGGTATTTGTGCAGCTACTAACCTGTAGAAGGCAAAAGATTTTTTTAAAATTCCAATTGATTTTTTTTTCTTCCTACATATGATAAATGAGGAGTTATAGCAAAAGAACAGCTTGTACAGAATGTGCTAAACCTCTGCATCCCTAGATATTTGCTCTCTTGTTAATGGGTTTTGTAATGCTGTTAGCTCATGCTACTCTTTACAAAAAGATTTCACATGGCATTACAAAGCACCTGTTAAAAAAAAGCTGTGATGGGGTGTCCTGTTTGCCTCATGTATAGCTGGAGGGATTTTTAGTCTGTAACTCAAGTCTGACAATGAAGCTTATTGGATTCATTTTAAAACTGGCTTACCTGATCAGGATTAAATTTTAAATCGGGTGGAATTCTGATATTTAAATTAGCCACCAAATCCACTGCTCGGTCTAGCCCGGGTCCATCCCCACTCCCAGGGCAGCTCAGTGTGCCTCTTTCAAAGCCAGGAGTTTTCCAGCTTAAGAAAATGGCTGCCGGAGTGGCCCTGGGAGCGGGGATGGACTCAGGATGGACCCGGGCGGTGGATTCGGCAGCTAAATCCTTCTGATAATATCAGGATGCTGCCCAATTTAAAATTTAATTTGGATCAGGTAAGACGGTTTTAAAATGAATGCGATAAGCTCCAACATGTTGGTCTTTGCAATCAAGGGTGGCTAAGGTACAGACCTTGAGAAGTCACTGAACTGCAATATCCATCAGCCCTAGGAAGCATAGCCTATATTAAGGTGTACTGACAGGTACAATCCTGGCATCTGGAGGCCCATACTTTGCTCACCCCTGACCTAGAGCTTGAAGACTTACTTTCCTATGTTCAGAACTTGGGATCATTGTTTTTTGGGGGTAGATTATGACTCCCAGAATACCCCACTCAGGACAAGAAAAGTTAGTTTTTGGACTACAACTCCAAAAAGTAGATCCTATAAGTTCTGCTCCCTCACAAAACATTTTAGTTTGCTTTTGTAGCAACAGGTGTGTCCCCACAGAAAAAAACACATAGAAGCAAAAAGAAATCAAAGGAATAAACACTAAACTCTGCTTCATCCTAAGTGATGTTGACAATGGTAGTATTTAGGTTTTTTTTAAAAAATGTGGTTATTTTAAAATCATAATATATTGATTATGATTGATTCAAGATGTCATTATATTGATTCTTCTTTAAACAATAGCTTCCCAAGACCTAAAATGGGTTGGTAATAGGACAGGGGTCAGATAGCTCAGGTTTTGGAGTTGAATAACCCAACCTAGATTTGTGACCAAGGGAACTAGTGTGACCAGTGTGCTTTTGCCCATCCAAGATTGGCAAGCCAGTTATTCCAAATGCATATGTGATGTAAAACCATATACCTTAGTTTCATTAAGTTAGGATTATGTTCTAACTCTCTGTGTGGGTCTGCTTTTCATTTATGAACCCATGCAGACATTAGGATCTTCAGGAAAGATCCTCTTGAACATACAATATCCTAAAGAGATCTGTTTGACAGGCATGAAGCAGACAATGCTACTCAAACCTCTTTGTTGCTCAAGGACTGTGGAATGCACTCCCTGCAGCTGCAGTGAATTCTCCCTTGGGCTGCTTTGGGGAATAACATGAGAATACATCTTCATTGACCTTTCAAAGTGCTTCATTGCTTATTGTGGTGATTTTAAATGCTATGCTTGTTCTCATTTTTATTGTTTTTCTGTTCAATTTGTTTTTAATCTGTTCTAACGATGCTTGTAAGCTGCGATAAATGCTATATTTTAGTGGAAAATTGAAGTATGCATGAGATAGAGAGATATTTCTTGAAACCTCCCTTGATTCAAAATACAGCAATTAGGTTGTTAACCAAAATAGTCAGTCAGCTGGTCATAATTTTATTATAACTAGCAAACAGTCATTATATAAATATAAACATAATCTTTGGTCTTTGCACGCAAGCATAAGGCAAAGCTTTTAGCAGCTCTAAAAGTTACATATTTGTTACAAGCACCCAATAAAAAGCGTAGTTTCTCCAGGGGTGGCCATTCTAGTCAGCAATGGGGAGATAATATCTTTTCCTAATATTGGAATAGTCACTATAGTCTAAGGCTATTTTATTCAAATACGGTAGCTTGTGGCCCAAAGAGCTGACAATTTACCTACGCCATATTATTTTGCCTGTGACTAATATAGTTAGAAGAGGCCCTTCTCTGAATGCTTGCAGCAGGAGAAATACACAGAGGCCAGGATGTTCTTGGTTAGTCTCAACTAAAGTAGACCCACTGAATCAAATGTTGAATGTTGAGTCAGCAGAGAGGTAAAGCTCATTAATTCAGTGGATCTACTCTAGTCAAGAGTAACAATTTAGGCCCATGTCTTTACAAGCAAGAAAGATGACCTTCTCTATGCTGGCACCCTAAATTTAGAATTCCCTCTCACAGGAGATATGATTGGTACTAACCTTGTTTTATTTTTGGCAATGAATTAAAATGTTTCCTGCTCTTTTCCCATTTAATTGATTATAGCAGTTTTTATTGGTGTTATTATTCAAGTGTGAATGTTAGGGAGTGGCCTCCTAACCTATGATTATAAGGTTTTTTTTTAAAAAAAATCATAGATTTGTTCTTTTAAAATGTTGTATTCATTACTTTGGATTAAGGACAATTTATAAAAAGAGGAAAAGAATCAGTTGTCCTATCAGGTGAATAAGTTCCTTGCTTAAATAGGCACATTGCCTTCCATTTAATTTCCTGACCTGATTCAAAGTGATTATTCCCTTTGAAGCCCTCTCCATTCTGATATCAGATAATCTGAAACACTGCTTGTGCTTACCTTCATAGGTATAAACTTGGCAGCTAACTAATAAAGGTCATAAGCCTTAAAAAGACCTCCCTTAGCATTTCATCACTTTTGTTGGTCCATCCTGTTGGGACCAGGAATAAGACCTTCTCAGTAGTTGCTGGTAGATTCTTCAGCAGTGAAGTTGATGCATTTTGTGCTCTTTCTGTCTCTCATCCTATGTTGAAGAACTTTGTTCAGCTACATATGTTCAGCTACATAATAAATTAATTCATAACAAGTCACAGTAAGCCTTATTTCTGTTGTCTGTTAATTATGCTAGCATTCTTTCTTGGGGTTTTTTTTAGTTGCTACATTTACATACTACACTTTTATGGAATGTTTTATCTCACTGTTTATATGCTGTTTTAATGGAAAATTTAGTGTTGATAATTGTTTTTTTGTTTTTATGATGTGCTGTAACTGTTTGGGGTTTGGGGAGAGGCAGAATCTAATTGTGTATGTGTGCATATCTGCATTTATACCTTTATGATATTCAGTATTAAAGGACAATCTGGTGGCAATAGCTAGCAATCATTTCCATGGCCCTTTTCAGCTGACAAGGCTTTGGACATTCTTCTCATTTGGCTTCATAAGTAAGCAGCTATGGTGGCTTATACCATGAAAAACAGAGTTGCACTTCTGATACCAACTGCAATACTATCCAGTGCTATTGCTATCTAGGGTTGCCAAGTCCAGACTATCTCATGCCCCAGGATTTCAGGACCAAATTCTGAGGAATGCTTGTGATATCTAGGAAGGACCATTTGTGATACCACAGGAGGCAGGCCCTGGTGATATACTACAATCATAATGTCAAGAAGGATTGCCCCTGGTGATATCATTAAGCCTGAAATGTTTAGCATTAACCACAGGTCCCCAGAAAAATGCTTTTCAGTCTTTCTGATGTAGGGGACCACCAATTATTTTTTTCCAAATGTGCCAGGGATCAGCACTAAATTTGTGCCTATTGGGTACAACTGATTCTTTCTTTTCTGGAAATTTACCAGGGACTGGCAGCCAGTAGCTCAAAAACTGTCACCAGTCCAGGAACCATCACTTTGAGTAGCACTGGCCATTCAAATAATAAAAAACACACCAAGAATACAAACACACATACACACTTTTCAAGGTAGTGCTCTTGCCCTGAGATTCCTTTCCCTCTTCTAGAAGACCACCCCAAATTGCATCCTGTTCAACTGATGACAGCTAACTTGGCTTTACCTGATTGGATGCAAGTCCTCTTGGTCAAATAGCAAATGCAGGTAGCATGAATACATGGAAGAGGGAGTGCTGGTACTTCCTATTCCGGTCCTCCCATGAGTTGATTTGTACAGAGTCCAATGTGAAGGATTTCTCCATGTGAACTGAGATCTGGATTTGCAGGCTTCCGGGTCATACATATACATCAAGCACATGTGGTCCCAAGACTGTTCCTGTGGACCACAATCCCACTACTCCCTGTTTTCAGACCATCCCTTTTCTGGGCAAAAAAGGTGAATTATCTCTCTTGAAAGTCTCTAGGAGTGGTAATTCACCTTTTAAACATAGCTTCCTTATGTTATAGCTTATGTACCTTATGTACTGTTTTACATTAAAAGTAACTACTGTTTCCCCAAACCTTAAATAGAGTTCCAGCCACAAATATGTGTGTGTGTTGTTTTAAAAAGTTTTAGTTTTTGGCCTTTTGTACAGACTGTGTGTGAGACCAGTATGAATTACTGGTTTGAACATTGAACTATGACTCTCGAGACCAGGGTTTGAATCCTGGCTTGGCAATGTAAATTCACTGGGTGACCCTGGGTGAGTCACACTTTCTTGGCCTCAGAGGATGGCAATGGCAAACTCCTCTGGACAAACTTGCCTATAAACCCCCACAATAGGTTCGTCTTAGGATCGCCATAGGTTGGAAATTACTTGGAGGTGCTCAACAACAAACAGACTGTGGGGGGTTGCATACTGCCAGAAATAGTGCAAATTGAGTCCACTTTTAGGGTTAGGGTTAGTGCTAGGGAATCATGGTAATTGTTTGTTTGTTTTTTTTAGATATTGAGCCTTCTCTGTCAGAGAGCTCTGGTGCCACAATAAACTACAGTTCCCATGATTCCCTAACCCTAACCCTAAAAGTGGACTCAATTTGCACTATTTCTGGCAGTCTGCAACACCCTTCCAGGAGAAAAATTGGTTCTTTGACTTGCCAAGCTAGTCCATCCCAAATCTCCACTATTTTCATATTCAGCTTAAGGATGGTGTAAAACAAATATGGTGTAGTCCAGCTCTTGTAATTTGGATTGAAATTACAAGGACAGAGATTTCACCTGAACATTAGGAAGAACTTTACTGAAAGAGCTGTTCAGCAATAGAAAGATTTCCTTGGAATGTGGTGGATTTTCTTATTGTGGAGGTCTTTAAGCAGAGGTTGGTTGCGCATTTTTGGGGAGTGCTTTAGTTGTGTACTCCTGGAAGGCAGGGGTTGGATTACATGACCCTTATGGTCCCTTGCCACTGTATGGTTCTATGATTTTATGTGAATATGATCCAGCTTTTGGAAAAAGAAATTCTCTTCCGCTCTAAGCAACTCAAAAGCAACTTTTGAGAAAGTTGAATGGGAATAGACTTTGTAGCAGAGTTGATCCCCAAATTGAAGACAAGAGAGTCTGAATTGATCCAAAACAAAACACTTTCTTTATTTCTGGCCAGGGCGGCAGCATGCCAAGATGGCACTCCAGGTAATACCGCACCCAGCTATTGTTCTCTAAAACCTTTATACAATCACGTATCATAAGTTTAAACTAATTGGTTACATGCATCTACTGTGTCCACTATTGATTGGTTGCATGCTCTGTCCATGAGCTGATCACGCAATTCCTGATTGGCTGCATATCTCAGAGTACGCTCAAACTTCCTAACTCCTTATTTGATATTACTTCCTAAATAAGCAGAAATACAAAAACAAGGGCAAAGGTAAAGTCACCCTTCTCAAAGCAGCTTCAACTTTCTTATTTGGGCAAATTGAGCAGAGCAAGCAAGATTACAAAAGCGGAAAGCAATGGTTAATGGTTATTCTATTTTATTTCCTCTCAACTCAAGCTCACTCATCCCTCCACTGTCCATTTTAAAAGGCTATGATCCAGGTCATCTTGTAGCCCTGGTGGGCCTGCTACCTGGGGGGGGTGTCTGGGTGCTGTAGCTCAAAAAGCAACTTATTACTATTGATGGGTTTGTTTGTAATAAATGATGCTGGCCTGTCCTAGAGCCATGTGCATGTAAATTCAAGTTCTTTTAATTCTAAAGACCAGTATAAAGTGATTTGAAGGCTACATTTTCTCCAAGGATGCTGCATTACATTATGAATGGAAGCAGGAAATGTTCTGAAGACAACAAAAGCAGCTGTGTCAAGAAGGAAAAACAGAGATTGATTACATTGCAAGAGGCATTTTGAAGGGCAGATCACCAAGTCCCTTGGGTGGCCATGTTGGCTAGCATTGATTTAGGATACTGTTGAGTGATTCCAGTTATGTTCCACTCCAGGCAGCAACATCTCTTGGAAGGTAATGGCTGCAGACAGAATCCTGATCTGATTACAGGAGGGGCAGCTAGCTTTGATGTTCATATCTCAAATCTTTGCCTCAGCATTTTTGAAGAAAAGAATATAGAGAGTGGCCACCCTCAGCAGGATGAAGGTGACCTGACCCAGCCATAAGTTGAAGGCACTGGACTCATCATTTTTAAAGAAGCGTATGAAAAAAAATGAGCTGGACATTTTATATTGGTTCTCTTTGCAAGAATCACTGTATTTCCCTTTAATGATAAAGAAACCCTTTCTGTCTCCTTTTCTTACCCTGCACCATAATTTATCCTATAACTAGCTTGCTATTGGCTGGAACACCCAGACAGGCAGCTCCATGAAAAATCATTAAGATTAAGTGCAAGTAGTCTTAGCTAAGCACTATTTCAAGCTGGACTTATCCTTCTCCTTCCAAGCCTTAAAATAGTTTTTGAAAAACGGCTTTGCATTTCAGTGGAGAAAATTGCTGTGCCCACCCAAATTCTTGACTTTTTAACCTTTGGTTAGGGGGGAAATGATTGAAAGAGAAATTGAACAGGGGTGTGTACATGTACTTGTGTGTGCAATGAATGTAGTCAGCTGTGATTTTAATAGTGTGGTCCTTGTCATAGATTCCCCATCAAAATTAAAATTAATATAGTTAAATATGTGCATCAATTAATTCATTTAGTTCATATTTCACCTTTGTTCCAATGGAGAACCATAAGTGAATGTGTCATAATGAATGCATAAAACAGAACAGTGGTAAAAGTCTTGGTGAGCACCTGTTGCAAACACTAAATGAAGTTTAGTGACCCACTAACACATTTTAACCACTCTGGACTCTGCCAAAGTGATAGGAAATTGGATTTTCACACTACAATACATACTCATGTATACGTTGAGGGCATGTTTTGGGGCCAAAATTATGGATTTTGATATAACCTTTGGATAAATCAAGGGTAAAACTTGGGGACATGTCACAAAGGTTGTAAAGATGAAGCAAAGGAAAACAAAGCCAAAGAACATACAAAATTCTGGCAGGCATAACTGTTTGTGCTCACCCTAAATGCTGGATGGATGAGGACGGAATTACAGTAAATGGTAACTGTTTGTGTGATGTGTGGAGGAGGTGACCATATATGGCTGGGGATAAGAAAATGCACATATGTCAAAAAGAATGAAAAGGCAAATCACAGAAAATGGTGACTGCATTAGCCATTATTACAGCTTTTAACTATAATGTCATAACTTTGCCTAAATTTAACCCAGAAAAGCTGACAAACAAACAAATGTTTTATTAAAATCCTTCAAAGCCCAATTCCTTACCCCTGAAATATCATTGGATTCCCCTTCTCTGAATAGAGTGCCAAAAGGTGAGTCCATCCTGGGAGAAGCTAAAAGAAACACCAATCTCCTTTTCTTTCTCAATGCTTCTTTGAGAGAAAGTGACACA
>CM034701.1:312785589-312800745 GCA_020142125.1 Phrynosoma platyrhinos
GGTCATAGGGAACTCCACATGGCTAAAATATACAAGAAAAATGGAGGAGGTATGCTAACACCTCCCTGGAAGCCAAGATGACCAAACTGAGGCTGTTGTACTTCAGACACATCATGAAAAGGGAGGACTCGTTAGAAAAGATAACAATGCTGGGAAAGGTAGAGGGGAATAGAAAGAGAGGAAGGCCACATGCCACATGCCAGAAGGAGGTCATGGGTATTAAGGGGTTGCAGGAATTAAACAGAGCAGTAGAGGATAGGTTTGTTTTTTTAGAGATTTCTCATCTGTAGGGTCACCATGGGTCGAGATTGACTTGAGGGCAGTTAACAACAACAAAAACTTGTAGCACATTCATTATCCCACTGGCATGGACACTAGCAGTGACTGCTAGTTTCAATGGAACTTCTGCATTCAATTGTCCTCTTCTATCCACTCTATGGATTTTTAGTGGTTTAGCTGTGTGAGATGAGGATTAGTCCCATGAATTGTAAGCATATTATCTTCATTTCATATTCATATTCATTTAGACAGTGCTGCACTGATTACACATGACAGCTATAAATAGAAAAAGGCAGATGCCAAAGCAATGGTAGCACAAGAACTCTCTGTGTATTTTGACTTCATAGCAGATTGCATCGCTTTATTGTTCAGTGGTGCATGAAGAGCGGCATTCCCTTAACTGTTTCCCACAGATTACTGCACAAAATTGCAAAACATCTTTACCTTCACTCCATTTTTCCCCAGGAGGTGAGAAGTTCTAGGGGCACAGTGCTTAGCCAGGTGTGAATTCCTTTTGAAAGAAGCCACTGGATGCTATGTGGCTTTGGGATACTGAGATTCATTTCCAAGTATAAAGGCTGAGCATAGATGAAAGCATAGAGTTTAACTGCTATCTGGCAACCAATTCCATGGCCCTTCATCAACACTCCAGCAAGCAACCATCCCAAGAGAAACTTTCCAAAAGCCAACTCTTTCTTTCTCTCTAACTCCCTCAAAAACTGCAGTGTCCCCTTTGTCTCTTTTCAGAGATCTAGACTTAGCATTGCAATTACCTTAGAGAGGGGAAAAGAATATTTGATTGAAAAAGAATCCTATTCCAAAAATCAGGGGAAAAAAAGACAGAATTGGTTCTGTATCAAGAATGGATGCTATTAAATAGCATTCATTCAAACCTATCATCAGAATATCCTTTGCTATTAACAGTCCTTTGTCAGATTTAAGACTCTGGCCAAGCACTGACTTAAGGCACACTCAAAGTGATAGTCCTTATTCGCAGAAAAGTGTGAAGACCATAGCAGTAAATTATTCGCAGGAGATGGGTTTGACTTTTGAAGTCTAATCAGGTGGGTTCATCAAGCTATGTCTCAGGGTCAATGCAACCCCAGAAGGCAGTTGTAAGTCAAGTAGCAGGGAGTTAGGAGTAGTGGATAACCTAGCATGAGAGACTGTGAGAAGACTGGTGCCTCTCAAAAGTGATCATTTTGTAAAACTAGTAAACAATAAAAACCAAAATCATCCTGGTGAGTTACACTAGCATAAAACTCTGTCACATGAGTGAGAAGCATTTTTTCCATACCCAGTTTCAATCTGACACTTCTACCAGGGGATGACATAGGAAGCCATCTCCATCAAGAGAAAACTGCCTTGTGAACTCCTGAGTTGTTCAGGAACTGACAGGGCAGATTTCTCTTTTGACAGAGATGATATCCTATGCCAACCCTTGCTTCTGTTGCTGTGGTGCCTGCAGCCATTTTATCTCCCGCTGCTGTTTTCCTTGACAGGAACATAATTCAAAGTGACCTTTCACTGGGCCAAAACTAATGAAATAAATTTTACCAGGGAAAAATTTAGGTACAACATCTAGGCAGGAAAAAAGAACCAATATAAGATGGGTGACTCCTGGCTTGAAAAGGATCTAGGAGTCTTAGTAGATCACAGACTAAACATGACACAACAGTATGATGCAGCAACCAAAAATACCAATGCAATTCTGGGTTGCATCAACAACAGTATAATGTAGACTGAGGGAACTAGTACTGCACTCTATTCTATTTTGGTCAGACCTCACTTGGAATACTGTGTCTGGTTCTGGGTATCAGCATTCAAGAAGGATATTGATAAACTTGAACATATCCAGAGAGGAGCAACCAAGATGATCAAGGGTCTGGAAACCAAGCTTTATGAAGCTATGTTTAGTTTGGAAAAGAGAAGACTGAGAGGTGGCATGATAATCATCTTTAAATATCTGAAGGGATGTCACGTACAAGATAAAGCCAGCTTGTTTTCTGCTGCTGCAGAGATTAAGACACAAACTAATGGATTCAAATTACAAGAAAAGAAACCAACATAAACATTATGAAGAACTTTTTAATGTGAATGTTGTTCGACAGTGAAATGCATTGCTTTGGAGGATGGCAGACTCTCTATCTTTAAAGATCTTTAAGCAAATTTTGGATAAGTATCTTGCAGGGGTGCTTTAGTTGTATAATCCTGCATGGCAGGGTTTTGACTATCAGGGGTAGGCAACCTTTCCCCTTTAAGGGCCGAGGGACTTCAACTCCCAGAAGCTTCAGCCATGTTCGCCAATAGTCCCATGTTGGCCAATAGCTCCTGGGATTCTGGAAGCTGAAGTCCCTTGGCCCTTAAAGCACAACATAAAGCACAACATAAAACATAAAACACACACACAAAAAAAGATACATTACCAGTATTGACAATATAAGCTATAAACATAAAATAATAACCAACAAAATTTTTACTTCCTGGATCCTTCGTCAAGTCATTTCCGTGTTTTACCATAAAAAACCCCTTCTTTCTTAATCTAAGACTTAAACTGAGATTTGTTCTTTCTGTATATAACTCTATATAATATTTGT
The DNA here is from genome assembly GCA_020142125.1 of Phrynosoma platyrhinos. Classification (NCBI taxonomy): domain Eukaryota; kingdom Metazoa; phylum Chordata; class Lepidosauria; order Squamata; family Phrynosomatidae; genus Phrynosoma; species Phrynosoma platyrhinos. The sequence goes on from CM034701.1 coordinate 312,788,466, forward strand.
CTTATATTAACTTCCTTATTTACAACGTATTTAAAGAACAACACAATCTTATTTATCTAAAATTATCTCTCGTTAATCCCACACCTTCTTACCAATTACAGCTCTTTGTTGACATTCCAGCATTATAATTACTCAGTCATCTCTCACAACTTTATTTTTCATTTTCATTGCTTCATTTTTTTCTATTTTCAATATAATTAAGCAGTGGCCTCCAAACTTTTTCATTTCTTTCCCAGTCCTCATCTCTCAACATTACTGTCATTTTATCCATTTGCATTAGTTCAAGTTCAAGTTTATTTTTTTTAAAAAAATAATGGTAACATATTTTTTTATCTTTGCATATGTTTTAAATCTTATTGGTATTAATGTTTTGTAAACTACCAGTACAGGGGGAAAGATGGGATATAAATGAAATAAATAAATATTAAAATATTTAAAATATGTAATGATCAGAAGTCCCTAAAATTATTTATTTGATTTCTATCCCACCTTTCTCCCCTTATGAGACCCATATTGATATGAGAGCACTTACTGACATTTAGTCTAGTGTTATCAATACATTGTGCTCATTTATGCTGGTAACGTGTCACAGGAAGCAGAGATCTTTTGAATAACTGGGCTCTGTTGGTAGATACACAATTTTCATAGAAGTCTTTTTCATTCTTACACAAAAGGGTTCCAGACACCTCTGGGCTATAGGGCTAGTGTACTTTTTTGGCACATGCTATCAAGTCAGAGAAAAATATGGGTCTGGAGTTCACTAAGGATGGAAAATAATTTTGGTGGTTTTGAGACTACCCATTCTCTCTCTCCTGAAGTCTTGTAGACAAAGCATTTATTGCCTCAGAAATTAGTACACTTGTGAGGCTGGCGGCATGCATGAAATTGTGCACACATTTTAACATGCAGAGCTAAAAATGCAGTTTGTTATCATGCTTTCCACACCCCCTTATGGCTTTGCATGAAACTACAATTTGGATGCTCTTTAGGAATTGTGAAAGAGACTGCAAATATAAAAAGGAAAGTAAGCTAGAGAAAGGAGCCAGTATGCCGTAGTGGTATGAGTGTTGGATTATATATCTTTAGACCGGGGTTCAAATTTTTAGTCAGCCATGAAAATCCACTGAGTGACTTTAGGCAAAGTCACACTCACCCAGCCACAAATAAGGCAAGGGCAAATCCTCTCTAAACCATTCTTGCCTTAGGGTTACCATAAGGTAGAAACTACCTTAGATCACATAACAACAGGAACAAATATATGGATTTTAAATATAGATTTTTTTTCATAAGACTTTATAATTAATTATATTCTGTTGTGCTTTTGTGGTATTTATCTTAAAATGATAATATATATAAATTATCAGTTGCATTTTTACAAAGGTTAAAAAAACAAACTTGTATGAAACTGTGGCCCTCCAAAGGTCGGCACTGTGCCCTTCTGAGGTCTGTGCCCTAGTTGGCCTAATGATAGCACCGGCCCTGTTTATTGCAATAACTGTGATTCAGGAAGGCTGAACACTAAACAATAAATGAGCAGCTCTTGGAAAGTTACTTTGAGGAAGAATGGATACAATAACATGTTGAAGCCATCCATAACTGAGCAATGGTAGAGTGACACTCTGAACACTCAGTTATGGATGATTTCATCATGTTATTATATCCATTATATTTCAAAGTAATTGTCCAAGATCTGCAGAAGAGGCAAAGCTTCTCTTTCTTTTCTCCCTTTTAAAAGGCACAACAGCAATCAGCCCTAGAGAGAGGAGGCATCTGGAAAGAAAAATTTCTGGGTTTCCTGGTTACAGGCTTTAGAATTTGTTTAATTAACCCAAATACTCCCTCCGGAGCAAATCATCAACTCACTGCCTTTGTTAAATTCCATATGGTGTCTACTCGCCTCTTATTGCAAAGCATTTCTGCAATACCTTTAAGTTGACATTTTTTTTCATTAACATGAATATTTGATTTACTTCTGAGGTTAATATTTAGAGATTAATCATCCAAAGCAAGGTTTTAAAAATGCAAGAAGATAGCAACATGAGTTAAAGGTCTCTGTACACAAAAGAAAAAAATTGCTCAGAATATATAAAATATGAAGGAATCAATAACAGCTTTGAAGTCTTGATTAAAATACAGACTATAGTTGTTCTCATAATTCATGACAATGAAACTAAATGAAATACCATTCAATAATAAGAGACATGTTCAAATTGGCCACTTCTATTTTAAAATATACGTAGGCTGCACATTACTTCCCTGATAAAAATCATTACTGCTTGGCTGCTTAGGTAAGAAACATACAATGGGTTCAATCCAGACAGTGTGTCATCAAATCATTTAAGGCAAACCTATTATGATGTTTTCTTGGCAAGATTTGTTCAGAGGAAGTTTACCATTGCCTTTCCCTGAGGCTGTGAAAGTGTGATTTGCCCACAGTCACCCAGTGGGTTTCATGGGTGAGCTGGGAATGGAAGACTGGTCTGCAAAGATAGTCCAACACTCAGACCACTATGCCACACTAGCACCAATCCAGATGTTACTCATACTTAAAGTAGACATGTTGAAAAAATGCAATTTAGATTAGTTATGACTCACTTAAATTCAGTTGATTTCATACCAAGTCTGAATCTATCTCATTGTCTCAAATGTAAAGATCATTTATGGAGATATTTGATTACTTCACATCTGTGGAATAAAATTCCAGATAACACATAGATAAGAGTTCATAGTACAATATAATTTCTATATAGAATAGCTAGGTAGCTGGCAATTAACTACAGACAAGGTAAATTAAGATCTTTAATCCTTTCATTATGATATGATGGAAGTACCAAGTTAATTGTGCTAATTTTTATTTTCTTTTTTGATCAGTTAATTGTACTCAGTTATACACTGGATTCAAATACCAAATATGCTTCAAACCAGGACCAACCTTTCTGTTATGCCAAATGAATTTCAACCATTTTAGTGCAACAAAGAGCTGCAAAATTGTTACTTTTAAATTTAATTATTTTATGTAATATTTTTAAAAGAAAGATTTACATGAAGAGAGGAAGAACAGAAACATTAACTATTGCCCAGAACAAATGGGCCAAAAGAAGTGGTTTCTGGCTGCTGGGGCATGCGGTCTTTACGACACCCCTCCCCCAAAATGGCTGAAAGCCACTTCAATGCCATGCTCTTGTCCTTTGGACCAGAGCAAAAATGAGCTGGGATAATTCAGTTTCTGGCAGTGTGGATTGGGGCTGCTTTGATGCTGGTTTGCTTGCGGTTGGAGTGGTCCTGGCCCACTGGCAGATGTGACTGACAGTACATATCGGAAGACAGTTCCTTCCCACAAACGCACCAGGAGACACCGCTTTTGAGATGTCACCCAGTGCAGCTGGTACCCTCCTGAGCTAACTGTTAAGATATGTAAGAACAACGGTTTGGGAGTCTCAGCAAAAAATATCCATTGCAGTTATTTAAGTCTCAGGGGAAAGCTGTAGTTTTTGAGAGAAAATGTGGTTTCCTTTGATTTTTAACAAGTTCATACACCCAACAACTTTGTGGCATATATTCAATTTATACATTGAGACACAACTTTATTCTGTATATGCACGAGGATCCTCAGTGGAGCAGGTCTCTTTTTTGAGCTACAGCTCCAGTCAGCATGCCCACATGCTGGTATGGGGTGATCTGGGAGCTGTAGTCTGAAAAATGACTCTCCCAATGCCTGCCAATCACAGACATCCACAAATAGGGGCTTTCTCTCTGTGTATTAATTTCCTGCACTTTATGGGGATGGAAGATAATGTAAGGGGTAGAGCATAGCCTACCCATATAGATGAAAATCGAGCAGACTGAGGGCAGCAACACAGTTTTCATTGTAAAGGAGAAGCTAAAGAAATGTAAGCGGTATTTCAAATCTGTTGTGTTGCCCTCTTATCCACCACCAGTCTCTGGGGAGAACCTTTATTTGAATGTATAGATGAAAATTTAATTAAATTTAGGGGCTGTACAAATGCGCAGGAAAAGGTGACATGAAGCTGCCTTTTCCCTAAGCTGCAGCAATCACACTGCCTACCCTGAGGATGCCCTAAATAGGGATGGAGCAACCGCATTGGCAGGCAGCCAATGCAGCATTTCTGGGGCTGTATTGAAACCCCATCAACCGCTCCACTAGCCCCGAGGACACCATGAAGGGAGACAAAACAACCACACAGGCCAGCAGTGGCTGCTTTAATATTTTTTTCATTCTCTCAGACTCATGCGCATGTGCGCTGTAACACATCCCTGCAAACCTGCACATCTAGGCAGAACATGTCATAGGCTGGTATACAGTCTGTCACTCTCTGTGTACAAAGGTGACTGAAGTTCGGCATTCCTACACTCCTGCACAGATGATGTCATAGGGTGGCATACACTCTGTCACTTTGTCTGTACAAAGGTGACTGATGTTCAGCATCCCTGCATACCTGTGCAGGATCTGTCATATACCCAAAGATCATGCAAAGATTCACTGACCTTGGCTTCCCCCAAGTAGTGGGTGCTGTAGACAGGTGCCACTGTCTGATTGTGCCACCCTTGGGGAGGAGGAATGAGTTTGTCAGCCGAAAAGACACTTATTCTGTCGTCTTTCCTCTACCCATACAGGTGGAGGAAAGAGGTACATGCAATGGAGGTTTGTGTGGACAGATTTGATACATGCAGCTGGTGGTCATGCAAGAGACATGGTCAACAGGACACACAGACAAACATTACTCCAGGAGCCCCCCCCCATCATGCCAGGAAGTGGTGTGCAGGTCTTATACACACCTGCATACCTGTGCAGAAGAGGTCACAAAAGCCTCTTTCATGCAAACTTCTGTGCATTCTGAAGCAAGCATACATTCAACTGAATGCATTTATTGTCATAATAGAGAACAGTTGCTAGGGTGTATGCATAGGGTTACAATTCAGGTTAGGGTTCTAATATTCAAATGCACCTGCAGTGGTGCATCCACACCTGGAAACATAGAGCACTTTAAATTAAAGCCTGCATCATAGGGTCCATGCTTTGGATCGCTGACTCAATTTCCACCGCATGTGCGGTGGTGTATTTATATGGCCGTTTTAAATCTCCAGTGCCCTTTTTCTGATGCAGTGGTGTCACTGCATACATACGCACATGTAAAGGTGTGCATCTTTCCCAAAGATGTGCAAAAAAACTGCTCCTTTTGAGAGTAGCTTTTCCTGGGATGTGATGCCTAGAGGGTACTTTCCTGTCAGCTTTTAGGTGTACGTCGTCTAAATGCCACACCTTACAGATTTAGATTCAGTCTATAAGCACTTTGTTTTGCCCGTCTGTACAGCCCTTTAGTCTGGTTTTAATAAAGCGAACTATTGTGGGAGTTTTGTGAGGCTGAAGTACAAAGTAATCCAATTGCTTGAGATGAAACAAGCTTTCAGAAGATGGGCAAGCATTTTTTTTTTGCTTTTTTTTTTTTTTTTTTAGCTTTGCTTCACCCTTGAAGCTTAAACACCATATTACTTCAGGGAAAGTAATATATAAATTATCTTTCCATGGTGTTGGATGTATTGTGAATGCAGAGAAATTAGGAAGCACTTAGTAGTGTAGCAAACAGATTATCCAGTGTGTTGTAGTGGTATGAGCATTGGATTAAGGCTGTGGAAACCTGGGTTCAAGGTCTCCTCTCACTCAGCCATGAAGCTCACTGAGTGATCTTGGCCCAGTCACTCTCTCTCAGCTTTACCTATACTATAGCATTGTCATAAACATAAAATGGGGAGGTGGGATATCCATGGAAGAAAGGCAAGATAAAAATGCAATAAATCAGTACTGACTTCTTTATTTCTTAATTGAACAAATACACATTTCTGTTTCATATGGAATAGGATTTTCCCACCTGAAAAATGTGCAAGGTACAAATTTAGTGACTGCTCAGCATCTGTCTTTGTGGAAATGTATACAATCTATTTATGGTGTAAGATGTAAAGAGGAACAGGAAATGCAAGGAACTTTTCAAAAGAAAGGTGGACTTCAACTACTACTGCCCAGCCAGTTTGGAATGGGTCTGCTTTTTTGGAATAGGGAGGGTGGGGGTTTTAGGGCTTTTATTCTGTATTCTTGGTGTAATTTTTAACTGTTGTAAGCCGCTCCAATTGTTTTTAACAGAGGGTGGGGTATAAATAAATTGTATTATTATTATTATAGTGGTGGATAAATTCCATCTTTGGTCAGGGCTATCACACAAGGTTGTTGTTCTCACACTATTCTCACAGTTAAAGTCTGTTTGAAATACACTTCTTTTGCAATGGCAGCTATCCATTTATTAACCCGTTTACTATACTGTTCTGTAGTGTGGTGAGGTGCTGTGCTGCACATGTATTGTCAATATGCTTTAGGTGTGTTTTGCTTGGGCCTACCTACAGAGTACCTTTACTATTTACTTTTGATGGGGAAGCAAAGAGGTCACTGGCTCAGCCATGGTCAAGGATGCTTTCTAAGAGGGCTGCCCACATCTTTCTCTTGCTTCACTTGCCTTGTATAAACAATAAGGGTGAAATTCTGTGACAGCTAGGGAAAAGGTGAAATAAAACTAGGGCCCAAAACAGACAGGCCCAAAGGGCTGCCAACAGACTGTGTTGGGGATGTGGCATTTAGGTGACATGAACCCTGAACACAGCCTGAAATTGCTTCAATGCCACCCTAAAGGAAAAGAGCTGGCCTGAAAAAGAGTGGGGGGAAAAAGCTCCTTTTCAGAGGCTGGTTTAAAACTGTGGTGATGGGCTGGAGTGGGACCGCATGTATGTGGCCTTTTTGTGCAGTCTGTTTTGCTCCATGATACCTTTCCAAAGAGCACAACTGCATTTTTTTTTAAAAAGTCCTCAAGTGTAAAGGCATATGTGGGGTGGTATCTGTGTGGATTGCTAGTGAATAAAAACAGGTAATAAATAGATAAACAGATAAAGAAAAATGGGTTGTATACGTGGGTTTTAAATTATTGGGCAGTATTTTCTCAGGATTTCACAGCTATGCACTTTGGACATCCTCTTTTTCTTGTCTTTTCTTTTTAAGTCTGTATCCATTCTGGCCAGGCATCAAATGTTAGCAGGCTATGGACTTTATCACATGAGGCTAAAAAGCAGAAATTTAATAAAAGCATCTTTGGCCAGTACATATCAGATTATATCATGTCTGTCTTCCTGCAACCTTGCATTCCTTTCATTACTGTAGTGCAGGGGTAGGCAACCTTTTTGAGCCGGGGGCCGGGTTGCTGTCCCTCAGACAATTTGGGGGCCGAAGCACCAAAAATAAATAAATAAATAAATAAATAATTTTTTTTTAATTTAAAATTTTTAAAAATTTAAAAATATATGCATGCACACTCTGTCAGCCCCAGAAAAGCCATGGCAAAACCCCTGTGGAGATTTTGCCAAGAAAACCCCAAGAACAAGTAATAACAACAATAATCAATATCATCATGGTGGGCGGGGGGGGGCGACGACAGCGGCGGCGGCAGGACTGGCTTGGGGCCGGTCCAAAGGCCTCAGTGGGCCGCATCCGGCCCCCGGGCCTTAGGTTGCCTACCCCTGCTGTAGTGGATGTTTCCACTGATGAGCAAAACCATCAATGGGATCTCAATCTCACTGCTGTTTGGGGTGCTCGCTTGTCATCATTCTCCTGCTCCTGGAAGACAATGTTTGGCAGTGTGGAAAGCAGATCTTGTGACAATAGATTACCAAAGTGCTATTGTGGGGAAAAGTGTGATAAGATATGATGCCAAACCAGTATACTCCCATTCTTAAACTAGCACAATTGTGGCGGGACATCAGGCTGGTGTGATAAAATCCTGAGTCCAATAGTTGAAAAAAAAATCAGAGCCAAGACAATAGTTTGAGAAGGCAAATGCAAGAAACCATACTGAGTCCAGCAGTGATGGTTCTTGCTTTTGCCTTCCCAGACTATAGTCTTAGCTCTGCTTTTTCTGACAGTACAAAAGCTAACATGATGCTCCTGTTATTTTTCTGACTGAAGAAGAACTGTTTTTCAAATGGTGAAAGAGACTGAATTGAAAATGGAGATCAGATCCCCATTGAGACATGAAACTCACTGAGAAGCCTTGGGCCAGTCACTTTTTTTCAGAATGACCTTACCTTGCAGTGTGGTTGTGAGAACAAAGTGGGGAACAGCAGAATCAACTTGTACACCACCTTGAGCTCCAGGGAGGAAAACCAAGATATAACAGAAATAAATAAATACTAATTAAATACAGAAGTTCAACAGATAATAAATACTACGTAATAGATAATTCAACAAACTGTAATTTGTCATAAGTAGAACTATCTTCTCCGTTTCATGGCAGATAAATACCACAAATGGTTGTACACTATGGACCTACTTACTTCTTTAATATACCAGAACTGTAATTTTGTACTTTAGCATCACTGCTTGTTGAAGGGCTATAGTCTTGGTGAGCAGGCATGCAAAACAAACAAACAAACAAACAAAAAACAACAACAAAAAAACCCAGCTTCTATTAGCAAGGAAACCACATCCATGAGGGGTGATCAGATTGAATATTATTTATACCCATAAGCTATCCTATAATTTTTTTAAAAAGTCCAATTGTGTGGGATGAGATTTGGGATGTTCCTAAGGGCTGATTCACAGGACAGTGTGCTTGTTCCTCTGAGACATCTTGATGCCTTTACTGGTAGTGAGTTCTCATGAGCAATCTCAGACTTTTGGGTACGTTACTGTTTGGTCTATCCCAAAATCTCTTAGCCAGCATGGTTTCTAGAGTTTCTGGTAGCACTAGTCCAAAAACGGATAAACAAATATTGGTTAGTTTGGGAAAGCTCTATTAATGGTTAGCATCAGTATAAATGTGGTCAATTCATCTTCCATTTTGACATTTTGATATGTTAAAGGGTTAAAAGGTAAAGGTAAAGTATTTCCCTTCACATGACTGAATTTCAATTGTTTTAAAAAATTTGTTGTAAAGTTTTTAAAGAGTTTTATCTTGTGAGCCATCCTGGGTATTTTTCTGGGAGAAAGGTAGCATAAAAATGAAAATAAATAAATAAATAAATAAATAAAATGAACAATAGTATTGATTCAGGTTTTGTAAGAGCATGGCTATCTCAAGGATAAAATAAACAGACCTAGTCTTTGAAAAGAATCCAGAAATTGTTGGAGGTTGAAGAGCAAGTGATGTGTGTAAAAGGTTTCTGGCTGCCAACAACCAAGGACTGAACATTGACCTTAAAAAAACCAAAACCCTACATATTATTCCACCCCTTCTATGTCTGTCATTCTCAGTCTCACCCCAAGGATTTTTAAAAAGGGAAGGATCTTCTTTCCAAGGAAGGTGTCTGGCACATTCCTATGCTGGAAGCACCATGATTATAGCACTCTCCTCCCTAACCCCAATCTTTGTGGCAATTATTTGTGTCTTGATTGGAATAATAGTGAAAGGCAACAGGACAAGCAACAAGAAAGAGCCAAGGAAAACAAGCAAAAAGGTAGATTCTCACCCGTGGGTGGATGATGACTTAAAAGACAACACAGACCTTCACCCTGTAGAAGAAGGTATGTAAAAAAAGAGAAGAGTGTTCGGCATTTGTATGCTGTTGTTCTTCTATTCTGGGGAAGAAAGGAGAAGCATGATCCTTTCAACCATGTTAGGGTATCATTGATGGCTCCTAAGTGGTTGACGTTCATCTCTTAGGATGGTGGAGGAAATGACTAAGGGTTACTGATGGTCCAATGTCGCTTTAGCATAACATAAACACCTACTGGCAGAGTTGCATCATGCAATGCCTATGCTGTGTACCAACACAGCACAATATATGTGGATCAATTGTTAAGGGCATGGCTATCAACCCATTGTGGAATTGCAATGTATAATGCACAAAGGCAATTCACAGAGGCAATGCACACCCATACCTGACTGTGCATACTTTACTGCACAATGGTCCCACATGCACAACTCCACTTATGCTGCCATCAGTTGGATGTGACTGTTGTGTGTGTTTAAAAAAAGAATCAAGCCACATGTTTACAATAGTTTATGACACTAACAGGATACTGGCTAGTATAGATTTGATTTAAAAAGGTGCAGCTCAATTACCAATGTAAGATGGTTGCACTCTTGATATTCCTGATTAACATTGATATCTACATATTAACATACATAGATTAACATAGATATCTACTGAGAAATAAGTCCTGTAAGGTTCAGTGGGTAAGCAAGTGTAGAACTAAAACACATGATGTGCTCTTATGAGTGTATTTTAATGGTTTTATAGTATTATATTTTCACTGTGTGAATATAATATTGGATTTTCACTGTGTTTTTAATTGTGTTTTTTATTTTAACATGCTGTACCACACCTCGAGCCTTGAGGACACTTGGGAAATTTATTTATTTATTTATTTATTTTTAAAGAGATATTTAGTGGTGTGTAAATGGATTCTGTAACTAGAGCAACAGTTCATGTATGACTAATTTTAACTAGACTGGGCCTTTCCTTTTGTTTTAATTTTTACAAAAAGGCACCAAATGTTGGTGTCCATGCTTTGAAAAACACCAATAAATCAGTCCAATATAGACTATGAACATGCTAGATGGAGAGTATGTCAGTTCCATGCCCTATACATGTATGCCATACCAATGGATTCAGATAGATTTTAAACAGTAATAACAACTATCATTACCATGTTCAAAACAAACAAACAAAAAATAAGCAAACAGATTTGAAACCAGGGAATGTGGCCAATGCTAAATAAAACACAGTTTCCAATGACTTATTATATATACAGTTATTGTTTTTCTGTATCTCTTTCTTCTTCCAACCCATTTCTCAGTTCTTTTATTGAAACAATTCAATAACAAATGTGCTATTTGAAAGATTTACCCTTAGGTTTGAATGGTTTTTAAAAACACAATGCCTTATAAGAAAGCAAAAAACTATCTCCAGTTATATATTCTGTCTACTGAACAGAATAACCTAACAGATATCTGTGGATCTATAGCCATTCCTACTTTGCTACTTATCAAGAAACTATTAATTTCTTCTTGTGTTGCACTCAATTCAAGTCCAGGATCTCTGCCAATCATGCACTTTTTAATCTCTAGGGAAATGCTAATCCTGTGGTGAGAAAATGCTCTTTTATGCTGGTGACTGCAGTTCTTAGACCTCAGAATAAATACCTTCTGTGCAGGGAGACTGTGCAGCATAAGGGTAGATGTATAAAACCATCTTGCTCAGGACATGCACTGGTGCTTTTCCTTCCCCATGACAGCTGCCTGTTTGTGGTGGACAGATTGATCTGTTTAGGATTTAGAATACAACAAAATCCCAAATCTACAAACCAGCAACATTTTTATTGGACTAATGAAAAAGCACAGAAAAAAATCATGCAAGCTTCCAAAGCTATACTGGCTTTTTCAACAGGCAAAGATTCTAAAAAGGAGAAGAAGACTGAAGATGTTAGAGTCACAGGCCTACATTTTGACTCAGAAGTTGCTTCTATTGTTAATTAAGATGGTATTTATGTGCTGTAGAGGTAAGACATGCCAACTGTAGTCCAAATGAAAGAGTTTGACCTTTGTTGGAGGTAGAAACACTGAAGAGTTGAGTCCAGGTCTTTTGGCTCCTTCTTGTTTACCTGTTGCAGATAAACTTGGTGTCTTCAAATCCAAGAAACATGTAGAGACCTCTTGAGAAATTCTACAGGTTGCTTTTCACTTCCCTTTGTAGCTCCCTGCAAGGATTAATGGCAGCTGCAAGATTTTAGGGGCTATTGGTCAAGATAATTTCTGTTAACTTGAAAAAGGAATAGGTGGGACCATAGAAATTCTGTCTCTTTGCTTTTGCTCATCCTGGATGCTCTTTGCAAATGGATGCTGGATGCTCTTTGCAAATGAAGTTGCAAAGCAGCTTCATTTCTATACCACTTCATACCGCGCTATGGAGTGTCAAGCGGTTTACAACTGTAAGCTCTTTGCCCTCCAACAGCTGGTTACTCATTTTAGCGACCTCGGAAGTATGCAAGCCTGAGTCAAGCCTGAGCCCTGGCTAGTACTGAACTTGTGTTTTCTGCCTTGTGGTTTCTGAGTGAGTGGCTGCAGTACAGGCATTTAACCACTGCGCCACCAGGGCTCCTAAAACATGGCTGTAAAACATGCTGCCCCCCTTCCCCCAAGTAAAAGGAGCAAACTCTTAGGACCTTATCACATGAGGTCTAGAGCAGAGCTAATCCAAAGGGTACCTGCAGCTAATACATATT
>CM034701.1:312831266-312843683 GCA_020142125.1 Phrynosoma platyrhinos
TGGAACCTTTTGAGTTCCATCAGCCTTCGAGGGTGGACCATTTTAATAGGTCCTCCACCTCCGAGAGGGATATGGGTAGTGGCCTTCAGTCCAACTTTAACCAGAAAATGGTCTGTCCATGACAGAGCAGAAGTTTGTATTACTTTTTGCCCACGGATGTTTCTGTTCTGTATTAAAGACCACATCAAGTGTATTACCAGCACAATGTGTAGGTCCCGAAACTAATTGGGACAGGCCCATGGCTGTCATGGAAGCCATGAACTCCCAAGCTGCACCTTTTAGATCTAACGAGTTGGACTTGAAGGGGATGTTGAGGTCCCCCAGAACAAGAAGTCTGGGGGACTCCAACACCAGCTCTGAGACCAGCTGTGTCAGCTCAGTCAGGGAGTCTGTTAAGCAATGGGGTGGATGATAAACCAACAGAATCCCCAGACTGTCCCTGGATTTCAAGGTCAGGTAAATACATTTGATATGAATCATTTTCTGGATAGGTCTCCTGGTCAATGTGATAGTATTTTTATGGACCAAGGCCATTCTCCCCCCTTGCCCACTTTCCCTAACCTGCTCCTTGACAGTATACATCACATACTATCTTGTTCTGTTTGGGGTCAGGATGGTTTTCCACAGACATGCCACCTCCCTGGTTCATTTTGGGTAAGAAAAATAGGGTTCCAGGTTTAAAATAAAATAAAATAAAATAAAATTGTATTACGCGAAGTGTCCTGGAATGGATCTGTCACATAATACACAGGCAGCCTGTACTTGTCACCTTGACAAATATCAAATGGATTTTTCCAAACAGGGCTTTTCATAAGATTCAGCTCCTTTAGCCACAATTTAATATGATTAGTACACGGCTCAAAACAGGCAACTTTTGGAATACAACTTTTCAGATTACTCATGGACCATACAGGTTGGGAATTGGAGATCCAAAAAGAAGCTTCTCATAGCTCAGAATGAGCTTAAATGCAAAGGTGTTAGAACTTAGAAGAGAGCAACTGTAAAGCTTTAAATTTACCATATGTTGTTATTATGAACATTCATAATGATAATTATTATATTAATTATAAAACAAGGAACACTAATGTTTCTGCTTTGATCTCTGAGTGGACTTGTGTGGTTTATGTAAATTTATTATTTTCTTATAAAGCAAGTTTTCCACTCAAATCAGTTTTCTGCAGGAGGATGTTCCGCTCCTCGTTGGGTGTGAGCTCAGACATCAGATGGCTACTCTTAGTTTTCTAGTAAAATGGATCTGATATCCTTTGCAATCTCTTGACTGCCTAGAGTGCAGCTTCAGTTGGCTGTATTGTTGTCAATGTGTTTCTTTCTGATGTGAGTTCCATAAACCAAAAGGAAGACCCACAAACCAAAAGGAAGGAAACAAGTTAGGAGAGACTAAAGTAGTTTGCTTTTGCCTGAGCATACTGGGAAGGGCAGAATTCTGCCCCCTCCTCTCCTTTTCCCCTGCTCAATTAATTAGGTGCAAGAATGTTTTGCCTTTGAACTCAGTTTGCAGCAATTGAACAAAGTTGAGGATAAAGAAGAAAAGTGGGAGGAGGAGAGTGAAACTGGGACATTTTAAATATAGCTTAAAAAGTGAGATGACAGAGGATTAATTGGCTCTGTCCTTGACAAGTTGGAACAGCTGGAGAGTATGTACTTTCCCCAAAACAAATCATTCCTTGGGCTGAAAAAGATTCCCCAGCCCAATTCTAGATGGAATCTTAGGAGATTATTGTACTACTAACAAACTCGATTTATCTCTTCCGAATTAAATTCGAATTTGGGATGCAGCCAGGTTTTACTGCATGGATTTTGCTGCAATAAATTGGATTTATTAGTAATGCGATAATCTCCTAGTGTGATCTGGGAGGGAGGGTCTTCTCCTCTCCTCCCACTCTTAAAATAGAACATTAAGTTTTTAATATCAGAATGACAAAAACAAAATAATATAGTGTCTTTTCAAGCACAGTTTATCACAGAGTGTCCACTGTATATGAAACAGGTGAAATGAACAACACAGGATGTAGCCATCAATCCAGGGTGGCTCCCAAACAAATGTCAATTTTCTGGCCAACACCCAGCAGGAAGGAAGTCCGTTTTAGAAATCTGATTTAAGATTCAATGCCAGCTACAAAAGAAACAAATAAATTTGGGATAGCTGTTGAAAAGAAAGACAACACATTTCTAAAATTGTCTGGTCCCAAATAAAGTCATATACTAATCAACATGGACTTCTGCCAATGAAACAAACTGCAATAAATAAGAATGATATAAAGGATCAGGCATGGTGTAGTGGTTTAAGTGTTGGACTACAACTCTGAAGATGAAGGTTAAACTCCCAGCTTGGCCATGAAACCCACTGGGTGACCTTGGATCAATCACATGATCTCAGCCATAGGGGAAGGCAATGACAAACTTCCTCTGAATACATCTTACCAAGAAAACCCCATAATAGGTTTGCCTTAGGGTTGCCATAAATCGGAAATGACTTGAAGGCAAACAACAATAACAACAACAACAACAGTGATATAAGATACATTTTCAGCCAGTTTGGGTGGGATCATGTACACAGACCTAGAGTTAGCTTCATATATTCATTATGTTTTTGGGAACTGATTCTCTTGTATAAAATACACATGCATAATCTAATGTATGAATGAAATGAACATAGATGTTGAAGCTGGCTTTTGTCAGCAGCAATATACAGATGAGTGACAACAAGGAAAGAGCCAAACATCTATTTGGGCATAATTGCAGCATGGCTATGCACTGAGCTCACAGGTAAATAAAGCAGCAATGTCCTCCTTCAACACCCCATTGCCCACATTCCAGAACAAAAAGATCCTAGAATAGCAAATTGTGCTCCCCAGAAACCTCTTGGGTATGTGATTTGCTATTTACATATATTTCTCGCAGTATGTTTTGGTCTTCCCAAATCAGTTGTTAGAATTTCTATATACTCATCTTTTATGACCTAACACAGATTCAGGAGATTGCATTTAAAAGGCAAGCTGTGCCTTCCAGAGACTTTTGGGGGTGCAATTTATCATTTAGATATTGGAATGGGGGGAGGTGTTCTAAAATGAGGGGACTATGTGGCCTACCGAGGTCCAAGGGAGCAAAAGCAAAGCCCAGACTCTCAAGAGCTGCCCTCTTTGGTTTAGCATTATTTGCCCTATTCATACATGAAAATATGTGCACACACCACTTCATACTGGACCATTTGTGAGTACAAAATATACCATATAGAATCATAGAATCATAGAGTTGGAAGAGACCACAAGGGCCATCCAATCCAACCTGCTGCCATGCAGGAACTCAAAAAGTGGGTCTTGGTCAAACATTGAGAAATTCTGCATAAAGTGATGCAGATTCAATATTATTGAAGGAATCGATGCCTGAAGGAAAAAGCTTCATGACAAAACTGGTTGCCAGTCTCTGCCAAGTGATGGGTACATTGATGCCAACAGCTTGAAATACCAATGTCTGCTTCTTAGTGACAGTGCATTAACATAGCCAGAGCTGAGAAGAATTACCTTGCAACTGACATATGCATATTTTTTCCAGAGCATGACATTTGGTGTCAAAACATGAAGACTATCTGGCAAGGATTTTGTGTTATTGAAAGAGAAGTGATTTTTGTATCTTAAGAGTTCTGCATATTTGCTAAGAAAAAGAAGAAATGCTAAATTATTATACAATGTACTATAATAATAATAATAATAATAATAATTTTTATTTGCATCCCGCCCCCTCTGACAAGCAATCAGGGCGGCTAACTTCAGTCACAGCTTATCTACAAAAAGGAAGCACAGGTATCTGATGTAGAGAGGTAATGAGAAGTGGAGGGGAAGGTATGTCCTTTTTTCTTCTTGGGATAGCAGGGACCCAGATTCATGGATTGCACAGCAAAGGATGCAGTGTAATTATATGTATGTCCAGATGATCAAATGCATCATTTTCTTCTAACTCTAGGCTTGTTTTGCTCATATGTAGAAGCATCAAGAGTTGGCTTAAAGTAGGCAAAGGACAAAGCTCTGGATGTGATTCCCACAGGTATTGGTATAGCTTTGTACTCATAGAAGAATTGTTCCTGATATGAACAGTCACTACTGGGAACAGTGGGCAGCCACAAGATCAGTGAAAAGCAACACACAGCCTGTTTTCTTTTTCAGCCACCCAAGCCATTCCCCATGGAAAGCCTACTTAAAGCAAGTTTTTTTGTTTGCTTTAAATGGCATTATCCCAGTTGCAACTCAAATTTGGCAGAGTGATTTGCCACCATATTGCAGCAACAGGGTAGGGTGTGTGGCCATTTAAGCTGTAAATGAAAAGACGCCATGCATTTAGACTAACAGCATTGCCAGGTGGGCTTCTCCTGTGATATTCCAGTAATGTCTAAGAAATGTTTGTTCAGCTTAGCCTTTTTGATAGTCACTTCTTAGTGCTTTGGGTTCACTTGCTTATAATACAACCCTTCAACTCAGAGCTGAAAACTCACACATAGCTCACAGTCTCCTGCAAAACACTGGAACACCTTAATGGAGCTGGTAGACTGTGCTGTATTAGGCATGCAGCCAGGCTCCAGTCTCAGTAGGGCATTTCCCCCCAGAGAATACAGCTTTCTCTCCAGATATACAAGGCAGTGGATCTCTCTGGACAAATGTAGAAACAAATCCAGAAATTTCCACTTGCTTGGAAGGCAAGAGGCATGGGAAATGTATGATGGTTGCCAGAGAATTCTGTTATGAAAAAGTCATGCAGATTGATAGTAAAAACCAATCATTCTCAGCATTGGAACACAGCAACATGAGAGATGCTCATGTGAAAAAGAAAGAACATTGATTATTCAAACTCTTAAGTCAGCTGTAGAGTTCAAAACAAAGAGAACAAAGAACTTGACTGATCAGAGACTGGAGCCAAGATGGATCAACACAAAGGAAGCAAATGTTTGGTTTGGGTAGCTGAATAGAAAATTCAGAGAGATTTCCACCTTTATATAATAGTGTTGTGCACTATTATGTAAAACTGTTATGTGTACTGAGTAAAACAGAAGGTGTCATCAAATGTACATATGGTAATGACTCAACTAGTTGTCCTGGTTGAGAGCTGGGAATGCTTTAGGATTAGCCATTTTTCTACTTATGGCTTTTGACTGGCCAGTTCAAAGGAACATGTAGGGTTCAAGTGGCTGGGTGGTAATATGACAAGCAGATGAGCATTTACATTTTTCTCTAGGCACATAAAATAATGCCTTTTAATCTAATCAAGATATCCATGGTAGCTTCTGTATTTCTACAAAATTCCATATCCAAACCCCCTTTCATTTGCATAGCTTTTCAGGCTGTGCCTTCCAAAACAAGACAGTTTCAGAGCAAGGAGTTTATCACACATACTTTTCAGCCTGATCTGTGCATGGGATGGGACTAGACTGGAACGGGGAAAAATGGGTTTTATTGCACATAAAATTGTTGCTGGCCTCTGCTCGCCAATTTTGGTACTGTGGAAAGCTTCTGTAGTATCAAAATTGGCCAGCAGAGGCTGGATCAAGGATGGGTGGTGGGCGGTCGGCAGTGTAGCAGTAATTTCATGTGCAGTAAAATCTGTTTTTCCTCATTCCAGCCTGATCCCATCCCGTGCACAGATCGGGCTGAAAAGTGCATGCGATAAACTCCCAAGACACATCTAATATAGGTTTCAGAAAACCAGGATGTCTCAAACTCCTCTATAACTGTGGACAACTTTCATATTTGCAGCATCTATTTTTTTCTTTTTTACTAGAACTTCAACATCTACCAAAGGCCCTTTCATACTACGCAATTACAACACTATAATTCTACTTCAATGGCAACGGTTTCATACTATTGGATCCTGCAATTTGTAGTTTAGGGAGGGAATTCTCAGGCAGAGAGCTCTAGTGCCTTGCCAAACTACAAATCCTAGAATACCATAGGATGGAACCATGCTCGTTAAAGTGGCACCATAGTGCTATAATTGTATGTTGTGAAAGGACCTTCAGAGTGTCATAAGCAAGCACAAGATGTTGTCTGAGGAGGTGGAGAAAATAATCTACTGCACACACTAAACCATATAGTAGCATAATCTCCATAAAGAACTCAGAACTACATCTGTGTTAACTACAGATGAAAGATTCTTTCAAAGAACTCTTACATCCACCCATCCAGCATTAATATTTTATAGGTGAGGCTGAATAGACAGTCTGGGAGTCAAGCGTTTAAGCACAAAAATCTATTACACAGATTTTAATTTTTTTTTTTAGCTATCATAACAGAAACCTGCCATAGATCTACTGTAAGTCACTTAAAGCTCAATCCATAGATGCTTACCTCCTTTGTAAAAGGCATGGGCTGTGTGTGATGTTCTTACCTCCCAAAATTTTACCCTTGCATATCAGTTGGGCATAAAATCATGCCAATCATGCCAAATCATGCAACAGAATGAGGCTTTGATGAAGATGCTGTTTGTAACCGTTCATGGCCCTGAGGTCAAAAAATAATAATAATGCACAGACAGAGTCAAGTACTCTTGAGGAGAGGCTCCACTTCAAATAAATGAGGTCTGTGTGGCCTACAACACAGCTATTATCAGCTACTATATCAACAACTCTCCTTAAACCATCAATCTACTTAGGTTACTTGGGAACTCAAGGGCTAATTCAGTGTTTTTACATTTCTTCAGGTTGATGGATTTTATATTATTTGGCACCAGGGAGAGACTGGCAAGGGAAGGTTTTCTGAGATGCCAACTGTTTGGCTTGGGATGAAACAATACACAAAATGTTTAATTGCTCCACAGATCCCCAGAGACTGAATGTTCTTGGAAGATTTTTAATCCAAAAGGGGGAGAGGAAGAGGGGAGACCAAGGGGGTGACCGCACTGTTGGATAAGGAAACAGTGTTTGTTTGTTTGTTTTTTGAGTTCTTAGCTTTCAGAGGAACTGCTTTAATAAATTCCCCAGCCTTCTCTATGACTTAATACTAGCCCTTCCTTGTATTTTCTAACATTTTTTCCCCAAGTGGCTGTGGCATATGAATTTTCCCTGATTGGCTGGAAACATGTCCTTTGGGGAAAGAGGCAAAGGGGATGCAGAATGGAACAAAGAACAGGTTTGTCTTGTTAGCACAGAGCACCTCCCGCATATGTACCATGTGTGCATGGTTCCCCTCACCCTCTTAAACTCTGCTCTACAATTTTTAAAGCTTGTAAAGTTTACTATTGTTATTATTATCATAGGTTCATCATAGTGCAATTACTGTCTTCTCTGTGTATCATTCTTATGCTGAATAACACAATCACAAATTAGAGTTTATGAAAATGATGCATCATAAAATACAGATATCAGAGACAACACTGTTATTAAAGGTGACATCTAGCATTACTTCAAAGATAGTATCTTCTACTCCTTCTTACTCATGCCGTCTATCTTAATATCCTCCAAAATTTCAGAGACAGAAACTATGATAGTTGTGGCCAAGCAATATAAAAGTGTGGTCAAAATGGTAAATGTTTTTTTTAATGAGGAAGAATATACAAGGTAGGAGAGGCTGCAGTAGTTTGCTTTTGCCTGAGCTTACTGGGAAAGGCAAGATTCTGTCACTCTCCCCTACTGAGCACAGAGTTGAGTTCGCACTTTGAATCAGTTTGCATCAACTGAAGTAAACTGGAGCTGAAGGGAGAAAGCGGATGGAAGAGAGAGAAACTGGGACATTTTGAAAGCAACTGAAAAATAGGAGGACAGAGGATTAATCAAGGTTGGCCTATGAAATTGGGAAAGTTGGAGGATATGCTTACTCCTCTCTAGCAGGTTTTAGTAACACAAGGGGAGCTTTAGTAACACAAGGGGAGGTTTTAGTAACACAAGGAGAAGCAAGAGTGAGTCATACTAACAGTTTCAGTCCCTTCATTAGACAGAAACCATTGGATTTTTCCTCAGAATTCTAGGCTTTTAAACAATACAGCAGAACCACATTAAAATTATCAGCCATAGATAAAGCAATGCAAAATCATAAAATTATGCAAATATAGATTTGAACAGGAATGTTTACCAGGCTCTTCTAAAGAAGAGATTTTCCTGCAGACATTTGACTTGTTGGTTAATAGGAGCTATTGGTACAAAGGGAAGCCTATCAAATATATTTGCATTTTTTTAAAAATTAAGCTGGTCATTTCTTTGGCTAACTTTTGCCAGGGTGATTCTAGAAACTTTTAAAAATTCTTAGGGCCATTTAAAAACAGTTAACTGATTTGTGTTAAACACGACGGTTAAATGCAAGTGTCTTGATGCATTTTATACTGTGTTGTATTTATAATCAGGAAAAATTATAACATTTAAAAAAATAGATTTTAAACTATGATGTAAGCAACTTATGTTTTTATTCCCAAAGTTTATGATATCACAAAGTGTGGCTGGCTTTTAGGAGTTTAAACTTTAAATGGAGAACCTTAAAAGAAAATAGTGAAGTCATCTGTTTATACTGACCACTCACACTTCCACCAATACAATTAGTCAAATGAGGAAATCTTACACGGCCAGTTTTAAGGAATGACCTGATTCAGACTATGTGACTGACAGCATGTTGTAGTGGACGATGGGAAGGAAGCTAGTCATTTTGGTTCCTCTCAGCTGAGCTATGACTCATATGGAAGTGAGTGACACTATTATATATATATATATATATATATATATATATATATATATATATAAAATCTACCACAGACATTGCTAAAAGAAGTGCTCTAGGACAGGAAAGATACACAACAACCAGATGCATTATTATCCATGTCTATTCAAAAGAAGCACCATTACATTCTATCCTATCTGCATTTACACTTTGAAATCAGTGGTACTTACTTTTGAAATAACATGCATATGCTTATTAGTTTAGGTGTCAGTTGCTTATAAATTCAGTTCTTGAGTGAAAAAGAGAGACTATCACAATATTAATTGAAGAAAGTGAGCTGATAAAGACCAATTGGGTCAAAATGTCTAGTTTAATAACCTGAGGATGGATGTCTTCAGTTTTCTCATCATCTTGTCTGAGTAGTTTGTATCATTTTTGGAACAATGGAGGAAGCTTGGGAGCCCATGGATGCAAAACTGTCTCATCTTTGACCAGAAATAATCACAAAAAATTATTTGAAAATTTTCTTGGGGGGGGGGGTTTCTGACATTTTAGGGGTCTTCCAAGTGACTTCAGGGATCACAAAATGAGGCCCTACAGGTCACACTTTAAATTTTGTATGGCTGTAGTACTATATGTACAGCTATAGTACTATATGTACAGCTGAACTCACTGGGAATTGTGCCTAATTATGCATAGGATTCCTGGCGATGTGGTCCAAAGGAGTGACTTATCCAAACTCTATCCATCTTGAACTTAAAAATCTGCACTATATCTGAGGGCCTCCATTTTAGGTTGCTGTTTTTTCTAAGGTAGTTGCAAAAAAGGCCTCCTGGGCAACACTAAGGGAGCAGGAAGCCCAACATAAACCAAGATATGAATGCTCAGCTGCTTTCTGGTATTGAGGAAAGGCTCAAGGATGCTGACATTGGCTACTGCCACACCACATTGTTCTTTTGAATGAAAGACCTCATGGCTCCTTCTGCTTTTTACAGCAGTAGGAGGTTCCGAGGCGCTCTTAGCTGAAAACAGCTGCTTAGGCCAATTTCACACTTGATCACTCTAACTTTGCAAGCATAGTTGAGTTTGCAGAGGGAATGGAAAGGCTTAGCAGACAGGGCCCCCCAAAGCAGCAGTAATATAATTTCCAAAACTCATTGTCTCCTGGATTTCATGAGTGCAAGAAAAGCTGAGAGGCTCACTGATGTTTCCACATGTCACACAGAAGTAGCCCCAAAGCAGCTATCTAAACAATAAACTACAGACGTATTCAGGGAAATTTTATGTTGCCTGAAAGTAGACCCCCTTTGATTGGAACAAGACAGATGCTTGAGGAACTCTGGCCAGCTGACTTGGGAAACAAGAAACAATTCCGTAAAGCAGATGGGGCAGCTGCTTCATGCATTTATCAAGAGACAACCAATTAAAGGTTTTCAGGCTGCTTAACTGGCATTTTTATGACCAATGCAAATGTTTTTATATATTATGAACTCTAAATGAAGGTGCAGTTCAGAAGATCCTGATGGAAAAGGGTAACTCTTGTTGAATGACACACAATTTAATCAACAAAAGCTATCATCATTAGCTAAAGGAAAGGCCACCTTTAATGTTTCCTTTTAAATTAAATATTCCCTATATTTGGTAAACATGTCAAAATGGGTTGAAATAAGTAAGTAATTTTTAGTCTGAAAGCAACACATATTACAATGGAATCCCAGGCATACCTACTTGGACTAAAGGTCAAAATACATGTTCTTGTTTAAGGCATCATAAAAATAGCTTCTTTAGTCAAAGCAGTCACTGGTATACTTGTTCACTGCACAGCTTATTACTGATTGCTATTTCTGGTATGAACAAGAACCTGTGATGTAATGGTCATATTGTCTGTAGAGATCTAGCTTTAAATATCCCCACAGGAACAAAATATCATATTATTTATTTTATGGACTTATTTATGTCTTGCCTCACTTTAGCATAAGACAGAGATGTAGCCACTTTGAATTACTGAATGCTGTAGGGGTAGGGGGCAGTGGCACCAAGGTGGGGTGGTGGTATATGACTCACTTGGCTCTGCCCTTCATTCTTCTCATGAGGAGGACAAAGCAGTGGCACCAAGGTGGAGGGGGTCAACCAGGTGTCACTCCTTTTCTGGAGTGTCACCCAGTGCAGGTTGAACGCCCTGCACCCCCAGTACACAGTTTAGTTTAGGATTCAGCTGAACAGGTGAGGCATATTAGAATTAGGTGCTGATTAATTCAGTTAAATAGATAATATAGAACTGTAGCCTGAATACTTTAAGGCAGGAAGCTACAGGAATAACTGGTTGTTGTCTGGTTAATGTTCAAGAAAGTTAAGCAAGAATTTAAGATAGAGTTGTCCAAGCAGTAAATATTAAGTCTCATACAGGAAGGAAACAAATTTACAGATCATTGTATGCCAATGGGTGGAGATCACTTAAGACTCACTGACTTCCAGAGGAATAATCTGGAAGGTTATGAAGTTGCACTCCTACACATGCAGGGTTGGAAGATTGATCACAGTGAGATCAGCATAAATGTCTTTGTTTGAAGGGAAAAAGAAAGGGCTTGGTTCTATTTTATTTTGGTATTTTTGCATGTTGTTAATGAAGAAAAATGCTTCCCGTACAAAATTTACTTCCAGTCTTCTCCAACATTACTGAAACTACAATAATGACAGCGTTGAAAAAGCAAGTGTACATCATGTGAACTATCAGGCTTTTAATGGGGGAACAGTTTATTCTTTACTCTTACACACAGGACTCAAACCTGCAGGGCTGAATTTATATGTTAATCTGAACAAGCTTGCAGGTGTTTTGGGCTTGGGCAGAAGTTTGGATAATGATGGAGAAAATCAATTTCCCATGCAGAATATTCATTTCATGTGGACATTATGATAAAACACAGTTTGTAAGCAAATCATGTTAGCACAGAGCCACCTGTTATGAGTATTGTAATGCTCTATATATGACCTTGGGCACGTCACATGCTCTCAGTCTCAGAGGAAGGTAATGGCAAGCCTCCTCTGAACAAATCTTGCCAACCCTCCCATGATACCCTTAGCGTCACCATAAGTTGGAAATGGCTTGAAGGCACATAACAACAACAACAACAACATGCTAAAGGATGCTAGAAGAGGCTTATAAAGGTAAAAAATCAGGAAGAAAGAATGATTTGCAAAAGACAAAACAATCCAGAAAAAAGAAGCCACTAGAAAAATGCTTACCTCTAATACAACCAACATACTGCTATTCTAGATGCTCAAATCAACTGAGAAAAAGGCAGAGAATAACTGTATGAAATTCACAATTCCTCCACTAAAGTGTAGTGATTAGGAATTACTTAGCATAAAAGAAGTTTGTTCATAAACATTTTTGTTACCCCAAATCCTGAGGGGGCATCCACATTCAATATTCAGGCAGGGAGATATGAGCTCAAATGACAGCAGTTGAGAGGGCTTAGGCAACTAAAGCAGGGATCAAGCCTGTGTATAGGTTCTGAGAAACTAGACTCCTGAGTGCAGCTCCTATGCAATTTTAGTTATAATTAAAGTAATTCACCATTCACATGAGACATCCACTCACACACACATTCAAGAACTAATGATATAAAGGTAGTAGCATATAGTGATTTGAAAGGGGTTTGCACAGGGCAATACTGCACTGATTCTAGATGTTTAGCTTCCAAAGCAACTGCCTTGGGACCATGACATGGTTAGCTTATGCTGAGGAGTCAGGTGAGATATAGACAAA
>CM034701.1:312843783-312873076 GCA_020142125.1 Phrynosoma platyrhinos
TGTGTGGATTAACCAGCAGATTTGCCCCCGTGTGATAATGTCCAAAGTGTCTGTCTGACTCTCAAATGAGACCAAATTGGGGTGTGTGTGTGTTTTGGCAGGCACATTTATAGGATAAAACATAACCTAGGGCAGGTTTTGGGATGTGAAAGGATTTCTAGGAGGGAGTAATGAGCAAAGAAGTTGGGAATCAGTGCAAATGTCCTTGGACAAGAGTATCGCTCCTAGAGGGGACTGTACTTGGATTACTGTTCATGTGTAAGCACCAGGTCCATTGCCCACTATCACTCCTATCAGTGCAGGGATTATGCAGATTATGCCTTGGCGGCTACTTTTTAAACATCCCATTGATATCAATTTGATAGTGATGCAGTGGAGAGGTGCAGGGGGCTAGTCATAGAGGTAACAGCCTGACTCTTAACTGTACAGACAAGTTGGGCTTATGTTGTAAAGAAATGTCTACTACTTGGTCTTTCCAAAGCCATCCTCCTCCCTGAAGGATTTTGTTTTAAATGTAAGAGCTTCAAAACAATTGAACTGAATGAACAGTTTCAGTTGGCCCTTTGTTGTCCCAGAGAGGCCAGTCAGAGCTCACCACTTGATATAGTCAACTATGAACAAAAATGTGGTCACCTTAATACTCCCAGCAACCAAATCTCTGAAAGAAAACATCCTGGAGTAAACATGTTCAAGGATTCTTGTCTTGGAGCACACAAATTACACTGTAGTTGTCATTTCACTTAAGTGAAATGTTGAAAGGCAGTTTAGTTAACATCTCCAGAAGATGACACTACAAAAGCAGCTTTAATAACATTCAATTACAATAGTTACTAGGTACTAGCAATTGCAAGAGTTTGGTTTATCATCTTTCATAAGGTTTCAATAGAACTTCCATAACAAATTATCTGCGCCAAAGACAGTATTAGTAATTAGAACAGTATATAAAATATATATCTGATGCCTTCTGAGACCACTATCAACCATTGGCTGTGCATACTTTGCACTTAATGGGCTTTTGAAAAATTAGACCAAAACAAATGATTTGGCTAATTGTTACTAAAATAAAAAAGTTTTAGGAATGCGACACCCTTTTTTGTAGAAGGTCACCCACTTGCCACAACTGCATTGACCCTACAAGTTTGGACTTTTCATACTCAATGCTTTAGGTTTATGTTTGCTGATCTGAAGGATTTTGGGAGAAAGGACAAGATTTTAACTTTTGTAAGCAATTTCCCTTCCAAAATATTTGCATTATGTTTCCTGAGTTAATGTGAGGTGACTCTTTGCTTGAGAGGCAATATTAGATAACTAGATATTAGATATTATGTTTTCAAATTGATGCTTTAGTGCTGAAGCACATGTTATTGCTTTGAGCATAGGGAGGCCAGTCATGTATCACCACAAAGAAAGAGGAAAAAGAACAGCTGATCTGTTTCTGTTCAGTCAGCTGCTAAGTTGCTGTTGATAGGCACTTTCCCTCATATTAATGCTCTTATATTCTGACTGGACTTGAAAAACAGCTTTTCAAACTGAGGACATCTTCACATAGGACCTTATCACACGCGGGCCACAAAGCAATAAGAAAGCGAAATAAGAATAAATCCGGGAATAAACCGAAAGGAACCCCACAATACGTAAATGGCTATCAGATGCAACTAGCATCATCGCGCAATTAAGGAAAGCACGATGAAGCGCTCCTGGGAACCGTATTTGCTGTTCGCACACAAGTGAGAAAATCCCGTACATAACCAAGCAATGATGCCCTGCACATGCTCAGTACAGCCGCGGCTGTCACTTGCCGCGGCTGTCACCCAAACCCCTTCCCAAGCCTGAATTCCCCCTGGAAGCTAAGATAACCAAATTGAGGCTGGCATACTTTGGCCATATCATGAGAAGGCATGACTCATTAGAAAAGACAACAATGCTGGCAAAGGTAGAAGATCTACAAGACCTAAGCAGAGAAGTGCAGGATAGGACCCTCATCCACAGGGTCACCACGAATCGAGGTTGACTCAAGGGCAGTTAACAACAACAACCCCTGACCTTCACTCTTCCTGCTTCTGAATATAAACTTGCTGTGTGTATGATATTTTCTTCATTTGGGTTGAATAAATAGAGTGATAGTATGCAGCCTTGCTACAACATAACATTTCTCTTAGATCAGACCAAAGACTTATCCAATTCAGCACCTGTTTCCCACAGCCAAGGCTAACAGCCAATAAGGCCAAACAGACATTTTCTATTGTTGTTCCCCAGCAACATGTAGTCAGAGGAAAGACACCTTTATTTCGATTTGTATTTCTTTCTTTCTTTAAATGTAATGTTTTTAATACCACTTTTATATAAAAAAAATAAAAAGGAGGTATCCAATCAAATAAAATGATGATAGCAAACAAAAACAACAACAATCTTAAAATAAAAAAAATAAAATCATAACTCTAAAAGGCCACTCTGAAAAGATGTATCTTAACTTCTGTAAAGCTTGGGGAATGGGTGTCAATCTTACTCTGAAGGGAGAGCATTCCGGATTTTGGAACACACACAAAAGAGATTCATATGAACAATGAGTGGGTATTTGTGAACAATGGTATCCTCAAAAGGACTGGTGATCCCTGAGACAGGAAGGTTCCAAGCTAACTAGGACATTAAAGTTTGAAAGCAACTCCTTGTATTGGGATCAGAAAATGATCAGTAATTAGTCTAGATATTTCAGGATTGAAGTTATGGGGGGGGGGGGAGGACAAAATAAGTTTGAGGTATAGCATGGGTAGTCTGATTCTTAAAAGAAACGAGCATGAAAAACTTACTTTGGCATGTCCAAACCTTGCCTTTAGAGTAGGGATGAGGAAATGTCTCAAGGTGTGAATGAGAATGTGGGACAGACAAAGTTCCCTGCTGTTATCTGTGATGTGAGCTTGGAGATAATGGCAGGGAGCCTACTGGGACAGCAAGTGGCATGGAGATCAGAGCTAACAGGAGGATTCCCCAGCCCCTGCTCTGTTCACCATTGAGAGATCAAGGGCAGTGTTGGTGGATGATGATGGGAATTCCCAGAGAGTGGAGCTGTGAGGAGGAATTTGGGAAAGGAATAGGATCCTTCAGATCAGGGGTAGGCAAACTTTTTGAGCTGGGGGCCAGGTTGCTGTCCCTCAGACAATTGGGGGGTCCGAAGCACCAAAAATAAATAAATAAATAAATAAATAAATAAATAAATATTTAAAAAAAATTAAAAATGCATGCACACTCTCTCAGCCCCAGAAAAGCCATGGCAAAACCCCTGTTGAGATTTTGCCAAGAAAACACCAAGAACAAGTAATAACAACAATAATCAATATCATCATGGCGGGTGGTGGCAGGACAGCAGCCTGGGGCCGGTCCAAAGGTCTCGGGAGGCCGCATCCGGCCCCCGGGCCTTAGGTTGCCTACTCCTGCTTCAGATGCTTACCAGGTCATACCAGGACTGCTGATGTTTTGGATTAGAAGCCCAGGCTGGAATGCCTTTAGAGAAGCTATTTAGATCCCAGGCATTATTTTAGTAATCCTTACTACTCAGGATAATGTGGGTCAGTATCATTATTCCCACATTGCAGGTGGAATGGTTACACCATATTAAGACCCACATTAGTTGAGACTTAAATCCATTACACTGCATTAACTTTGCATTGAGTTCCACAGTTCCATCTTCCAGCATTCTTTTGTTGTTTGATTTCCCCCCTCCTAACTTTATTCCGGCCTTGGCATCCTTTGGAAAGACAAGCTGCAAAATTAGTATATAATGCATTTTCTTCAACTTGGGTTAAGGACTTAGAAATAGCGGTGGGCTCAAGCAGGGTGAAAAAGGGGCTGGCAAAGCAGGTTGTTATTTGCATAGAAAATAGTCAACTTCATCTGCTTGTACAGAAACTTATCAATGTGAAATCTTGAGTCTTTTTCACCATGTCTGTGATTAATCTCTCCCCTGCCTTTGGACATTTTTTTCACAGCAGTTTGACAGCCAGCGTAGTCACTCACTGTGATCACTTACACAATGGTTTCTCCTTAGCCCTCCCCGCCCCCACATCATTTTCCTCAGGGGTTTCTTCTCCCTATCTCTCCCCCACTGCCCTGTTGCCATTATTTGGAGGAGGCAACAGACACAATACCAGAAAAAAGAGAAGAAAATGGTCTCCTTGTCAAGTTTTGACTACTGCCGCTACTCACCAAGCCATTCAACAGTGATGTAAATCCATGTGAGGAAGGGGTGGGTGAATGGGCAAGGGAGGGGAGGCCCAACTGAATCAAGGACCAGGGAAAGCATCTGCCCCATCCAACCTGTGCCAAATTCAGAAAAGCAACTCAAGTGTGAATTCTGACAAGAAGAATGGATTGCCAGGAAAAAGGGGGAAGGGAAGGGAGATGTCAAAGGTTATTCAGCAAATGGGACAAGGGGTGGTCAGGACAGAGCAACAATATGACAGAGCGAATTAGGTTTTTCCTCCCCTCCCCTCTCCTCCCCTCTCCTCTGGTTTTTGTGATTAGTGATGAAATGAAGAGCGGGTGCAGAGGAGGTGCCGGAACTAGACAGAAAGATAAATAGTTGAGTATTGTTGCCTGACTTGTAGAAAGAAGAAATGAAGTGGGAGGTAAAATGTTCTTAAGAGTGTTTTGCATACGACACAGAAAATGCCTTTGTGTCTCTTGAATGGTTTCTCTGCATGTCTGAGTGGTGTTAACATAGGCTAGAAAGACAATGGGAAAATTAAGCTGTTTAGTTTTTACACTCACACCACTGGTAATGGAAAAGGTAGTTCACAATAAATGCTCTAAAATCCCAAAGCTTGGGAAAACTGCTTTTTTGGCCATCCTGACCAAGGCCACTGGCAGCTATAGTGCAAAAAAGCAACTTTTCCAAGCTCTGCTAAAATTAAATGTTCATGAAGCTTATACATGTTTACTCAGAAGCAAATGTCAATGAGTTTGATGCTGCTACTCACTCTCAGGTTAACATACATATGATAACAGAGCCAGAGTTGTGTGGTGGTTTGTGTGGTGGTTTGAGCATTGGACTATAGCATTGGAGACCAGGGTCCAAATCCCCACTTGCCCATGGAAACCCACTGGGTGACCTTGAGTAAGTCACACACTCTCAGCCTCATAGGAAGGCAAAGGCAAACCCCTGTGAACAAATCTTGTCAAGAGACCTCTACCTTAGGGTTTCCATAAGCTGGACATAACTTGAAGACATGCAATAATGATAACAACCTGAGACGTATGCAAAGGGATCTTGAAGCACCTTTGGGACTAACCAAAAGAAAGAAGCTGGAAGCATGAACTTTTGTAGACTTGAGCCTACTTCCTTGGAAAAGGAAGCAAGATCCCTGTGCATACTGATTAGCCAGACTAACACGGCTATGTCTTTGAATTCAACCTCAGATGTGTTAGGCTAGTAAGTCTGTACTGTCAGTAATCTGCATGCATACTGGAGTAGTTATCAGGGTAAAGACTAAAACGTGTTGTCTGTCTTACTTTCCTAACCTCTCCTTTCTTCTTTCGACATGCTTTAAAAGTTCACATCAAACCAGTCACTGCTGATTTCCGGTAATGAACTAAGCCAAGCAGATAGGCATCCTGTTGCCTGTTGTCAAGTGCAAATCCCACGTAATGTAGGTCAAGCAAATAGATATACTTGGCCTTAATTAGAGCTGGCAACAATGAGCCACTCCATCTGCATTGTTCTCTTCCTCTTTAACTCAGCTATTGAAATTCTCTGGGCCAATTATGAATAGTACTCCAGCATGGTCACAAGGATGCAATTGCTGAAAACTCAGTCCTAATTATTCCATTACTCTCCCTCTTTCCTTCCCCCTCTGTTGTCTCTTGTATTTATCATTCCAAAGAGTTGAAATCCAATATTCCCAAAGAACACGCTGTCTTCATTCTGAGCATTTGTGTACAATGCTGTAGCTTAATTTCTGTCTCCAAAAATTATACCTGATATGCCCTGGTTAGCATTCCATTAGATCAGGGATAGGCAACCTTTCCCCTTTAAGGGCCGAGGGACTTCAGCTCCCAGAAGCCTCAGCCATGTTGGCCAATAATCCCATGTTGGCCAGTAGCTCCTGGGATTCTGGGAGCTGAAGTCCCTCGGCCCTTAAAGGGGAAAGGTTGCCTACCCTTGCATTAGATAATACACTGAAAACTTTTTTATTTATTCCTAACTTTATGTCACATAGTGCTTCTATTCTAAATGTGATGGATTTAGCTAAATCATAGTTCGAAGTACTGGCTATGACCTTTAATGCCTTGCATGGCCTCCGTCCAGACTATCTGAAAAACCAGATTTCCCTATACGACTTTGCCTTTGCTCTAAGATCTGCAGGGGAAGGCTTTCTTTTAGTCCCAACACCATCACAGGCATGCCTGGTGAGGATGGGGAGAGACTATTCTGGGTAGCTGCTCCCCAATTGTGGAACTCTCTTCCTCAGGAGGTCGGGCTGGCCCCTTTCCATTGTCTTTCTGCTGGCAGGTAATGACTTTTTAAAAATTTATTTAAGGAGGCATTTGGTTTTTAATATGTTGTGGCAGATGGAGCTTTTAATAGGAAGGTGTAGTGTTTTTATTTTATTATGTTTTAAATATATTTTTATCCTTGTGTAAACTTGTGCTTTTAACATGTGTTTTGATATTTGGTTTAAATGTGCTTTAACTGTTGTACTAAGAGTTTTTAAAAATAGTATTGTGTTTGTAAAATGTTGTATGCTGCCTTGAATGCTGTGCTGGGAGAAGATGGGATATAAATTAACTAAATAAATAATCCCCACAGTTAAGAATATTTTCACATTCTGGCTCTGATACCCCCTTCTTATAAGTTTATGGCCAATAATTATGGGCCTCACATCCCAAAATCCCCATTTCCTTTGACTTCAAACATCCTAGACTTTTCTACCTATATGCACTTTGTAGTTCCAAGTTCCAGTTTACTAATTTTCTGTTGAGCATCTTTGTTCTGGGACCCTGCCCTTACAGTCATGTCAATTTCCTTGGGATTTTCTGTCTCTGCTTCCCATGGCCAGTGTGCCATCATTTGCCTCAGTCCCACTATGCATCTATATATGTATATATAGATGTATATATACTCTATATATGTAAATCTTTGCTTACATCAACCCCACATGCAAGAATGAATTATTTAAATAGATCTTTTCCTCCCAGGGAGTAGTTTGTGTGCATTTTTGATGATATTCCCATTTTGAGGACTTCATGGTGAAAATTTCATTTGCACAAAACTCAATTATATTTTATTTATTTTTGCACAGTAAAATGTGTGTTTTCTGTAAAATATACTTTTTTGTGCATATATATTGCATGATCATTAGGCAAGTCTGTTCTTCAAAGTAAATTGTTCAGATATAAACTAGACTTACATCTCAGCAAGTCACTAACATTATGTCAGTCACTCTTTCTCACTAAAGATGAAAAAAAATGCAAGTATTATTTGTACCACTATGTGCTTCATCCCTAAATAATTGAATGGGAAAAAGGAGAGTTATGATCTGATTATTACTTAAAGTCTTTAGTGAACAATTTATAACTTGGGAGCAATGTATTCTCTGAAGATGTGGTCTCTATACAAATAGTATTGTGACCTACACTTCCTCCACTGGGCTTGCCATGTCAAGGTTGCTCTTGGAGGACAAAGAACAGTGACTCTTCCAAGTGTTTCAAATGGAAGAGTGCTTCTGCACTATAGTTACAGCTGTTTAATACCACTTTAACTGTCCTAGAATGTAGTGCACTTAGAATTTCCTACTAGAGAGCACAGATGTCTTAGGATGAATGCACACCAGCAAAATCATCTAGATCCAGTGCACAGTATTCTAATGTATTTTCACCTCATTTACACCACTGGACTCAAATTGTATTGATATCCACATATTTCCCTGCCCAGATTCAAATTGATACAAAAAGGCTGCTCATTCCCCACTTCCCAAGATGCATAAACCTATCAACCAATAGCCTTGTTTTCCTGACAATCTTACCATTTACCTTGCACTCTCATTAGATTCCTACCCTATCCAATCCCCTTCCTTCCCTTTGCACCCCAGGGAGTGATCATGAGTAAGTGAGGGAACTTGAAATGTCTCCTTTGAATGTAATGTAAATAAAATGTCTTCTGGTATTTAGCACACATGCACATACACACACATGGGATGGAAGGCGAGTAATGTGCAGCTCTCCAGGACAAACAGAGTAAGCAGGTTGGACGGAGGAGATGAGGAGACAGCCGGGGTGGGTGGGATGGTCACAGCAGTGGGCGAAAGCAGGAAGGGGCTGCTGGAAGCTGCTTCATTTGCCTTCTCCTTAGGGCTGCCACTTCCCCCCCCCCCCGAAACTGCAGAGTAAAGAGTGAGTTTTTTAAAACTGCATTTGAACACCTACGGTAAAAAAATAAATAAATCTGCATTCACTATGAAAATTGAGCAATGTCATCTGTTCAACAGAACCAAGATCAAACTAAGGCTCAAATTATTTAGCTAGTGTGTATCCAGCCTTATTCACATGCTTTCAGGGAGAGAGACCAAAATCCAGCTTTACTTGTCACAATGTATAGAATGAAATGAATAGCAGATGAAAACTCTTGGTTTGGAACTAGAATGACTGTTGCTGTGAAACTAGTATAACTCATGTGCTTGCTTCTGCATCCCTGTCACATTTCTTCTGTGTGTAGATTTGTAAATAACTCCATCCTGGTAAAGATACTTAAGCCTTCTATGTTCTCTTGTCTTAAGGAAATCTACTTTCTGCTGGCTGCCTTGGCTTTCCCACTGCTTGGGGAACAGAGAGCATAAAACAATATGCTCCCTTTCAAAAGGCTATCAAGTTTGAAATTCTTCTGAAGAGTGAATGTGCTTTTCCCTTAGATTATCCAGAACTGTTCCTGTTTTCCTATTGTTTCCTGTGTCAAAATTAGATTTCTTTTGTTATCCGAATAGATGCCATCTAGGGGAGGAACGTGCATTTGTATAAGACACTTCCTGTCCCACTAATGCTGTTTTTGTTGCCTCAAAGGCAATCTCAGGATATGTCTTTTCCAGTTCCTCCAACAGTTCTTTCATTCTGATGTCCTTGAATGATTAACGATGAATCCATCCTTTTTGTCAGACATTCCAGCAATGAGATTGTATCTATACAATTGGATTCAGACTTCACATGCTTTTGCTCTTTCCCCAAAAGGTGCAGTAAAGTTACTAATATTACAGTGTAACATAAATAACCTCTACCAAAATTGCCCCTTTTGTTAATCCCATGAGAAAGCACTCAAACGCTTGATGCTTCATGCAGGAACATTAAGGGCACCAAACAGGATATAAATATTCATCCTGCATACATTCACTTTGCAAATGGTGATTGTGGTGAGGAACCACCAGAGAAATATCCCATCATGCAGAGCCTCCTCTTCCCATATCAGCCTGAGATGCCATCTGAGCCATACCCCACTTGCATGGATTTCTCTTCAAGACTGGTAAATATCACCCTCTCTATAACACTAAGCTTCCTCTGTCCAATTTCCATACCTCTAGTTTTGTTAGCCTTGTATATATTGAATTGTTACTGTGTATTTGTGTTCTCTCTTGCATATTTCTAAATAAAACCTTCTTTATTTACCAAATTTGGAGTTCTTCCTCTGTTAGTATTGGTATATAAAGGTGAAAATGTTCCCTTAAGTTATCCAACCTCTCACAGCCCTCTTCTGAGCTAAGCGATTCTCCTAAATTTAAGGAGACACCGACACAGTTGTGAGGACCCCCAACCCCCCCCTTTTGAATAACAGTGCTGTACAATGGAGGAATACTCTAAAGATTTTCCTAGGAGCAGCAGGCAAGTCTCATGACCCCCATAGTGCAGGTCATGTTTCTCAAAGGGGAACAGCAAGTGCATTAGGTAATGGGCTTGAGGTGGGGATCTACAGGAAGTGGGCAAGGATAATGTACTGCTTCTGTCATGTGACCAGTGGGCAAAAAATAGTGAGATGGAAAAAGGAGGAAAACTATTTTCCATTGTGTAATGTTTCTAGATCGCAGGTCAAGTCTAGTCAGTGCATCATTTATTGCTGAGTTGAGTCGAGTCCTTGAAGTGACTTGAGTCCAACTTGAGTCTGAGTCAATTGATTCAAGTATACATCCCTGCTAAAACCCACAGAAGATTCACTGCTCCACTTATATTAGAAAGCCACCACTAATGATAGATAAGACGGAATGCTGAGCAACTCCCAAACCCAATGGTCTTTAGCTGGAATAGAAATCATCAAACTGCTTCCTAGGTTCACCCTGCCAGGAAGAACTGATGTTTAATAATGCTTTAAGGGTTGGGAAGGTCGGGGTTGAGGGTTGATTTTACTGTATTGTATTGTATTGTATTTTTTTTTTATGTTGGAAGCCGCCCCGATTGCTATGCAGAGGGGCGGGGTATAAATAAATTTTATTATTATTATTATTATTATTATTATTATTATTATTATTATTATTATTAACTGTAGTCAATACAACAGCATGCCACTCAAACCCATTTTGATGAGGCAACCCATAAGGATACCATGACTGATAATATCAGAAAAGCCATTACAGTCACATTCCATTTGTCCATTCTTAACCTTTGGGTTTTATTATTATTACTTTTTAAAGTATGTAAGTGCAGGATTTTAACTGTCTTAGCATTTTCTCCTATTTGAACTTAATTAATTATTTAATATGTTTTTCTCCTATCCTGAGAACTCTTAAGAGAGGGTGGGACTGAAATATTTAAATAACAAATAAATAAGCCAGGCTGAAATGGATCTAAACCATTCAATAGAGTGGATGCCAAACTGAAATGGATTCAAACAGTCAAAAACTTTCTAGAACTGAGAAGTTACTGTCTTCTCCAGATGAAAATGGAACATATGATACTGGTCAATAATTAGAGTGCAGGCGTCATTGAAAGCAACAACTATAAGGGTCTTACTACTGTCTGCCTAAGGGCAGCAGAAACAGTCAGTCCTGGGAAACAAAGGGGCCTGAGGACCAGATGGTTAGATTGGGAATCTGACTGGGCCTAGAGAAAGTCAGAGGACGTTTTCACACGGGGCTTTAAACGGAGTCATTCCTACCTCCGTCCGGCCCCACTCCGGCTCTGTGCAGGATAAGTTCACACGACGTCGCAGCAAGCCCCGCCCCATCCAGCGCCATCCCTGCGCCATCCCTGCCTCACTCCGGGGTCTTGCTGCGCGTGTTCACACGACGTCGCAGCAAGCCCCACCCCATCTTGCGCAATCCCTGCGCCATCCCTGCCGCTAGCCGGCTTTAGCCCCGTTTTTGTAATTCCTTTTTTAAAAAGGAATTACAGGGGCTGCTGCCGGAGGCAATCAGGAGTCATTCCAGCGGCTGCTGTTTTCGCCGCCGGAATGGCTCTTGATTGCTTCCAGGGGGCTTCCAGGCGGCTTTAGAGCCGCCTGTGTGAAAACGTCCAGAGAGGTATTCTGACAAGCCAATAAAGAAACTGGAGAAAGAGACAAAAGGTCTCAATATGGTCAGAGAAGGATACTGACTCAGAGAGAAAGTGTATTGGAGATTGTAAAGAAGAAACTGAGAAGTGCCTGCAACTGCTATGTTAATGTATCCATACCACATTTGAACTATTCTACATAAGCTACTTTCTTGCTAAATGTTATTCAATATTTTTTTTGTGGGTTTTTTGGGCTGTGTGGTCATGTTCTAGAAGAGTTTCTTTCTGATGTTTCACTAGCATCTGTGGCTGACATCTTCAGAGAATACTGCAATGGAAGAGAGTGGGTATATATATACTGTGAGACCCTGGATAGGGAGGAGTGATTCCCATGTAAATTGTGTTTTGTTCTGTTGTTGATGGCAGGGCCTCAGGGTGGGAGGATATGCAAACAAGGATTAGTGTCTGCTAATTGGTGATCATTATCTGCTGGGAAAGTCCACCCCCTTCTACTGTATAGGAATATACAATCAACACACTTCCCTATATATGTATATGTATATGTTGGACACTTATAAATGCATAACCTAAGCTGCATCTGCACTGCACAATTAATGCACTTTGACATGGCTTTAACTGTCATGGCTCAATGCTATGGAATTCTGGGCTATATCGTTTGGTGAGATATTTAGCCTTCTTGGTCAGAAAGCTCTGGTGCCACAACAAACTACAAATCCCAGGATTCTATAGGGTGGAGCCCTGACAATTAAAGCAGTATCAAAGTGCATTCATTCTGCAGTGTGGCAGCTTCTTCAAAGCTATGAATTTGTGACTGTTTTGGCATGAGATCTACCATCTGTCCCCCAGGTGCCTCTACTTCCGAGGATTGACCCTTTTAATGTCTTCATGATAGTCCCTAGTTTAGGTGGTACAAATAAACCATGAAAGTTCCCTAATTACTGGGCAGCAGCCACTGTGATATATGGGGCTCTGTTCCCCTTTTAACTGGGAAGCAGCTGGTTGACAGTCCCACATCCCCTTACATGAACAATCTCTGGTGCAAGGGAGATGTGACTAGGACTCTGCTTTTGCCTGTTGCACTAGAGATCATTGACAAGAGGAGGTTTTACCATCAGGCAGCTGCTTCCCAATTGACAAAACGAAAAAAAACCTGTTGCTCACAGTGGCTGCTATGGGGTAAGTGGGGATTGAAAGGATTGGGATGGAAATCACTGTGTAGTACTGTAATTACAGTGGACCCTTGTTTTATGTGGAGGATCCATTACGGACCCCTCCTGCATAAGGGAAATACTGCGGGATCTCAAATCCTGTTGATTTTAATGGTGGTGCGCATATGCCTGCCGCATGTGCCACAGATGTGCACACCATTAAGAGGGCTGGGGCTCACTGTTTGCTTGACCTTGAGTATATGTACAGTGAGCCTGCATATGGCATGGGCACACTGTAAAGTGCTTATGCATTTATGATTCCCCAATAGAACTGTGACCATAGTTTTAAATAGTTTTAAACTGTTTTAACCAGTTTTAGGGCCTTTGCAGACTGCTAGAAATAGTGCAAACGGAATCCACTTTAACTGCCTTGGCTCGGTGCTAGGGAATCATGGGAATTGTATTTTTTTCTGAGACATTGAGCCTTCTTTGTCAGAGTGCTTTGGTGCCACAATAAACTACAGTTCCCATGATTCCCTAGCACTGAGTCAGGGCAGTTAAAGTGGACTCATTTTGCACTATTTCTGGCAGTCTGCAAAGGCCCTTAGTCTATCTTTTTAACTTGATTTTTTTCTTTTTAGCCTTTAAAAATCATTTTCTTTTCATGTTGTTTACTTTAGTGATGTTGGTTTTACTGTATTCCACACTGAGGATTGTTTTTATTTTATTTTATTTTATTTTTGATAGAGGGTACGGTATAAGTATTTAAATAAATAAATAAATAATCATTTGGCATTGGAAGGCTATCTCACAGGAATTACTCTGCATGGCTTCCATATTTAGCTCTTGCAGGGCCATTTTCCTAGCAGGAAGCCTAGGTCAGACATATGGCATCTGATCTTAGGGCTTTATAAAATGAAGAGCAAGATGCAGCTGCAGTTCCCACTCATCAGATGAGAAAAGTTAAAAGCACAGCATTTCTCACAGGTCTTTGCCCGTTCTATTAATATTATGGCAGGCACAGAACAATAATTGTCTTTTCAGATCTATACATACCATCATGAAATTGGAAGTAGGTCATCTAGTGCACCCTGCTATTTTGGCCTCACTCTGTTTTCTACATTATGCCGATGAAGACTCATTATATTTAGAACTTGGAAAAGTCACTTTTTCAACTACAATTGTCAGAATTCCTTAGCCAGGTTAGATCAGGTAATTCAGCATAGGATTGGGATTTTCATGACACTATCATCATTATTTTCTACATATTGTGGAAAAGAATTGGGTAGTGACATTAATTTCCATGCAGGTACTCCACCTCCTGAAAATATGTTGGCATTGTGGTCTTGCCTACTTGCTAAGTTTAAGGACACTTTTCTTCAAAATGAAATAGAACATAGCTGCTGATTATGTTTCCTGTTGCAGGGAGGCACACACAGCTACAGTAGGATCAGCTAAAGTAGAATCCCATTTTTTCTCAGCTCAAGCTTTATTGTACTCCTTACTGGAGACATACTTATTGGAGATATACTGCAGCAATCTCATACTAGAAGTCTGAGTTCTTCTAACCCTTCTTCGCCATCCTTCCAGTGCTAATTCTATAAACAAAATAAAACAACACCCTTCCAATGAGACAGGGGAGAAGGAAGAAAAGGAAAAGCTGAGCAGTTGTAGAAAGGCTTTGCAGTGGTGTCACTAGGGAGTGTGGGGTGTGTGGACCACACCAAGTGACACCCTAAGGGGGGGTGACACCACTGCATCTCAAACACCTACCTTTTGGCAGAAATGGGCTACTTCCCCTTAAAATGCTTTTAGAGGTGATGGGAGTGGGGTGAAGCTCAGTGGGAGGAGAATGGAGAGCACCCCTCCAAATTTTTAAAATTAAAATTTCATTTTTTTTAAAAAAAAAAGCATTTTAATTTTTTATTCTTTTTAAATTTTCTTTAAAAACATATTTTAACCAAGTGTTCATAATGTATATGTAAATATATTTAGGTTGCGTATATGATATTGCAATTTGAAGGTATAATTTTAAAGTTGCTAGTTGTTTATGTCACAATTATTAGCATTATATTCAGTGGTATATAGGAATTATGATTAACGAGTAACATTAGTAGAAAAAAACATTACTAAGCATTCTGTATGGTGGGAAATGGGAGGAGGTCAATGTGGGGTTACCACACCGGGTGATACCAACCCTAGGGATGCCACTGAGGCTTTGTAAAACGGAGCTTCTTTGTCAGGGGCTTTGTTAACAGAAGTATGCCTGTTTTTATATACAGTTGTCCCTCCATTTTTGTGGACTTGAAGTCTGCAACCCTCACCTATCCATGAGGGATGAATAGAGGGGCACAAAATGGGGTGTGCACCCATGGCACATGCCCACATGGACATGCACCTCCATTCAAGCAAAATATTCAGGCATGAATATTTACATTTTTCCTTTTTTGTGGGGTGTGTGTGTCCCAGAAGGGATCCGCCACAAAAAGGAGGGGCAATTGTGTGTGTGCATGTATTATGGATATATACAATATGGTATTTTTCTTTTTATGTGAAAATGTCAGCATCAGTGACTTAACACAACAAAACTACCAGCTTTGAATATGTTATCTTTAATATATAAGATATGCTTCTATAATGACTGCTATATCCCTTTCCTATCTTCATCAACTGGCCTTTCTAGTCCTCCACCACCCTGGTCTTTTAGCAAAGTCAGGCAGCTGTTGCTTTAAATTCTGCTGCTGGGGTAAGATCAAGTTCTAATTAGGCTCAGCATCCCAATTTCCAACCACTACCAAGCTAATATTTCATATACAAAATATACGCAGCATGTAATCTAACTATTTTAAGGCTGTTTCAAAGTTTGACAACCACCAGTGCAATCAGTATTTGGCCAGAATCTAAAGCTGGGAACTAATTCAATAAAAATATTTGGTTAATATTATAAAAATGCAAAAGTAACCCCCCCTCTGAACAATTCTTTCCAAGAAAATGCCATGATAGGCTTACCTTGGAGATGCCATAGATCTGAAGTGACTTGAAGGCACACAACAACAAACAGAAGGGGAAAGAGGAGGACATTTTTGAAGAGGGGAATCCTATGACATCTTTAAAACTTATTTATTTTAGCATAGGATCTTGTAGATTACAATCCACGTCCTCCTTTGTGTGGATGAAGTATAACATTTAAGCCTGAGAAAAGTATTTCATCCCCTGAGGGCCTCTGAACAAGTAAAAGGAGCTCTGAGTGTATATGGATGAGGCACTTGGTAACAATGGCAGCAGGGCTGGATTCAAAATGTGATGCAATCTGTTCCCTTTCATCTCTCCAGCTGGAGAGAAGGGTGGCTAGGGGAGTGAAGGGGATGGGAAAGAGGAATGAAAAATCTGGGTAATGGTGTGAGCCTTCTCTCACTAAACTTATAAAGTGCTGTAGTGGTTTACCTCTGAAGTTATTTTAAATAATTAATTAAAATGGGCACAACAATTCAAGAAAAATGTGAACAAGCTGGAGTATGTGCAGAGGAGGGTGATCAAAATAGTGAAAGGTATGGAAGCAATGCTGTATGAGGAGTGGCTTAGGGAGCTGGGTATGTTTAGCCTGGAGCAGAGGAGGTTAAGTGGTGACATTATGACCATGTTCAAATATTTGAAGGGATGTCATTTTGAGGATGGACCAAGCTTGTTTTCTGCTGTTCCAGAGACTAGGACCCAGAGCAATGGATTTAGAGTACAGGAAAAGAGATTCTACCTCAACATTAGGTAGGGCTTTCTCTCTGTTCCATTAGGTATGGTTGGTGAGGACAGAGGAAAGAGGCATCTCAGTGGCTGCTTCCACATCCACGGAACTCCCTTCCCAGGGAAGGTAGGTTGGCCCCCTCTTTGTTCTCTTTTCATCATCAGGAAAAGGCCTTATTATTTAAATAGGCCTTCAATCTCTAATGTGTAATGACAGAAGGGTCTTTTAATGGGGTATGCTGTATCTTTATCTTAAAGTTTTATATTATTTTGAACTGCTTCAGATATTTTAATATGACTGTCTAGTTAGTGGTTCTTTAACTTTTATACCATGTATTGTTTTAGCTGTATTTTGTTTTAATTCTACACTGTAAGTCAGCTTGGTTCTAATTTGGAAGAAAAGTGGTATACAGATAAAATAAAATAACAAATAATATACACTACAGATTTTATAGTCAGTGTAGATGTTGGTGGTCAGTGGTGAAATGAATCTGTTCCATGTTTTCAGATGAACTTTAATGCAACTATCCATGATGTTGAACCCTATGCAGTGGGCCCTTGGTATCCACGGCAGTTTGTTGCAGGCCTATCCATGGACACCAAAATTTGTGGATACTCAAGGTTTGCTGGGGGGGGGGGGAATCTGGAAATTTTCCAAGCCATGGAAACAGAATCAATGGTAAGGAGGATCAACTGTACCCTAAATGGTTCAGCACTTTGGATAACTCCTTGAAAATCAAACTCAGGCCCAAGGTAGATTCACTTCCCAACTAACATTGGACCCATCAGCTGCCACTGATTATTTGGTCAGCCCTCTGTATCCAAGATTCTTTATCCACAGCTTGAAAATATTCAAAATACATATAATTCCAAAAAGCAATTCTCGATTTTGCCATTTATATAGGGAATAACATTTTACTGTGACATTGTAGTACTTATGACTTTGATGCCACAAAGGCCAGCTTTCATTGCTATACCAGAAGCTGCTTTCTTAATTTGCAATGGTTTGAGCACAAAAAATTAATTGCAGTGTGTATGAGCATCATGTCATGTCATGTAATGTTATTCTATCACATCTGTTTTAATGCAGTTTTGTATCTTTTTCTTTTATTCTTATCATATCCTCTGGCTATAGAATGCTAATACATGGGAATCCAAATTTTAAGAAAGATTTTGCAGACAGTTATCATTATCCTTTCAGGATCATTACATAGCAACAAGAAAAATGTACCTTAGTTTAGGTAATGGCTTTGCTTTTAGCCCATTACTTCCAGGTTGTGACCTTGACCATGCTGTGATGGTAGCTGTGCTATTACCATTGGGCCATCTGCTTTGGTGGTGCTGTAGTTCATTAGGATAAATGCCAAAAAGCAACAACCCATACTTGGGAAGCTGCAATAGACTCCTGCTACTAAAGACACTGGTTGGAAACCCCAACATCTTCCACATACTAATTATAACATAAAACACAGAAGAGACAACATT
The DNA here is from genome assembly GCA_020142125.1 of Phrynosoma platyrhinos. Lineage (NCBI taxonomy): Eukaryota > Metazoa > Chordata > Lepidosauria > Squamata > Phrynosomatidae > Phrynosoma > Phrynosoma platyrhinos. The sequence continues at coordinate 312,861,636 of CM034701.1, forward strand.
TTTTTTTTGCAAAAAAATATTGAAAACAGGCAAATATTCGTAGCATTGTTTATCTACTGTCAGCACTGGAATGGGCACAACAGACTATTTCTAGCAGCTGTAGGTGACCTTTGGTTCTCAGTCCTCCTGAGTTCAACTGCAGGGCAGTTGGAGAAACCCCACAGTAGAATTTGACACATTGCTGGAAATACTTCTCTGAAATTTCTCAAATTATTTCATGCTCTGTATTTATTCTGAAGCACCTCAACAGGAAGAACGGAAGCTTACAAAGCTCTCGGACATGGTTAAAATTTAAAATTATCTCATTTGGAAACAGTTCTTCCCTGTAATCCTTTGGTAGATTTGGTATTATATCAACCTCTGCCCTTAACTGGTAAGTGGTTTCAGATCCTGTTCAAGTTATTGCCAGATTGCTGTTTCTACAGTTTGCATCTTGGAGACTCTGTTTGGAGATTGGCTTGACTTTCCAAGTATGCTAATGAAAAACACAATCAGCTTGAGCGCTTTCATATGAGCTCCTGAAGAGAGCCCATGACTGCAAAAAGCATGTGCTGGCCTTTTGCTTTGCTTTGTGCAGGAGGTAAGGATTTGCTTCATTTTCCTGCAGTATGACATGCACAACAATGTTCAGCTTGCTCATTCAGTTAGATCAATGGAACTTAGCTGTGGCTAGGCTGAGGCCTGTATCAGCAACACAACTTTCTGCCTTAGCTGAATTTAACAGAAAAATTCGTATCTTAGGCTGAACAAATTAATTTTTTTAAAAAAATCTATAATGATCCCATTGATATAGCCATTACTTATTCATTTATTAAATGTATGTGTGTTGATTCATATAACTGGACATTCAAACAATTAAAAGGGTTCATTCAAACAATTAAAAGGGTTCAAACACTAGCTACCAAAAGCCTGCTATTTGTTTGTTTTAAAGTTTTATACTTTTTATGGAACAAGGGGCCTTTGCAGACTGCCAGAAATAGTGCAAATTGAGTTCACTTTAACTGCCCTGACTCTGTGCTAGGGAATCATGGGAACTGTAGTTTATTGTGGCACCAGAGCGCTCTGACAGAGAAGGCTCAATGTCTCAGAAAAAAATACAATTCCCATTGTTTTAGCATTGAGCCAGGGCAGTTAAAGTGGCCTCAATTTGCACTATTTCTAGCAGTCTGCAAAGACCCAAGGGAACCTGTGGCTCTCTATATGTTGATTAACCAGTTCTCCCATCCTCCGTCATGAAAGGTAAGCAGGCTAGAGCTGAGAGTCTTACAAAATATGGAGAGCCACATGCCCCCCAGGTCTACTGAAGATGCTCAAGCTTGGACATTAACAGGTTTTGAAGGCAGATATTTTACAGAATATCTTTTTCCTGCCAGACCTACAAGCTTAGTCAGAAAATAAGCCATACACAGTAATTTTCAGCCATTGAGAAGTTCACATGGATTTCAATAGCTGCATGTGATTTCTCAGGAAATCATGGGGTTGGTAGTCCAGCTCTTCTCATAGTTTGGGCTCTTCCAGCCACTGCCAGGCTTCATGGAATCTGCCTTCTTCCCTCTATCCCAAAGGCCACAGATTGCATGTGAACTCCTATTTATTTTTGATCCCAAATCATGCCAACCCCACCAAACACAGAGATGTACATGGCAATACCATGCCACACCTTCCAGCCTCCACAGAAACCCCCGCTCTGAAAGTCTCCTCTTCCAACTATTTCCTGATTAAAATGATGATCAGCAATTACTTCATGGTTACCATTTGGGGATGGATTTGGGTAAACAGGAAGCATTTTCATGTAGTGTCAGAGGTTGGCTGGGGTGTGTATGAAAGGGGGAGATGCTCAAGTGTGTCTGGAAAGGAGCAGCAGGGAAGAGAAGGATTCATAAATTCACTGAGGATTTGTAAGAAGTTCTTTCAAAGCACCTTTAAAACCCCTCAGTATCTGTGAAATGTCTACTCAAAGGGCATATCTACAAAACTGATGAATTTGCAAGGCAAGCCATATGACAGTCAGCTATTCTTAAGGTGCAGCACAGAAGGTAAAATAACCTCTTCCTCTGTTCACAAGGAATCCTGAGAAATGTTTGGGAGATGGCCCTAACATTCCTAGTGCTTTAACAAACTATCATCCCCACAAGTATTTGGGGAAAAACAAGTGGTATAAAACCAAAATCAGTATGTAGGATGAATGTTTGTATTCAAAATCATAGTGGGACTCAGTAGATTCCAGACCTATTGGGCTTTAAACATTGGACATGATTATGTAATGGCTGATTACTTGAGGCTGAAAGCCAATGGCAGTGTGCTTTTTGATGCTTTATGATTTCCATGAGTTCCTGAATTTGCTGTTGCCTTCTTCAGTGGTTATAATCTATTTTCAGATTGTTTTTGTTCACATTGTGGGTGTGCCCTGGACTCCTCTACAGCACTTATCCTTTATGACTATGCAGACGCCTACTAGCGATGGGACAGAAAATCTCTTCCAGACATTTCTGTTGATTGAACCTAGCCCAGCAAGCCAGTCACACATCCAACAGATGTTTCTGCATTCTCCCTTGTTAGGCCAGATATATCTTCCATTCACCATGCCAAATTAACATCCTTTCCTCCTGAAAAAAAAAATGAAGATTGCCATAACCCTTTCCACTCATGAGAGTTTTTTTTTTAAAAAAATCTAATGCACAGCAAAGGCTAAGATTTGCCAATACCTGATTTTGACAACAACAACAAAATTCACCTCCCCTACTAGAATCTAGACCAAAAAAAAGTTAACTTCCCAAGCCTGGCTAATGGGCAGATGGAACACAGAATAGTATCTTTAAAAAGATTGGATCAAAATATCAACCCAAATTTCACAGCCATTTTCATAACCTGCACAGATGAATCCTTATTTTCAGTGGGATCTATGAATTGGAGACAACATACACCTAATCTGCTCTGGGCCACTGGGAAGGGAGAGATCATTACCCACAAAACATTGGAATATAGGGAGCATCACCTGATTGCTTAATACACTGGCTTTGTTGGTTAGGGCTGATGAGAGCTGCAAGCTGCCCAAAACCTCTGTTTGGCTTAGCTAGTTGAACATTTCTGCCTTTCATATTGTGTCGGGAATCACACACAGCACTGGAAGAGAAGATTGTCCTAAGGACACTCTTCCTCCTCCCTACTTTTCTATTCTGGAAGAAGCAGGTCCAAACAGGTGCTGCCACCTTTCCCATAGATGAGGATTTTTGAGTCTGTTTGACTGTTAAGGCCTTTGGCGAAAGGATTTCAACACATGAAGAAACACAGGTTTCTCATAGCCACAATAAAGCCAAACAAATATTCTTGTTGGTTTATAGTTATACAAGAGGCTGAAACAAGGAAAGCATTAACTGAATCTAGACCAAATTAGTGATGGCTACAAAGGAAGTTATGGATGATGTTAATAATAATAATAATAATAATAATAATAATAATAATAATAATAATAATAATTTATATGCCGCTTATTGACAAACAACCTAAGCGGCTTACATACAACATATCCCCAAACCAACCCACCCCCCTTAAAACAGTATTAAATAACACATAGTTAAGATAACAATAAACATAAAATTTAAAACATAAATGATATAAAACATATTACAATAAAACATATTGAAAACAGGTTACAATGCCCTGATCAACCTCTACTGCGCTCCTCATCCATCAACAGATGATGGGGCCACGAGAGGAATGCAGGAGTCATATATACTCCTTCTTCCATATGCTCTTTTTGGTTTATGGTAACTGTTAACATTTTAAAGGAGAAAAGTTATCCCTGGAGGTAAAAACAGAACAAAACAGCTTTCTTTGAAACAATTTCCTCCCAATATTTAATGGAATTTAAATTTACATCTATCAAGTTACTACAAGAATATTTGGGCCACCTAAATTTTGTGTACATTTGTGTACATTTGAGATACACTGAACATAACTCTGTCATGTTAGGTGTGGTTTTTATACTGTTTTGCTTTCTTTGTCAGCATGTTACTAGGGTTTTGGCTTTAGATCATACTGAAGTCTCAGCAGAGAAAGTTATGTCATGCATTTGGATTTTGAATCAAGATTACACATTTCCATTTGTATGGAATCCATTCAGAATATTAACTGGGCAGTTGTCAACAGTGTATTTTTTACCAGCTGAATGTTAACAGATATAATCCAGTTATCCAGTATTTCGTCTTCAGGAAAACTATATTAATATTGATCACATGTTCATTCACATGCGCACACATACTCCTGGAAGTGGAAAAAGTGGAAAAATTGTGTTTCTTAAATAAAAAGACTATGTCCTATACTTGAATATACAAAAACATCAAAAATGGACAAAAGATGAATGACTACTTTGTAAGCTAAGGAAGTGAAGTTAAGGAAAACATATTAGACAACCCTTTCAAGGGAACATATGGTTTAGTAGTTTAGTTGGAAATATTCATCTGTTTTAATCATTCTGCAATAATTCAGTTTCATTGAAAAACTGTACTTCCAGATACAGTGCTGTCAGAGATTGTGCAGCTATTCCACCTTTTCCTGCAGATCCTTTTCCTTTTGATGAAGAAAATAAAAGGACTGAAGTACCAACAAAAGATGCTACCTCCAATCATCCTTTAAAATTCTTGCCCACATTTGGGATCAGAAAAACCTTATCTAGAAGTGTCCTCTATTTGGAAGGGAAAAGTGTATGAAGGAAAATAAGCAAAATTTAATTTAATCTTAGTTGTTTTTGCACTTAAAAGCAACAATCATAGAATTTAAATTATACTGAAATGCAGGATTTTAATTATCTTCTAGTGTTGGACTAGGACTCTGTGACATCAGGATTCAAATCCCTGCTCAGCCATGGAAACCTACTAGGTGGCCTTGGGCAAGTCACACACTTGGTGATCCCAAAAAGAAAATCTTATGATAAAAGCCACTTTAGGGTTACCATAAGTCAGAAATGACTTGAAGGCATAAACAACAGCAACAACAAAGATTACACTAAAATGGGAGTTTTAGTATCAACTACCATCAGCATAATAAAAATTTAGGAAGGGCTTTATCACATGGGATTGCCAAAGCAGAGTTACTGCAGGATAGTAGCTCTGTGCCTATACCTTATCCCATGATGCTGTGTCTGTCCTGTGGCTGCTTCATCTTCCAACCATTCCTGAAGCATGCTTTTTCATTGCTGGACAAAACCATCAGTGCCTCCCAACTGCACTGCTTTTCCACTATTAATTCATGTGCGACAACTTCCTCCTGCTGCACTTTCAACATGCAGGCAGCCGTGTGATGTGAGCATGATTATGCCCCTCTCCTTTCTCCTCATCGCTATTCCCAAGCAGGATGTTTTTCTTTTTTCCCCCTTCCAATCTTTTTTCTTTCTTTTTTTAATTAATTGCTGTGACTGCCAATTGGAAAAAAAAAATAGCATGGAAGGTTCGTTGGGGAGGGCATAGGGCAGGAAGGGGGATCATGAGGGATGGTGTGCAGAAGACAGACTATGGACCTTATCACACGGGGTCCAAAGCAGACAGAATCCAAAAGAAATCCCGACCTAATACGTATTATTTTTCCGTGTGTTCACACGATGTCACACAGAACCGCATAGAACCCTGACAGAACCCCGAACGAATCCGAAATGAATTGAGATCTTTTGAATTTCGGTTTCTTTAGGAAGTACAAGTGCGCTACAGGAATCATTTCGTTATTGCCATAAGTCCGATATGCATTTGAACAGGCAATACGTATTGGGGAGCATTTCCCCGCCCCTGCCTGCGCCGTGCCGGCTTGGGAAGGAGGGGTTTGGGTGACAACTGGCTGTCAAACACGCCCCTCCTTCCCAAGCCGGCACAGGCTCCATTCTGCTCAGAGCCCAGGCCCCGCGCCGGCTTGGGAAGGAGGGGTGTGTTTGACAGCCAGCTGTCACCCAAACCTCTCCTTCCCAAGCCGGCGCGGGGCCTGGGCTTGGTTATGTCCGGGATTTTCTGAATTGTGTGTGAACGGCAAATACGTATCCAGGATGCACTTTATTGGAAGCGTGATAATCGCGCGATGATGCTAGTTGCATCTGATAGCCATTTACGTATTGTGGGGTTCCTTTCAGTTTAGTCCTGGATTTATTCTTATTTCGCTTTCTTATCGCTTTGTGGCCCACGTGTGATAAGGTCCTATATGAGGACTATATCAGCACCATGGTACTTTTGAAGAGGTGTGTGAGAATGACTGTCCCCAAACTGGTATGTTTGCATTTCCCACACTAATGCAAATGTGGCATCTTAGCAACCTGGTGTAACAAAGTCCCAAGTGTTTTTTATAATCAGATAGTGTATTCCTCTTAAAAAAATGTTTGGCATATCTTTATGATTTTTTTTTAAAAAAAAAAAAGGAGGAAGAGAAAGTGAGTCACATCTGGTCTGACTGCCTGAGAGACTGTAATGCAGAGGTAGAGAAAGGCTGCATTTCTATACCCTTTGCCTAGAAGGAAGCTCCACGGAAGTGGGACTTCTGAATAGACATGCAGTAAATTAGAAACTTATTCCTGACAAAGGACATAATGCAGCCATTTTATATAATTGGCTACTATTCTGATACACTGTTTGGATTGCTGCTACTGTTTCAGGTTAGAGGAAACCCAAGATTTACAAAATAGTGACAGTCCCAGATTACCAGAGGTTATAAGTAATGAGTTACAAGCAACATTGCTATCTCTAACTAGTTACTTTTAGCATAATGAGTTGTAAAACTGTTATATTTTAAAAACAGTGTAACAATAGGCACAAGTTTATTTTATTGGTGTAATAAGCAACAGTTTCCATTTATTTTTTAAATTTTCGTTTAAATGACAGTTTCGTGGGCACATCCCTAGGACCTTGTCAAACTTCTTATCAATTGTAAGGTGTGTTTGTTTCTTCCTCAAAAATAGCAAAGGTCTTGTATCATTTCAATACTATCCTTTAATTGTTCAGGTCACTACAGGATTGAGAAGTATTTGGGAATAAGATCTGGGCATATCTGATAAAGATTTGGCTAAAATTTGGAAACTGGCACCAATGCTATCAATTTTGGACAATAAACTTAGAGAAACTTCATCAGACTATAGTATAGGTGGTAAGTTACATTGGTGAGAATTGATCATATAATATCTAGAAGTTTTGGGAAGAGAGGAGGAAAGTATAAATACATACCTGTAGATGCAGTGGAAATGTACCCAAATTTTGTAGAGAAATGCAATCTGAAAAATGTACATTAGCTAACTAAAATAGTTAACTTGGAATTAAATCTTTCGTCAACACAAGTTTTGTCCCAAGCACAAAAATTTCTTTGCACTGTATGATAGCAGGAGAAAGATATCTGCACCTGTGTCTTTTTGTTTTTGGTGTAACCTTATAAAGCATTTTCATTTTCCATCCTTCTATTCTGGGTTCAACTGTTTACAATCACTAAAACCAGGGGGCTGTTTCGTGCTACACTTATTATAGTATTATGATTCCACTTTAACAGCCACGATGCCATCCTATGGAATCATGGGATTTGAAGTTTAGATGGGGGTACTAAGAAGTCTATGTCAGAGAATTGTAGTGCCTGATCAAACTACAATCCCCAGTATTCCATAGGAGGCAGCAATTAAATTTGAATGACAGAGATAACATTATGTAGTGTAAAAGGGCCCCAGGGCAAATTTGACATAACATGGCTATGTTGTTCTGCTATCCAAAGAAACCCTGCTGTTGTCCTGACACTTTTTACAGAAGATTAAATAAATCACTAGAAATGTCCATGAGTTTTGCCCAATGATCAATAAACCCTTTGAGTGAGACAGCAATAATGATAAAGCTCAGCATGCATCAGAGAAATTTTTTTTTCAGCATTCAGGGCCAAGTACTATTTTAAAACTTTAATTTTATCTTAATGTTAGTGTTCCAAAGTGTGCAAAGAAGCTTAACTTGGAGACATGTGTCTGGCACCCCTTCAGGAACTGAGGGATGAAGGGAAGCTGTGCATAAAAAGCAGTGGATCCAGCAAGATCTTTCTTTGTGCACTATTTCCACTGCAAATCATTCCTTCCCAAGAACAGTTTGTGGCAATGGGCTGAGTGTCAGGCCAGGACTATCCCAAGATATTTTGCTGCCTGAGACAAAAAACAAGATGGCACCACCACTTATCCCCTCTTCTGTATCTAGAAGTTAACTGGATTAGGAGTCAAATCTTACTCCAACACCAGTGCTGGGACAATGTCCTGTATCAAAGGCAGGAAACGGAAGTTTTCAACCCATTTAACAGCAGAAGGAAGCCAAGACATTGTCTTTCTTAGGCAATGGGATCTGGAAACTGAAGATTTGCAAAAGCAGGTTGTTTTTCAGACGATGTTAGTGTTAATGAGAATTAATGTGACATTAATTCGAATGGAAACTAGACAAAACCCACTCCTTTTTATTTTCAGAAAATCCCCAAAGTAAAAAGGGGTGGGTTTTGTCTACTTTCTGTTCAAGTTAATGTCACATTAACCCTGTTGTGTGTGAAAAACTACCCCCTTTTGTGTTTTTCCCAGTTTTTAAATCCATATGCACGGGGTTTTTTGCAGTTTGTCCCTGTGTGATAAACTCCCCATACAGTCTGTGAAATAAGCAAGATGAAATCCTCAGAGAGATTATCTCAGTCACTTCCTTGTCCCAAATTTCTGCCTGTGGAGGGAAAAGCAAAAGACACACAAGTAGTACCTGTCAGAAACTAGGAATCAAACCTTGAGTCATGTATATAAATATGTATGTGTGTATGTTTATACCATCCTTCTTCCAAAGAATGGCACTTGATGAAGCTGACTGTGATAAAAAAATGAAACAAATACAATAAAAAACAAAACAGATTAAGTTCATAATTGTAAACACATAGATAAAAGAAAGACCACCCAGCCAGTTTAAAAAAACACCACCAAAAATGTTTTTCCACAGCAAACCAAATGCCAAGTACCTGTCTGAATAGGTTTTTGCCTGCTGCCAGAAGGACGAGATATGAGAGATGGCCTGGCCCCTCAGGACAGGGAGTTTGACAGCCTGGGGCAACCACTAAAAAAATCCCTTTCTGATGTCCCACTTTGAGAATGGTGGGATTGAGATCAGGGGGGCCTCCCTGAAAACCTCCAAATCTGGGTAGGTTTATATGAAAGATTATAACAATTCCAAACAGTTTGGTGCCAAGTTGTGCAACTGGGATGGGCAACATGTGGCCTTAGGAGCCACATGAATCCCTCAGGCTGTTTCTGTGGCCCTCATGTGGGACAGCAAAGGCTAATGCTTCAGAAGTAGCCTTTTATTACTTCTGGTTCATTCTGTCTAACATTTCAGAGATGAAAACTGGAACACATGTGGGCAAGTAGCATCAGAGTGTGGTCAATGTGGTAAAAGTTATTAGTGAAGACGAACACACAAGCTAGGAGAGACCACAACAGTTTGCTTTTGCCTGAGTCTATAGAGAGTCTAAGGACGTTATCACACGGGGTCAAATCTGCTAGTTGATCCATACAAATCCCAAACAGAAACTGGATTTGTGCCTCGTGTTTTCACACGACATCACACAGAAACTGGACAGAAAGTGGACAGAAACTTGTGTTAACCGAGATCTTTTGAAATTCGGTTGTTTGGAGGAAATGCAAATGCGAAATTAAGGTAATTTCACATTTACCGTAATGTGAAAAGCAAATGCGCATTTTGGAGCATTTCCCTCCTGTTCCCATGGTTCCAGCGAGCATTCCTCTATCGGTGCATGTGCAAGAATCTCATTTCTAGTACATTTACAGGCTTTTCTCGCTTGTGTGTGAACGTTAAATGCCCTTACTGTAAATTCGCAATTAAGGTAATTACGTGTGAAAGCCATTTGAGAAATCAAGGTTTATTTTCAGTTTATTTTCCATTTATTTTCTGTTTATTTTCCGAATGCCTCATTTCCACTTTATTATCGCTTTCTGGCCCACGTGTGATAACGTCCTATTCCTTCCCCTTTTCTCCTCTTCCTTTGCTGAGTTGATTAAGTGAAAACTAACTTTGCATTTTGAAATCATTTTAACAATTAAAGTAAGCTAAGGACAAAGGGAGAAGATGGAAGAAGGGGATAGACACTGGGACATTTAAATGTAGCTGAAAAAGTCTGGGATTAATGAGACTGTCCTTACCAAATTGAGACAGTTGTGTGATCACTGGTTTGGTTCTGGTTTTGACATTTTTGGCATTCTGCTGTTCCTGAACAGCCTGAGAGCAAAAAAATGGTCCATGGACCTACTGAACTTAACCACTCCCACTGTATAGAGCTTGATGGATCATAACCAGCACTTTCAGTTCTTCCCATAAACACTTAAATGTACTTTATACCTTATTCACTGAAACATATCTTAGCACAGACAGCCTCCCCTGCAGCACAGTTTGAGCCCCAACAGAAACTATGCAATGTAAGGAGTTTAGTAACCAAGGTAAATACAGCAACATTCCTCTCTTGGGGTTAATAAAGTATGTAGCCCAGAACAGTGGATAAGCTTTATGATTCCATGATACCTTTCAAAGAAGCATTAGGCTCGTGCTTCCTTAATAGCATTATGTAGAAGGCAGATACCTGGTGAAGTCTGGGAAATGTTCTCTTCTGTGGCTAGATTTGGCCATGGAGCCATCCATTCATCCATAACCTTGAATGGCATTGGAAGAAACCAATGACAAAGCACTGTATACAGCTGATTAGTCTTATCCACTCAAGCAGAAAGTGTTTTATGGTCTTTATCTTATGAGGTAGGTAGCAATTATCCCCACTTTAAAATGTGTTGAATATAGTAAGTTGTCTAAGGCAGACCCAGGCCACCCAGTGAGTCCATGGCTAAATTGGAATGTGAAACCTGGTTCCCTTGGCTCAGCTTCACTTTCCTGTCAGTGTGTGTTAACTGATCTCTCTCTCTCTCTCTTTAGTTAGTGGCCTGGGCCAGGAGTGACAACTGTAAACTGAGCTGGACTGGGCATCTCAGGGGAAATTTGTCCTGATTTCTTTTTACCAAGAGCTAGTGTTAAAAGTAATGGTTCCAGTGTTACCCAATAAGCTTAGATTCTACTGTGATTAGTCTCTTTAGGCTGTAATTTATACTTTCTAAATTGAACTCAATGGTACAGTTAGTGCCTTGCATGCAAAGAGTCCCCTAGTTCCAATCTCTAGCATTTCCATTTAGAAAAATAAAATAAAAGATCTCCATCAACAGGGCTGGAAAAGACTAATGCCTGTACGTCACACTAGATATGACACTACAACACACAGGGGAGTACTTTGTTCAATCTGAGATGTGCTTTGGGCATTCAGTGCCAAATTAAAATAAAAGGTGACACTTGGACGTCTTGTAATTCCAAAAAATATTGGTTATGATGTTAGATTCATAACTTGGCAACAAATACTGAATGGCAGTGATT
>CM034701.1:312885397-312898454 GCA_020142125.1 Phrynosoma platyrhinos
GGCAGTCTGCAACTGCCCTTAGTCTCTTTTGCAAGGCCAAGACCACATTTCCTTAGCAGACTATTTGTTATAAAAGTAAAACAGTGCTTTGTCATACTCCCCTAAAGTGATTTATTTTGCAGTATAATCCAACATGCCCCCTGGCAAGTGTGACAGCTGGGAAGAACATAGACATGGGACAGTCATCAGGATATTTTATTATGGATTAAAATTAGAGACCCCTGTGGAATTCTTGGCATCTACATTTCACTCTTGGTGTTAGTTCCAGGCATAAGGGACAGAAAGGGAAGCAAGAGACCTTCAGGTGGCCAACAATTATTCCTGCAGCTGGCAAAGCCATGGATTCGGGATGAAGTGCAGGATTGAGGTGAGCAAGATTATGGCATTTAGGACAATGAGATTCAGTTGAACCTGGAAGGCTATGTAAAGATTTAAGAGTGTGACCACAGCAATGAGAGAAGTGAATTATTCTGGCAGGTGAATTCTGGATAAAGCATTCACCAAATGCTGAAGCAGATCAAGGTGTAGTACAAAAAGAGCAGAGAGGAATAGGAAAAACTTGGTAAATTTCATTTTTGGACTATTATTCCCAGAATTAACCAGCTGTTCTTAAGTGGTTCTGGAAGCAATAGATGAAAAAAGCTGGAAGCAATAGATGAAAAAAGAAAAAAAATAGATGATTTCTGGGAAGAGACGACAGCAATCAAGGTGAGAGATTTCTCCTTTTTGTACCAAAATTGTATTTCTAAAAGCTCAACTGAAATGTAAGCCACTGAAATGCTAGAAATGTGGGGACTGAAGGAAATATTTTTTTGGGGGGGGCAGAATTCTCATTTCTTGGGGAGGGGGAATGCTCTAATTTTGCCTCTCCCCCATATCTACACTGTTGATAGTGCTTCCAGAAAAAGCCATATGATCAAAGAAATGGAGGTTATGAAACAAACAGGAAGAAGAACATGGTGAAGATAGATGCATACGGTGATGATCAAACAGGAAATTTGATAGCCACATGGTCAGAACTCTTTTTGGTGAAGACAGGATCAAGCACTTGTCCAAAGTCAGTGACAGAAGAAAGAGAGTAGGGAGAAAAGACAAAAGGAAGTTGGATGAGACATATTATTCACACAAATACTGAAGTCGCCAGTGAGCAGAGTGAGAATATTCTCAATGTGGAAGAAGGCAAATGAAGCATCAAAGCCTGGCATGGAGGTTATAAGGGCTCAGAAAGACAATGCAGAACAATAACACAGAGACATAGGGTGAGATAAAAGCAATGGAACTGGGTGAAAGGAAAAGGACAAGAAGGAGAAGAATTCAGGATGAGGCAAGCAGGAGAAGGAAAACTTCCAAAAGAGAAGACAATAATGGTGGCACTGTCAGGGTGAGGATGGGAAGTTAGTTGTCAATGAGAGCATAAAAGTGTGATGGGCCATGAAAAGAAAAGATCATGCTTTTTCGATGATGAGATGGGAGTTCCAGATGGAACAGAGAAAGTGTAGCATCTTTGAAAGAAAAAAGTTGGCAGCATGAGCCTTCGTAGACTTAAGTCTACTTAAGAAAGTCTACATCAGAAAACAGATGGAGATTTGAAAAGAAAGGGGAGGTAGCCGGAGAGGTAATCCAAAAGATGTACTGTGTGGCATACCTTGGTCACAAAATGGTCACAAAAGTTTAAACGCATTGCTCTTTCATGTCACTGTTTAATTCTGACCAAAGAAGAGACCTTGGATAACTGACTGTGGATGAAAATGGAGGCTCAGCTGACTTCCGCTCCATTATTTCCTTTAGTATCAGGAAATGTTTTTCCACTACTGCTGGATACATAAATGGAGATCAACTTTAATTTAATAGCAATGCTTCTGGTCCTTCTGGAACTGATGGCACAGTTCATAGCTAGTGGGGTTAAGCGATGATTGGCTTCTTCATCTTATTTAACCTGCAGTTTCATGGAATATGTTTTGGCCACGGCAATTTGAGTAGTAACTGTGAAGAGAAGACAGAGTTTCGCAAGCCATGGCAACATTCATTAGGGATGGGGCAGGTACCAGACAATCAGGTTGAAGGTAGGAAGGGATAAAAAGGCCAGTTGGAGTCAGTTAGAGGTAGTTGGAGTTAAGTCTGTTAGTGAGGGACTCAGAAGAAAAGAGTAGAACTGTAAGGGAAAGTTACTGTTGTAAAGTATCCGAGGGATATAAAGAGCCTTGGTGGCTGGCTAAGAAATAGTTGTGAAAGGTACCCAAAGGAGGACTGAGAGTGTCCTGGGGGTAATTAAAAAGTGTTCTAAGAGGAGAAGTGTTTAAAGGAAAGAGTGAAATATAAACCATAAGCAAGAGCATGGCACCATATGATCCTAAGGAGTTGACTGTTATGGAGTTACTGTAACTGACAAATATCAGTATAAGAACTTGCAGCTGTAACCACGTGTAACAAATAAAGCAAGACCACACTATATCAATTATATTAACCATCTCATACTAGTGATGCAGTGTTCAAGTTAACTTTCAAATAAACTTTTAACATTGTTTGAATAAAGTTTCATCTGAACCTTTAATAAAGAAACATTTAAAACTATAGTTTGGAGTTAAGTCCCTGGTGAAAGTTAAGGTGGTGAGTCTGGTTCATCCAGAGGTGCCAGTGAGTGTTGGCAATTAAGGTGGCTGAGGGTGTCACCATTACAGTAAGGTGGCAGAGGTGGGATTGGAAGACCCATGGTGCTGCCATCCAAGGAAGACAGTTGAAGAAAAATAGGTGCACATCATAGTAGTCTCCATTTTTTTTTTTAAAAAGGACTACTTGGGAAAAATATAGTATAAAATTTGGCTATTTCCAAGAAAAGGCTCAAGATTTAGATTATATTATTGCCGGTAAACTTTTCATAAGAATGCACTTAGGACTGGGGATAAGGAAAAGCATGTGGTACTGAAAGGTTGATAAGAATTACTAGTCTTGAATGTATGGCATTATAAAAGTAAACGTCTTGAATGCATGGCATTGCAAAAGCAACAATATACCTGAAACACATATATTTGGCACTTTTCAGTGGACAGTCTATTTCATATACATGTCTCAGAAATCTTGCATCACATCAGTAATTTAATGTTATCATCTCTACATTGCAGCTGAGGCTGATGGAGAGTGACATGTTTAAGGCCATTTAGGGATGAGCTCTTAACAGAAAGGAAATCTGAATCAGAGATTCAAACTTAAGTCTCTTTCACACTTCATAACTCTAGCATTTTGATTTCGCTTTAACTACCATGGTCCCATCTTATCAAATCCTGGGATTTGTAGTTGCATGAAGTATTCAGAATTCTCTGCTAGAGAGTTCCAGTGCTTCACTAAACTATGATGCTCTGATTCTGTAGGATGCAGCCATGACAGTTAAGTGCTATAAATGTGTTGTGTGGAACAGGTTTTAGTCTCTTAGCCACTACATGAACGTAGCTCTCCAAGCTAGTTCCTCTGAAAAAGGGCTCTCAAAGTTTAATATCTTTTGTAAAGGACTAGATGAAAGTAACCCTCAAGTATCCTTAAGATTATTTTAAAGGATACTTAAGGGAAAATTTATTCTATTCTGTATCTTTTTTATTAACAAGAAAATGAGGACTGTAAAAATCAATAGACTCAAATTCATGCTTGTTTGTGACTCCTAGGAACTCCATACTTTCAATAAAGGGAACTGTTCAGTCTATTACTTTTTACTGGTAATCACAAGGTATTTTAAAACAATTAGATTAATTATACTGCGATGTTCCAGTGTTGAAAGACACAGTTTATATTACAAAAGCACAGTTTCAATCTGTTTTCTTTTAATAGCTAAGAGAAGACTATAGTTACTATATTTTTGAGTTACCACAGAAACTACCATTAGGGTAATTGTCTGAAACCACTATATGAGTAATCACTTACCCATGCAGAAAGGTCATTCCTAAATAGATTTAATTCTGTGCTTTCTTTTCTTTTCTTTCTTAAAAGTATAGTGTTTAATTTAGATTCTTTTAGTGCAAGCAGCCATTACATTCCATTGATTTTGATGGGATAAATGGGCTCTTATGCTTAACTGGTCCTACTGTAAAGAAGAGAACTTAAAGGCTACAATATAATCCTCACTGAAATCAACAAACTTACTTCTAGATTATCATGTGTAGAACAGGATCCAGCATCCAATTTGACTGGATAATTGTAAAAGTACATATAAATTGATAATGTGCTAATGCAAGGCAATGTCATCCCTAGGGTTGGTGTCATCCAGTCTGGGAACTCATGGTGTCACCTCCATTTACCTCCTCCCATCTCATGCTATACAGAATCCTTAGCAATGCTTTTTTGCATTAATGTTACTCATAAAAAATAATTCTCATATACCACTGAATGTAATGCTAATAGTTGTGACATAAATAACTAGCAAAATTAAGATTATACCTTCAAATTGCAATATCATAAGAATAACCTAAATGTATACATATACATAGTGAAGATTTGGTTAAAATGTAATGTTTTTAAAGAAAAAAAATTAAAGAATATTTTTTTAAAAAAATCAATTTTTAATTTTTGAAATTTAAAATTTAAAATTTTATTTTTTAAAAAATTCTGGGGGCCCTCCTTTCTTCTCCCACTGAGCTTCACCTCACTCCCACCATCTCTTAAAGCTTTCTAAAAAGATACAGGCAAATGCCACAATGTTTCTGCCAAAATACAGGTGTTTGAGCAGCATTGTTGTCTCCCCCCCCCCTTAGGGTGTCACCTGGTGTGGTCCGCAACCCCCTAGTGATCCCACTGGTGCAAGGCAATAAATGAAAAAAACTGTTTTAACATTTGCCACTGCATGTAGAGGTAAATGTGTATGTTTCTGCATATCCTGTGTATGTTCACTGAGGAGCAAATTCCTTCTTCCTTTTAGCCTGTGTTATACAGATGGGGAAATTGATCCCTTCTTTGATCCTGGTACCTTTGCTTTCATCATTCTCAGAGCTTTTAGCTCACATTCTGTTCCTACAGGAGAAAGAGAGATTTGTCTATGGATGGCACCGTTGCATTGCCCTGATTATTGGTATGGGGCCATCAGATTTTTGAGCAAAATGACTAAGGAAGAGCCAGAGACAAAACCAGAAATGGTACTAAATGACTTTCTGAACCATGTGGTGCCTCAGTGGAACTTGTTCCCATGTATGGGCCTTTACAGACTGTCAGAAATAATGCAGCTTGAGGCCACTTTAGGAAACATGGGAATTGTATTTTTTTTTTTCCTGGGACATTGAGCCTTCTCTGTTAGAGAGCTCTGATGCCACAATAAACTACAGTTCCCATGATTCCTTAGCACTGAGCCAGGACAGTTAAAGTAGCCTCAAGCTGCATTATTTCTGGCAGTCTGTAAAGGCTGCCCTGTGCAAAGGATTGTGGCTCTCCTGCTTGATCCCACTTTTCAGGTTTCTCCAGCTGGGAGTGCTGGCTACAGCTGCCATCATCTTCAGATGCTGTGGTTCATAGGACAGTGAGTCTCAGGATCACCCCAACAAGGACTGAATGAACCTTTTGGCCAAGGAATGTTGACTGCTGATGAAAAGTGAGTAGAGGAGAGAATGGAATAGACTCAATAGAGTATTGTGCAGGAAGTGTGACTGACTTATTGGAACAGTGACCAGGAGCAATGCATGTTTAATATCCTGCTGGAAGTCTCACTTGTTCCTCCTGATAGCAAGGTTGCAGGTCCCATGCTAACATGCAAACCTCCAATAGATAAGACAGAGGTTTCAGCATATTTGGTAAGATGGAGGAATAATTCTTCAAGTACAGGGGTAGGCAACCTTTCTCCTTTAAGGGCTGAGGGACTTCAGCTCCCAGAAGCCTCAGCCATGTTGGCCAATAGTCCCATGTTGGCCAATAGCTCCTGGGATTCTAGGAGCTGAAGTCCCTCGGCCCTTAAAGGGGAAAGGTTGCCTACCCCTGTTCAAGTACATAGGGAAGCAGTTCATTTTTAAATGAAATGTGAATGCCCCACCAGCAAGGCCTGTGCAGGCACAAAAACAATTGGATAGTATGTAAATTTGAGACTCATTCCCCATACCAATTTATTGTGTGTATAGTATCCATATTTGAGAAGACAATGTAGCTTGCTAGCACCTAGCTTGAACTCTATTTTAGAGCCGGGACTACCCTTAAACTGGAAGTGAACATAGCCATTTCAGTTGGTGTTAAACAGTACAGTGGAAAAATAGCGCAGGCAATGCAACAGTTACCTGGCCTGCACCATAAAATTCATAGGATAACAGTGATGGTATATAATGCTACTGAGAAACCCAGAAAAATCAACATGGATTGAAATTCATCCATTGGGCTAGCCAAAGTTGTTTTGATTTGAAACAACTGAAATAGGTTCAGAAAATCAGTCACCCAGGTACACCTGGCAATGAAGTACCACCATTTGCTGAAATATCTTGTTCAGCACCCAACAATGTCCACCAATGATTTCTTTAGGTTCAAGAGCTAGTAGTATTTAAGTAAATTACATGGTGGTCAAAAGTCTATAAGAAAGGCATGGAAGCAAACTACTGTGCATTCTGTCCACCTCAGCTCATTTTTCAACACCTTAAGCTAATATATTTAACTAATTCTAAGATGGCACCCTATACATGTCAGTGCAGAAGTGTAGAATAATAAGGGTAGTCTTGCAGAATAAATTGCAGTATCATGCTAGTATTGCTATCCTTATAGCCAGTGCTGCATGGAGTAGGATCTTGTAACTTAAAGTGAACTCAAGTCATTAAGATCCTGTAACTTAGTGAACTCTTTGTTAGAGTTGTCTTTTGAGAAGAGCTTTGTATTGGAAAAAGCCAGGTTTGACACTCTTGGCCTCATTATCTAAAGAAGAGGAAACAGCTGGAAGCCTTGACTTCTTGCTACTTGGATCTTTTTTTTTTAATTAACAGCTGGTAATAAAAGCATTTCAGAAGTTTTATAGGAAAAGCCCTCTGTTTCCAAAACTGTGAAACGGATTCCCTGGCCAAGCTGTTTTTGCCATATGTGACAAAACTGTTGATCTAGGTCATGTGTTGAGAATCCTTCTCAAAATTGTTTTGTTTAAAAAACAAAACACCAGGCTTCAGCTCAGTAACAATGATTGATAGGAACAGAGAGGCAGCCTACTGTTGGAGCCTGGGCTTCCAGAATCAGTATTTACTATAGCAACTAAACCTTTCAGAGTCATGTAATAGGCATCATTGCCCCAGTAGAGCCAGCTCAAGACATTTTGCAGCTAGGAATGAAGTACAAGATGGCTTTCCTATTCCATGTTCATTGTGTCCAACAGTCATGGCTTAGCTGGGAAACTTTGTCTTAAGGAGTCTCCTCTCCTTTTCTGTGTAAACCACTACTTTGCAGCTGACTTTAAAGCTGACTTTGCAGCCGATAATTACATTCTTTACACTCAACTGGTTCCCTTCTGTACAGAGGAGAGGAGGTAGGATCTTGCCAGTGCAAGACATAAAGGAAGATGTGCTTCAGACATTGGAGCTTGGTATGAGCCTGATAACTTCAGCTGCTTCTTTTGGTGAGCAAAAAGGATAAACACAGCAACCTCCTAAAAGGGGCTTTCCTTAAAGGGATCTCTATTCAATTACAACTCCCCCAGAATTGTGCACCAAGTTACACTCAGCTTCTCTCACACACAGAGAGGCACACAGATTTCCTTGCTTAATAGATTTTAGATTCCCTCTTTCTTTCTAATTTCCCTAAAAGAACATCAATATAGAGAATATTATAGACAAGAAGCATTCCTGATTTAGAGATATGATTTATTTCACTCATGTTCTATTTTGATTTGGTTGTCTCTAGTTCATGAAAGGGGAACTTCTTGTCCCACCACCTGATCTATGTGGTTCTCCTCTGCAGCTTATGAAGCTTTACAAGCCAGGTCACCTTTTTTCCTCTACCATGTCTATTTGCTGTTTTTACTGCTTTGATCTTAGTTTAAACTCCACCCTGCTCTGTTTTTGTTATATTTTCTGCTGGGCTGAAATGATCTGAACTCCCACCCAATGTTCCATCATGTTCCCTATCTGTAGGGTTGCTATTTCCAGGTTTGTACTGGAACATTCATGGATTGGAGGGTCCAAAAATGTCCTGTCCCAGCTGGGCATTTTGACCCTCCAGTCCCAGATACCTACCTTGTTTCAGGCCACATTTTGTCAATCTCCAGTCAACTGGAGAAAGTATGGACCTTATCAAACGCTGGCCACGAAGCGAAAAGTAAGCGAAAACTAACCGAAGTAAGAATAAATTCAGTTCTATACCGAAACAAACTGAATTTTGCCTGCGCGGTCATTGCGCAATGATTCCAAAAGCTCCCTTGTACTTCCCTGAAAAACCGAATGTCAAAAGATCCCCTTTCACTTCGGATCACGGAAAAAAAATATGTATTAGATCCGAATTGCCTTTGGATATGTGTAAACACATGGAAAAAAATACGTATTAGCTTTGGATTGCCTTTGGATATGTGTAAACACACGGAAAAAAAATATGTATTAGCTTTGGATACCTTCTGCTTGGGACCCCCGTGTGATAAGGTCCTATGGCTGGAACAAGGCAGAAAGTCTCCTCCTCCTCCTCTTGTACCTCTGCTTGCCTCCTCTTGGGGCTGGAGGATGCACTGCTGTGCTTGGGTGCTTATCTAGGATAAGATAGAAGATAAGGTAAGGGAGCTTGGGGTGGGTGCTGGGCTTTCTGCCGCTGCTGGAGTCAGATGCCAAGAGGCATCCAGTGCAGTAAGGCAGTAATGAAACCGATTCTGGAAAAGCTGCTGGCAGGCCCCAGGAGAGTGACTTTTTCTAATCCCAAAAATGAAAAATCTGTTGCAGAGTCACTGATTTGACAACACAAATGATGTTATTCATGAAGTGGAAGAGTGGTTTAAGGTGCAATCTGCAGACTTCTACAATACCGGTATTTGGAGGGTCAAGAAATGCTGGGGGAAGTGTGTAAATCTGGATGGTGACTACGTAGAGAAAAGTTAACAACTACAAATCAAAACAAACTTTCTGTCAAAATATTCAAAGGTGATAATTAAAACTTTACAATACCTTCTCGTATAAGATGCAGTCAGAGCTCCAAACCCATACTACTGTCATTATAGATGTTAAAACTGATTGCCATTGATAGTCATCTGTTGGGGGTGCTTTGATTGTGTGTTCCTGCATGGCAGGGGGGTTGGACTGGATGGCCTTTGGGTGTCTCTTCCAACTCTATGATTCTGTGATTCTATGATTCTATAAAAAGTCATCACCAACACCAAGTATCTGATTTAAAGTAACAATCCCATTGTTGGCCCATACGTTTCATAAACTTGATAGGCTTTGGTCTGATTCAGTATAGGTCTTTGGATGTTCTAATGCTATGAGAGACTCAAGGCCTGAAATTGTTCCCGTGTCCTCCTAAGCAGAGACCAAAATTGAACACTGAAGCTGAATCTTTTACCACTCTTGGTTAGGTGATGCTGAAGCAGAGTAGATGGGGACCAGATCAGTGACTTATCTATTAGTTTGATAAATGTGGACATGGATTGTTAGTAGTAAATATGGTTAGTAGCAACTACTGGGGATGAGAATGTTCATTCTTCTTAAATAAGAAATACATATGCATATCCACTAATGTCTTCATTCACAGGAATAACTCTTGGCAGGAGAACTAGAAGGATGGCTGAACTCCAGGAAAAAAATAATCAAGTTCAGACAAGGGTCAAAAAAGATTTCCAGAAAACTGTAGGCCGTAAAGGAACCTCACATATTTGTCTGAAGCTAGAAGTGTGCTGACACAGCAAGATGTGAAGGTGTTCCACAAATGGAATAGAGCTGGAACCAAGCTGGAAATGTATTTTATTTGTTTCTCTGCCAAGTTCAAGGAAAAGTTTTCAGGTGGTGGCTTACAATAAAAACCAGAATTTTAAAAAGTTACTTTTTGAAGACTATGGACCTTTGCAGACTGCTAGAAATAGTGCAAATTGAGTCCACTTTAACTGCCCTGGCTCAGTGCTAGGGAATCATGGGAATTGTTTTTTTTTCCTGAGACATTGAGTCTTCTCTGTCAGAGAGCTCTGGTGCCACAATAAACTACAGTTCCCATGATTCCCTAGCACTGAGTCAGGTCAGTTAAAGTGGACTCAATTTCCACTATTTCTGGCAGTCTGCAAAGGCCCTATGACTCCTAGAAACCCCCAACCTTTTCTAAGCTCTAATTTAAAAAAAAAAGTTAAAAAAACCCCAATTAACAATGATATGATAACTTCACATAGGCATCAAAACCAACACTGTTCCTTGCTATCCTGCTGCTATCACAGAATACTAATAACTAGCTTAAATGATATTTGGTTAAGTGACTGATGAATTAATGAACCATTTGCATCAAGCCTAGTGGGTAATTTGCTGTTGATACTACAGCTGTTGGTAATTTTAAAACTGTAGAGCTATGATGATATTTTTGATAGCTAGCACACTGCCAAGTTGCATACTTTCCTTCTGTCAAAAATGGTCATGGCCAAAGGTATAACCTTAGTTTCTTAATACTAGCTTGATCCAGCATATTGTACCTCACTTGGAAACAGATAGTAGTGACTTTACAAGTATGGTAACATGGCAAGTCCTGATTTGGGACTCCAAACGTGTATTTGGCTGATCAGCATACAAAACATTATTATGTATATTTACAATTCCAGCAGCAAATTTTCCCTGAAATTTGACATCCATAGGGGAGCAAGGGATTAGCCAAAAAGATGTGTATACATACCTGCAAACTTTGCACCTTCACTATTTCCTTTTTGTGTGAGCCCAATGACATATATCTATCCATCCCAAGTGACCTGTCTCAAAAGTAAGCAAAACCACCAATCCTGAACAGATACCTCCAAATACATTTCCTTGTTCTGGAGTCTGATCATCTATTGTACTGTACGTTAGCTTTTACAGGCAGGCTGCAACCTTCCCATGCTCCAGGTGGCTTACATTATAATGTGTACAGATACAAAGGCCATGAAGCACTGCAGTGCTTATAATCTCCTTAATGTTAAGAAGATGACACTTCTGCTCTGTCCCAAAAGAGAAGTATCTGCCAAAATGGGGGCAGTGTTCCATCCTGTATCTTTATTTCTAGACATAGCCCCCCCCACTTTGTCAAAAAAGCAAGTTTTGAGGCCAAGTAGAATGTGATCATTACAATAAGAATAAAAGTTAAGGTGCAATAGTATAATAGCCTTTACTTTGTGAGCTGGAGATAAGAAGTATTAAGGACTCACTTAACACAAGCAAGCTGATTTATCAATCATTCATAGGAATTACACTAACAGTTACCTAGGGAAGCCAGTGGAACTAAGTGGAGTAAGTGGGTGTTTTGGACCTGTGAGTGTTTGTAAGTTTTATTGGGTCATATCCTCCATTTTTCTTGGTAAGGTAATCATAACAGCTGCTAGGTAAGTCATAACAACTGCTAGGAGTAGATCACATCTATATATATTGTACATACATATTGTATAAACAGTCTGTGTGTGTGTGTGTGTGTATATATCTATATCTATATCTATATAGATATAGATATATAGTAAAAATAAATATATTGTATAAATAAATAGGGGAAGTGGGCAGGGTGGTGGCAGCATTGTGGCTCTGGTTCACAAGAACAACCTCACCTTGACCAGGATACCTGTTCGGAACACAGTCCATTTTGAGTGTATGTATCTAAGCCTGAGGACTAAGGATAGTTTGGGGATTCTGTTAGTAAACAGGCCACCCCGTTGTGTAACAGAATCCCTAACTGAGATGACACAGCTGGTCTCAGAGTTGCTGTTGGAGTTGCCCAGACTTCTAGTTTTGGGTGACTTCAACATTCCGCTTGAGACCAGTTTGTTGAATTTGACAGATATGGCTCGGGAGTTCATGGAATTCATGACAAACATGGGCCTATCCCAATTGGTCATCGGGCCCACGCGTTGTGCAGGTCATACCTTGATGCGGTCTTCAGTATGGAACAGGAATATCTGTGGGCGGAGGTTATTAAAACCACCACATTGTCATGGACAGATAATTTTCGGATCAAGGCCAAACTAAGAACCACAGTCCACCCCACCAGGGTGGTGGACACATTAGAATGGTCCACCCTTGAAGGCTTATGGAACCAACTGGATTCCAGAAAGCCTTAGAAGGTTTAATGGTTGGTAACACCAGTGATTCTGTCGAAGCTTTGGTTAATAATAATAATAAAATTTATTTTTATCCCGCCCCTCTGCAGATGCAATCAGGGCGGCTTACAACATTAAAAGTACAATACAAATGCAATACAAATCCCGCACAGCCACCCACCCCTTAAAATAGAATTAAATGATAAACGAATTTAAAACATACTCAAAATAAGTCAAAGAAAACCAAGCAACAATAACAATAACTGTGGCAGAGTTTGGGAGAGAAAGATGAATTAACTCTTGGGGCCGGGATGTATATTCATGAAAGGCCTGTTGGAAGAGATCTGTCTTAACAGCCTTTTTAAAGCTGTATAAGGTGGTAATAACATGGATCTCGTCCGACAGGCCGTTCCATAATCTGGGAATGGTTGCGGAAAAGGCCCTCTGGGTGGTTGCCGACAGCCTAGTTTTTATAGGTTGCAGCAGATCCTCCCAGAGGATCTGAATGTGCGGGGTGGATTGTACGGAAGGAGGCGGTCCTGGAGATAGGTTTAATATCTGGAACATCGATCTCACCAAGGCTATCATCGCTCCCAAGCGTCCTTTCCAACCTGCTTCAAATCGTAAACTATGGTACACTGAAGAGCTTAGGAAGATGAGGCGGGTTGGACAATGACTAGAGTGTATCTGGCAGAAAATTCAACTCTTATCTGACAAGGAAATTTCTTTGTTCCTATAGAGAGGCAATACGTGCTGTGCAGAAATCTTTCTCCTCTACACATATTGCATCTGCAGAGTCCCATCAGCAGAGCTGTTTAGGGTGGTAAGGGAACTGACAACCCATTACTTAAACCTACAATGGCCTGCTGTGATGCGTTTAACAACTTCTTTGCAGATAAA
>CM034701.1:312908762-312948836 GCA_020142125.1 Phrynosoma platyrhinos
ATCTATCTAAGGAGGGGGAAAGAGAATGCAAAAATCTTCCAACAGAGATATTTGTGGTTGCTTGGAGCAGTGAGCCAGTGTGGTGTAGTGGTTTGAGCATTGGACTAGGAGAATAGGGTGCAAATGCCCACTCAACCTTGGAAACCCATTTGGTGACCTTGGGCATGCCACACTCTTTCAGCATCAGAGGAAGACATAAGCACCCCCTTCCTGAACAAATCTTATCAATAAAACTCCAGATATGTTCATCATAAGTTAGAAATGATGTGAAGGAATACAACAAAGACTAGAAATATTTTAATATTATTCACAGCGAAGCTCCTCTTTCAAAATGTACCATACCCCTTCTGGCAACATGTTCATTACAACACAAATTTTCACTTGTGCAGTGGGTAGAATTAGACTTAACACTTGTACAGTGGAAGTCCTACAAGTATGTGGGACAATTTTTGGTGTGTCAGGAAAAGGAAAGAATCTGTTCTGCCAGTCATGTGCATTCTATTGGCAAATGGACACAACTGGGTGCTGCCATATTATGCTCTGTCTGTTCCATTTTTTCAAGTGTCACTATTGCAGCTGTGGCAGTGCTTGTAGGCAAGGGTGATGGTTTGTTTTGTTCCCTATCCACAAATTCTGGCCTGCATTCTGTACACACTTTCCTGGGAGTAAGCCTTATTGAACTCAATGGGACTTATCTTGAGGAAATTTGAATTACATGCTGCTTTTCTATTTAGGCAAAAGGTAGTGAGTTCTGCATGTTTTCCCCCCATAATCTTTGCCCATTCCTGATATTGTAAATGTGAACTCTCATCCATGAATGGGAGGGCATTCATTAAATGAAGATAAGTTAGGATCCAAGCAAGTATCTGTCAACAATGAAAGATTCTAAGCAGGGCACTGATGATGAAATCAGCTCCTAGTTACCACAGGGCTGTTTGTTCACAGTTTATAACCATCATAAATATAAATTAATATTTATAAATGTGGCAAGCAACAAAAAATATAATGGGAGGGTAGGATTTTACAATAAAATATCAGAAATGTTATAAAATGTCATCTTATATCTTCCTTTTACAGAGTGAACACCTTTTATTGATTAAGATTTGTGGCTCAAATTTCTAGAACTGTTTGTGGCCTTTGTTAGCCATTGGCTAAATTTATAATGGAATCCTGTTTGCTTGTAGTAAAGTTAAATCTGGAAATAGCAGCTATGGAATTTGTATGCAATTGTGGTTGAAAATGAGGAATATATGACTGCCTTTGAAGTACATGATTTACCTTTGTCATTATTCTTCCATCCAATAGATATAAATTTAGATAGCATTACACATTTAGCCACCTTGACTGGTAACAAAAAATTATATTTTATATAGTCAAAAATATAGATAGTATTATCAGGTGGTAAGTTGAAGACTATTATATTCTCTTACCTTATTGATGTCTAGCACATTTTTCCAAGATGGAATTGTATATGGAAAATCAAATCATTGTCTTAATTTTAGGAGCTGGTTTGTGCAACCATACTTTTGAGTTTATTTTCAATCCCTGGTAGCTATCTCTTTACCAGCTTAGATTTGCAAAGTAGAAACAGCAAAGCAGCTGTCACAGTGTTTCAACACACACACACACACACAAGCTAATATAGTACTAGATCTTGATGGCTATCATATTCCTTCAGAGTTCAGTTCCGCACCAAACAAAAGCCTAAAAATGTGGTTGTTTGTAATCTTTTTATGGACTTGCCTTGAACCAAAAGAAAATATTCAGAAATGCACATGGCACATTCTTTCAGGGCACATAACTACAGTCTATTTGGAATATGGTTGGGACACATTGTTGTATAGGCTCTATAATCTGATTATTAAGGTCTTTGTGGGTTTTTTGGGGTGTGAGGACATGCTCTAGAACAGGGGTAGGCAACCTTTCCCCTTTAAGGGCCAAGGGACTTCACCTCCCAGAATCCCAGGAGCTATTGGCCAACATGGGACTATTGGCCAACATGGCTGAGGCTTCTGGGAGCTGAAGTCCCTCGGCCCTTAAAGGGGAAAAGTTGCCTACCCCTGATCTAGAAGAATTCATTCCTGACATTTCACCTGCATCTGTGGCTGGCATCTTCAGTGACATGGAGGTGTGTGGGGTATATATACTGCGTGGCTCTTGTTCAGAGGAGTGATTTACATTTTAATCTGTGTGTTGGTCTGTTGGTGAATGGCAAGGCCTCAGGATGGGAGGATATGCGAGGAGGATTTGTGTCTATTTAATTAATGTCTCATTGTTTCCTGGGAAACCCCCTAACCCTGGGTGAAGTTCATTTGCATATGCTGAGTGCTGATTTTTCTATTTTGCAGGACTGATAACCAAACTTTGTTTACTTTAAGGGTTTCTTTTTTCCTGTTGAAGTTCTCCAGATGTTTATGGATTTCAATGGCTTACCTATGCATTCTGACCTGATAGCTGTTGGCATGGTCCATAATTTTAGTGTTTTCAAATAGCATTTTATGCCCAGATTAGTTTATAACATGTTCTGCTACTGCTGATTTTTCTGGCTGACCCAGTCTGCAGTGTCTCTTGTGTTCCTTGATTTGCATTTGAACACTATGTTTGGTGGTCCCTATGTATACTTGTCCACAGCTGCATAGTATGTGGTAAAGTCCTGAGGCCATGAGAGGGTCTCTCCCATCCTTCACTAAGCACAGCATTTGCTGAATTTTCTTGGTTGGTCCTTAGATCATTTGGAAGTTGTGTTTCCTCAGCAGTTTCCCTATTCTGTCTGTGACTGCTTTGATGTATGGTAAAAATACCTTCCCTTTGGATGGTTGTTTGTCTTCACTTCTGTGGCTTTTTCTGTCTTACAGCACAGTAAGATACTTGCACTATCCAAGGTTTCATGTTAAGAATTATCTCTCTGAACTCTTGCTACTTGCTACTCGTAACTTTTGCTTCTTGAACTATGAGCCTTTCCATCTGAAGCAGAGAGCTTAGGTTCCCCTGAGTGCAGCAAAAGATGAGACATTGGGCCTTTGCAGACTGCTAGAAATAGTGCAAATTGAGTCCATTTTAACAGCCCTGGCTCATGGGAATTGTTTTTTTTTTCTGAGACATTGAGCCTTCTCTGCTAGAGAGCTCCGGTGCCACAATAAACTACAGTTCCCATGATTCCCTAGCACTGAGTCAGGGCAGTTAAAGTGGACTCAATTTGCACTATTTCTGGCAGTCTACAAAGGCCCATTGTTCCACAATCCTTGTGTCCCATTCTAAACAAAAACAACATACTGAACCCTGTGAGGCACACTTTTCTGGCATGGTTTAATGCAAGTTCTTGATTGCTGTACCCACTAGCTGCAGTTTTCAGTTAATGCTAACAGAAAATGAATGCCATTACTCTTAGGTCATGATTTCTTTTTGTCCAACTTTAATTCATAGCAAAATTGTCAATGAATATTGTTTTGGTAAACAAGAAGACAATTTTGTATTACTTTCTTCAAGTATCTATTAGGCACTTTCTTCAAGTATCTAGTAGGCACTAAGCATTGCAATAGTTTTATATTGGTGGATTATTGCCAGAAAGTAGATAGGAATGTGAGCTAATATGAGATCATATCTGTTGAGAATGGATTTAGATTCAGAAAATAATTATAAAATGGCTGTGATTCAGAAAAGTTGAGATGGATTTGGGGAGGTCTTGGCTTTTACTTTCTAGGCCAGTGGTCGGCAACCTATGGCCCGTGGGCCGGAGTCGGCCCACCAAGGCCTTGAAACCAGCCCGTGGCCGGTCCTGCCACCGCCGCCGCGTGCACACCGCTGCTGCCGCCGCTGCGCATACGAGCGAGCATGGGCGCCATTTTGGAACACCCAACGGCGCTGGCATTGTGTGCATTTGCACGGCGCCAACACCAATGGGGGTTCCAAAATGGCATTGTGTGCATGTGCGCACAATGCGGGAAACTATTTTGTTTTCCAAAATGGCACCCCCACGTGTGCACGCATGTGCACGACAGTGGGAGTCATGCGCTTTGTGCGCACGTGCAAGCATGCATGCACCCTAGTGCCATTCCCCCCCCCCCGGCCCGCCATCAAAAAAGGTTGCCGACCCCTGCTCTAGGCTATGATATGAAAAAAAGTTTGGGTAGTCTGGCATCCAATGATTTTTGATTTTATTTATTTATTTTAAAAATACACTGTACCTTCTGGCATCCAAAGTTCTGGCCCACATGTTGACAAGAGGCTGAGCG
This sequence comes from Phrynosoma platyrhinos, assembly GCA_020142125.1. Taxonomy (NCBI): domain Eukaryota; kingdom Metazoa; phylum Chordata; class Lepidosauria; order Squamata; family Phrynosomatidae; genus Phrynosoma; species Phrynosoma platyrhinos. The sequence continues at coordinate 312,912,995 of CM034701.1, forward strand.
CAATTCATACCTTTGAACAATGGTGCACTCATGTCAGTTTGGCCTTATATCATCTTGCAGTCTTCTGGCACCATAATTGTAGTTTCCTGCTTATTTGTTTTTTTCAATGGCACTTGTAACTGTGGACCAGAGTGAGAACTGAGCTACTGAAAACTTTTGTGTGCAATACCATTCTCTTTATTATAGCAAACATATGTTCTGACACCAGCCAGATATTCAGTGATTACATATTTAAAAGTAGAACACACTTTTCCATGGTTTGATGCCTTGACAAGTGAAGCTCCAATATGCTAAAATATTTTCCATTGATTACTTGTATGCTGAGAGCCAGCGTGATGTAGTGGTTTGAGTGCTGGACTATGACTCTGAGAGCAGGGTTTGCATACCCACTTGGCTGTGGAAACTCACTGCATAACTTTAGGCAAGTCACACACTCTCAGCCTCAGAGGAAGGCAAAGACAAACTCCTTCTGAACAAATTGTGCCAAGAAAACTTCACAATTGCCTTAAGTTGGAAATGAAAATATACAATAACAATACTTTAGTGTTGTCATCTTGCCTTTTCCTAACTTACTTTTTAACAGCTCTGTCTTTCAGTTCTTTAAACAAATAAAAACCAACATTAGTATGGGGTTTGTCTTGTATTTTAAATCATAGTCTTCAAGGGATGTGGTGGCTTACTGGTTAAGAACTGACTTTGACAACCACAAGGTTGGCAGATTGGCAGTTCAAGACCAAAGTGCCACATGACAGGGGTGAGCTCCCATCACTAGTCCCAGCTTCTTCCAACCTAACAGTTCAAAAGCATGTAAAAGTGCAAGTAGATAAATAGGTACCACTTGGTGGGATGACAATAGCATTCCATGTACTCGGCATTTAGTCATGCTGGCCACATGACTATGGAGCCGTCTTTAACAATGCTGGCTCCCTTGGCTTAGTAATGGAGATGAGCACCACCCCTGCAGTTGGACAAAACTAGATGATCATGTCAAAGGGGAAACCTTTACCTATTGGTCTTCATATATGATGTACTGCTAAATACTGCCAGTTCCAGCACTATTAATACTATTTGTAAACTGCAAGCATTTTAAATTGTAAATATAAATTATATCCTGGTCATTTTTTTGGACACGCTGCCTTAAATGTCTCTATAAAATCAGACACAATATAATTTCTGCAGCTATTTGTCTCTTTTATTTTGGGCATCACAATATATGCAGAGCCTAAATACCCTAAAGCAGGGGTTCCCAACCTGTGCTCTGAGGAGCCCTTAGGGCTCCATGTGAACTTCCCAGGTACTCCGTGGCCACTCCAGAAAAATGAAATAAATAAGAATTGAATGAAATTAAAGAATAAGAATATATTCTTATATATACTCCTAAACACCATTAACTTATAAGACATAAGGTAGGCCTCTTAGGGGCTGTGCCATAGAAATAAGGGCTCCATGAATCAAAAAGGTTGGGAACCCCTGCTCTAAAGGCTTTAGATCTCATCAGGTCAATTTTGATTAGTACTGATTAGACCATAAATGAATACCCAATGTGGTATACCATGGAGTATTCCTTGCCTAAGAAAATTTGGTGAAATTTATGGGGTCACCATAAGTCAACAGCAACTTGGAGGCACACACACACACACACACACACACACACTCTGAATGAGTTGTGCATATTGAACAAAATTATATACTTTTGTTGTAGTTAGATGTTTCTTGTCAATATGAGAAATGTTTTTAATGCTGGCAAAGAACATGTGATAAGTTCTGGGGTGGGATGAAAAGTACAGTAAGAAGAAATACACATTGGGTTGTGTGAACATTGGGAAATACTTTGAAAAAAGAAGAAATGGGACAAAATGGGTATGGGAATTTTATTGGTTGGAGGCAATAGCTTCTGTTTGAGGAATTATAGGAATAGGAAGCATGTTGTTTTGTCATGAAAGAAAATATTGCTGCTGAGGAGCAAGGACAAGGGTGAAACTTGTGGAAATGGATATGAAGTAGAGAATTGGGGGTATGAAGAAGTAGAAGTCATAAGAGAAGAGATCAGGATGTAGAGCCATGAAATGTAGAAGGTATAAAGTGTGTGTTTGTGTGTAGGTGTAGGGGGAATCATGGCTGTACCATTTCATAAGCCAGGAGTTGCTTATCAGCTGCAACCAGCCTGGCTAATTGTCAGGGATGGCAGAATCTGTAGTTCAGTTATTTATGTGGAGAGCCACATTTTTCCAGACCTGGAACAGGCAAAAAAGAAAAATAAATAGAAAAGAAAAATAAAGGCAGAGGTAGAGAAAACAATAGATTAATTGTATGTGCGCTATGAGTGTGGCATGCTTCCACCAGAAGCAGAACTCAGGGATGCTGTGATCTTTCTTTCTTTTTCTTTTTCTTTTTCTTTTTCTTTTTCTTTTTCTTTTTCTTTTTCTTTTTCTATTTAAATCATTACAAGCCAGGTAGAGAGTGAAGGCACTTTGTGATTTGAGACTGCATGAAAGATCCCAAGGGAATTCTTGTTATTTGTGAGCTTCCCAGGCGTAGCTGGCCACTGGTGTAAACAGAATTCGAGGCATGATGGATCATCAATATGTCAAGCATGTTACTTTTTGATGATGTGGGCCTAATGCGGCATTTCAGAGGCAGTACAACAAATGGAAGCAACATTTGTTTGGATGTATGTAAAATGAATAATAAATGTTTTCCAAGGCATTTGTAATCCTTTTTGAGTGAATCTTTTCCAAGCTGTATGCCATTTTCTTATCAATATTTTTAAAAGCAATAAAAAAGCATCAAAAAGTCTCTAGGCTCAGCAACCAGCTATGTTCTATAATGAATAGTGACAAATTGCTTTTGAAACATTGAAGCAAGTGATGAATTATCTTTTTAAAGTAACTTTCTGACCTCTGGCCTGTAGAGTGGTCTTACAGTCCTGAAGAAATTTTAACAAAGTGTCTCAGCTTCAAATTCAATAATGTATTACTTTGTGTTATCACACCATATAGAACAGACAATTGCTTTCCTTCTGTATGTGGATTTAGAAGTATAAATACTTTGGAAGGTTTTTAATCAAAGTGTGCTTTATTTAAACTTACCCTTGGCTTAGTTTGTTGCAGCAATTATGTTTTTGAAAGAATATGTTATCATTAAGTGGTGTATAGATTTTGGGCAAGAGGAAAGAAAGAAAAAAACCTCACTCAAGCACTGTAACTTGCTGTTTTGATTTGGGTCCCTTTCCTCCGTTTATTAAATAGTTATACTATGCCTTGCATTGTGAGATCCCAGGGCAGCATACAGTTAAAACAACATAACAGTTTAAAACAACTCTGGAATCATTTAAATAGGATAAAAGCATATTGAATAAATCATCAATTTAAAATGAAAGAAAAGGCTAAAACAGTTACAATCATGCACATTTTGAGGAGTAATAAGATTAAGCCCCAAAGGCTTTAATCAAAAGCCATGCTTTAGTACCACCTAAAGGTTCTGGCCCCACTACTTCAGGCTCTAACTAGTCCTCCAAGGGAGGACTTTTCATAAATGAGGTGACACCATAGAGAAGGACCTCTCCCATGTCTCTGCCTGATGTACCATCTCCATTAATGGGACACAGATCAGGGCCCCATCAGCAGATCTCAGTTCCCAGGCAAGTATATATAGAGAGGAAAAAGATGCTCCTTCAAGTATTGAGGTCCCAAACAATTAACAATTTTTAATGTCATCACCAGGCCTTAGAATTCAGAGTGGAAGTGAAGCTCCTTTAAGACCAGTGTTACATATTGTCTATACGCTCCTTCGATCAACAATCTTGCTATTGCATTTTACACTAACAGCATCTTCTGAGTCATCTTCAAGGGCAGATTAGATTACAGAAGTCTAATCCAGAAGTTACCACTGGACTACTGTAGTTAACTTAACCCTGTCCAGGAAAGCCTGTAGCTGATGGACCAGTTAGAGCTGATGCGAAGCAGTCTGAGCTATATCTCCAGTGCCTCCAGTGACAGAAACCTTGTGCCTTCAGTGACAGAGATGGTACTAGGAGTACTCCAAACTATGCTTCCCGGAATAACTCGCAATCGAGTTTGCCTTCCCGGAATAACTCGCAATCGAGAGATGAGGTTTTAATCTTGTAGCCTCCGACTCCTGTTTTATTGTTAGTATATGTTTTTAACAAATTTTAATTTAATTAATGTGGCACTTTTTAATTTGATGGTGGTTTAATTCTATTTTAAGGGGATGGGAGGGTGGGATTATGGGGTGAGGGAATGTTTTTTTAACTCTGTTTGTTTTTAAACTGTTGTACCCCGCCCCGATTGCCACGCAGAGGGGCGGGTTATAAATAAAAAAAATTATTATTATTATTATGCTCCTGCTCTTTCACAAGAAGTGCAATCCCATGCAGGATATATTCCTTACCCATGCAGGATAGATTCCTCAGGCTCAAAAAAATACCAACCCACAGAGTCTTAAACATATAGGGATTCAGCTGCAGTTCATTGGCCCTCATCCAGACCATTACAGCATCCAGGCATTGGTCCAGCACATTCAGAGCCCTGGCCAACTTCAACAACAAGGAGAAGTAGAGCTGTGTGTCATCAGCATAGTAACAGCACTCCACCCCAAACTCTACACAACGAATCTGCTTTAACTGCCATGGTTGCATTCAGTGGAATCCTTGGGTTTGTAGTTTGGTCTGAAGTACTAGACCAGGGGTAGGCAACCTTTTTGAGCTGGGGGCTGGGTTGCTGTCCCTCAGACAATTGGGGGGGCCGAAGCACCATAAATAAATAAATAAATAAATAAATAAATAAATATTTTTTTTTAAAAAAAATTTAAAAATATGCATGCACACTCTCTCAGCCCCAGAAAAGCCATGGCAAAACCCCCTGTGCAGATTTTGCCAAGAAAACCCCAAGAAGAAGTAATAACAACAATAATCAATATCATCATGGCGGGCAGTGGTGGCGGCAGGGGGTGGCGGCAGGACTGGCCTGGGGCTGGTCCAAAGGCCTCTTGGGGCCGCATCCAGCCCCCGGGCCTTAGGTTGCCTACCCCTGCACTAGACAAACTTTCTGGCTGAGTATTCTGAATACCTTTCCTTAGACTGCAAATCACAGGATTCCATAGGATGGAACCAAGTCAGTTAAAGTGGAATCATAGTGTTATAATTGTGTAGTCTGAAAGGGCCCCAGAAAGAAAGGGATATTTAATTTAGTGGGGTGTTTTTTGTTTTGTTTTATTTTTTGGCTTGCTTGTGGAGAACCAAGTCAAATATACTGGAAGGATCAGTAGAGGCTCTGTTTGTTCTGATAAATGAATGCCTATCTGGGAACACCTTCCTAGTCTGAAAACTTGGTAATGTGTAGGAGTCTGATGTTATGTTCCTGCTTAGCAGAATGCCTGTAGCATTTTGCCATACAGGAAATCAATTGCAGCTGGATGCAAGCAATTTCTACTCACAGTATATGGATACACTTTTTAGAAAAATGTTTTTTCTTTATCCAGGGTGTTACCTTGAATTGGAAGACATAGAATAAGAATGCTATTGATTTAGGTTTTGTTTTTGTTTTTGTTTTGAAAAACTGCTCCCTTGAGAAAAAAATGGTGCTGCATGGTCCTCATGACATGTGAACCCAGAAAACAGGAATGTATATTATAAATATGTCTTATCTTAGAAAGCAGCTACTTAGATCAGAGAGAGATCTCTGCATGCTTTTATCCAGGACTCCTCTTTGATATTTACCAAACATATAATTGAAGTAATACATCTAAACTAGGGGTAGACAACCTTTCCCCTTTAAGGGCCAAGGGACTTCAGCTCCCAGAAGCCTCAGCCATGTTGGCCAATAGTCCCATGTTGGCCAGTAGCTCCTGGGATTCTGGGAGCTGAAGTCCCTTGGCCCTTAAAGGGGAAAGGTTGCCTACCCCTGATCTAAACTATCCTAGATTCTCACCTCTTCCTTTGACATGGCCACAAGAAGGTGTATGAAAAAATGACTTTTATTTTGATTAATCACAGCTTGTCATACTGTCTGAACATCATGAAATCACAACTGTGGATTGTGGCAACAAGCCATATTTGAACCATTAAGCTGGCTTGTTTGTATGAAACACAGTTAAGGATTAGGATGGCATGTTTAGCCCTTCTAAATTGGTACACACAATGAAAAACAAGCTGAACACAGTTGTGGAATTTATAATTCCCTTTTTGAACATACACTGTCAGTCTTTGAATAAGTTTTATTTGTAATATTTGGCCACTGCAGACTTGAATGCAGCATATACATTTCGGCAACATCCTAAACCTGGTAAAAGTTTGTTAGCTTTTTGGGGATCTAATAAATATACACACTTGCTCTCTTTTAATGGACTATAGATATTTTTCCTACCACTCATGCTTTCATATTTTCCTTTTACTAAATCTGTTTTATACCCTAAAGGCTCCAGGTCTTGTCTGATCTTGGAAGCTAAGCAGGGTCAGCTCTACTTAGCAGGTGAATGGGACATGGCCAGCAAATAGCAGATGCTGTTGGGTATATTTCAGAGAAAGAAACTGGCAAAACAAACTCTAGATATTCATTGCATAAGAAAACCCAATAAAATTCATGGGGTTGTCATAAGTCAACAGGCAACTTGAAGGCACACACACATAATGACATACAAAGCAAAAAACATTTGCATACACAGTAAACTAAAGGATATTAACTCACAAATGTATTAGTTTTTATGGATTTATATATGAGGTTGGCAACCTTCTCCAAAAGGTCAACTGCACAATAATCAGATTTTCTGCAATTTTAAAACCTACTACTGATTCAATATGGAACAAATGATCTCCCAAGATTTTGTCTTATTTCACATTAACAAGAACAATTAAACGTTGTATCCCCCTTTCAGTGTCACATACTGAAGTAGTATATTTTCCAAATATTTTCTACTAGATTCAATGCTGCCAAGATGCTTGAGGTATATTTTCATTCCCATTGTCAAGCATCTTGCGATATGAGGATTTTTATGTGGAAAGTTTGTGACTCTCATTCAGTTCTAGTACTGAAAACTTGGGATTGGGTGTAAAATTCTTGAATCCTGTGTGTCTTTACCACCTGCCTCTAGTTTTATAGATTCCAGTTAAAACAAGTTGATTCTTCAGGCAATTTCCATTTGAAACTATGGTTTATTGAAACAAGCCAAGATCTGTTATGATATTAGCTGCTGATGCTTACTGCTGTTTGTGTACATGAAGAGTGGAAATTCTGGAGTCTCCCCGTTGTTATTGGATTTCCACTCTCAGCATTTTTCACAATTAATAATACTGCTTAGGGCCTCTGGAAGTTGCAGTCCAACAAAAGCTGGTCATTTGCATAATTCACACTCCTCAGGTATATAATACTAAAGCAGGGTTAGGATGCCTCCCATAGATGGGCTTTTGTGTGGCTCTAATGATGAATTTGTAAGCAGTAGCTTAGGGGATATTTTGCATTGTTGGAAGTCAGCCATGACCAAGATTTTCGGGTGGTGGTGATAAGTTCTATAGAACAAATCTGAGAAAAGGGATCCAATACTGTTTGTCCCAAGTAAAAGAAGGGGTATGGCATTGTAGCAATTGTGTCTCATGTATCATTGTCCAGGACTGGAGCAGTAGTGTCACTGGCGTGTGTGGACTGCACCTGGTGACACCTCAGAAGGGGGTGATACCAAATGGGGGGCAGGGGGGTGACACCGGATTAGCTGTCCACACCCTGAGCATACTCTTTCTGCCACCCAGGGCCTCCAGGCCACTCGGGGCTTTTTCTGGGCCACCTGGGGTCTCCAAAGCCCACATGGGGCCTTTTCTGGGCTGCCTGGGGCTTCCAAATCCCACTTGGGGCCTTTTCTGGGCCACCCAGGGTTTTTTCAATGCCCCCATCCTGGAACACCTGCCCCCCGAAGATCGCAGCTGGAAGCCCCCCACCCCATCCTGGATGTCACCCAGTGTATGAACGCCGCTGGATTAGAGGAAGAGATTCCTCCACCAAACACACTGATTTATAATGATGGGATTGAATTGGTCTGTCACAATTTGTGAAGTTCTTCAGAGTGAAAATGGGATTTTAGCAGAATCCTACAGCAACAGGTCCGTTTAGCAGAGATAGAAAGTTAGATGGAAAGCACTGTTATACTACATTTTAAAACCATTTTTAAAAAATATTATTACATTTATGTTGAAAAGAGAATGCTTATTTTAATTCTGTTAATTCTAACCTACTGTTCAAACTTATATTACTGTATTAAAGATCTGACCTGAATGCAGGCGAAAAATATAGTTCATGATTTCACTTATCCAATGCCAATTCACTCTTTTCCTCCCTCTGCTTTGTTTTTCTCTTTGTGTCTCCTTTCCTATGCTCCCCCTCTCTTTCATGTTAGACTACATGCACTCCATTCACCCCATCCCCTCTGCAGCTTCATTTCCCACAAATGGCCCTGCATAATAAAGCAGGCTTCCTCTTCCTGCTTCTCCTTCCCTTCTCTTCTTTGCTGCTCTTCATACTTGTCTTCCATAGCCCCAGCCATCATGGAGTAAAAAACATGGATAAGGAAGGAAAGCACAGGGACAAAAGAGTTAACATAGCCAGTGTAACACCACCCTCACATGTCATTCCCCTGAAAATACCCACCACCACCACCACCACATTACACCAGGCAAACTTTTTGGTGGTGGGGCCGGTTCCGGTGTCCCCCAATCTTCGGTAGGCCGAAGGGGGGAGAAATGGTAGTGGAGGCATGTGCGTGCATGCGCACTACCCCTGCTGTGGTGCGCATGCGTACGCAAGCCTGGGGTGCCATTTTGGAAAGCAAAATGGCACCCACACTCGCTCATGCATGCGCATGATGGCAGCCGCCATTTTGGAAGGCAAAACAGCGCCAGCATTGCAAGCGCATGCGCATGACGGCAGCACCGTTTTGCCTTCTAAAATGGCACCTGCTGTGGTGTGCATGCGTGCGCGAGTGCGAGCGCGGGGCGCCATTTTGGATGGTGCCCTGCGCTCATGCATGCATGCGCACGATGGTGGGTACCATTTGGGAAGGCAAAACGGTGCTGCCGTCATACGCATGTGTTTGTGACGCTGGTGCTGTTTTGCCTTCCAAAATGGTGCCCGCCGTCGTGTGCATGCATGCGCAAGTGTGGGTGCCATTTTGGAAGGCAAAATGGCACCCTGCGCTCGCACATGCGATGGCAGCAAGCGGCAGGACTGGCTATAGGCCAGCTTGAAGGCCTCGGCGCATCGGGTTCGGCCCGTGGGCCGTAGTTTGCCGACCCCTGCATTACACAATATATTGTGTGGAGTAAAAGCTTTTTTACTGTCCAGCTTAAATTATTTTTTCAAAAATATTTTTCAAAAAATCTAATTTAACATAATTAGTATTAGTTGCAGAGCTACAAAAGTAGTGGAAGAAGGTAGAGGTACTGAGGTGAAAAGAAAGATCTGTGGAACATAAATGTTGTTAGCAAGGAAGTATTTAATAAGAACTACATTGCTCAAAGGGAAAAAAAGCAGATGATATAAGCGTTAGTCCCCCTCCTGAAATTATAGTGATTTTTCTAGGATACTTTGTTCATTCTATCATATAATAGTCATTTCAATCTGTCTTTACCCTTTTACAACTACTCCAGTGGAACCTCTTAACCATGACTCTCCTCTTTTCTGCTTTCCAGCCATGTAGCTTTTCCTGCTTTCCTGTGATTACTGAGGCTTTTTTTTTTTTAAAAAAAAAGCTCTGTTAAACTTAGTTATGCCTTGAAAATGTGCTAAGAATTAAAGCATTGGGTGGTGATGGAATGTGTATTTGGTCTGATGTCATATTTTAATAATGAAAGTAATTAAATTTCCATCTATTTTTATAGCTTGGTTTACATATATCAACAGACTTTTGGTGGATTAAATTTATGTCTTCCATAGTGCCTGATGAGAATTTCTGTCCCAGTTATTTGTTGTATATGATGGATAACTAACACTGAAATTAATCACATATTTCACAGAAGTTCTGAAACCATCTAGTTATGCATTCTGTAAAAATTAAATAGTATCCAATTTGCTCTAGCCATTTCTTTAGCCATTGTGGTCTGCATTAAATCTCCTGCTGTTTGTTCTCTTGCTATTTTGTTTTAAAGTTCTTAGAATCATAGAATAATAGAGTAGGAAGAGACCACAAGGGTCACCCAATCCAGCCTCCTGCCATGCAGGAATACACAAAGCACTCCCAGCAGATGGTAAACCCCCTCTGTTTAAAAACCTCTAAAGAAGGAGACTGCCACTCTCTGAGGTAGTGCGTCCCACTGTCAAACAGCTATTACTGTCAGGAAGTTCTTCCTAATATTTAAGTGGAAACTTTTTCCCTATAGCTTGAATCCATTGCTCTGTGCCCGAGTTTCTGGAGCAGCAGAAAATAAGCTTGCTCCATCCTCAATATGACATCCCTTCAAATATTTAAACATAGCTATCATGTCACCCCTTAACCTTATCTTTTCCAGGCTACACACATCCAGCTCCCTAGGCCACTCCACATAGAGCACGGTTTCCAGATCTTTCACCATTTTGGTCACCCTCCTCTGGACATGCTCCAGCTTGTCCACATCCTTCTTGAATTGTGGTACCATTAGTTGGCTATTTGTTTCCTAATATTTTGCAATACCTTTAAATGTTGTAACTTTGGTGTAGAGGACCATGAGTGGAATACCACTCATGCAAATGGGGCAGTGGGAATGATGTCTGCTTGTTTTATCCTGCACCTCTGGTACTTTTGAAAATCCACTCCAGTGGATGAAAGGAGACCTTGTGCAATGATCTCAGGGAAAAGTGCAGGCCAAGGTGTAAAAGAATCAGCAGAAATTACCCTCAGTAAATTGCAACATGTGGAAGAAGTTTTTACTGCATCTAAGAGGTTCTTTGGATCCAAGCCAATATTTTGTTTTGCCATCAAGTGTATATAAATTCTTTATTTCGTGCTGCCTTTTTGCAGTTTAAACCCTAATCTTTTCCTCCCACAAGTGTTCTGAAGAAAATTTTAGTAGATGCTAATTCTCAATTATTTTGGTACAAGGTAAATGCCACAGTGTTATGAATATTCTTTTTTCCCCCAGTACATACAACAGGTTTTGGAGCCAAGGAATCCTTTAAACCTTAACTTGCCCCTTCGTTTTATTGGTGTAATTCTAGCTTCTTACTGTGGAAGTAACTGAAAAATCTGTTTCATGACCTACGTTTTGAGTACAGTGTGTTCTGTTTCATGGCTGTTTCAGAAATTTCTGTGGATTTAAACTGAACTTCAATTATGTGCCGAGCTAACCAATAACCCTCAATTATTCATTCAGATTCTGATTAGAAAACATGCCAAGGTATAATTCTGCTGAGTTTTAAAAGTTATATTTCTCTTGTAAGGGCCGTGAAAGAAAGAAAATAATTGTTATGGAAACTTAATATGTGTTTTGTTAAATAATAGGTAAAATAACATTAGAACTATAATCTATAAGTTTGTGACTCATTTGGAGACTTCACAATTGTGTTCTGATAAATTAATTGCAGTTTCAAATTATACTAGAGTTCTGGATTACAGTGAAAGTATTTTAGATGCTGATCACAAGCTGGCCTTTCATTTTAATTTTGTGAGGAGAGTTGTACATGTTCTTTAATAGCTTGTCCTGAAATTGGACCCACTGATCTGTTTGAATGCATATAATGGCACCTACCTTGCTGATGTGTAGTAGGTAGAGATCTAGACAATGCCTGAGTTGGATTCCACCTGGAAATCATATGAATGTTGTCTTTGTTGCTGCCAAGGTGGAGGGCATCGCATTGAACTCCATTAGAGAATTAAAAGTTGATATGAATGTGAGAAAATACCTTGGATAGGTCTTAAATGTGGTTTAGATTTTGTGCCTGTTATTTTTATTGTAGATATTCTTTGTCATAATCATAGATTTAGATCTACTGTACAAAAGTTGAAATGCTTAATATTTGGAATCTGTAACAATCCCAGCATGATCCCACACACAATATTTTTATTTCATTTCCTCCTTGGTACTCTCTAATTACTTTATCTGTCTTACACTCTTTATTGTTTGGAACTGTTTCTTTAAATTACTTTTAGCTTTGAAACAAAATTTTATTAAAATTATTACTATAAATCAAAATATCTTCAGTATATGTTGCTTGTTTGCAACTTTTGGGAATATTTTCCAACTTTCTAGTGAAAGCCAAGAGTACAAATAAGCTGATACAATACAAACCCATTCCATTATATCATCACACAAATGAAATCTGTGATTTTTGCAGCAGTATTAGGATAGCATCCCCAAGACCAAAGATTGAACATTCCAGAGGCAAACAATGATGCAATACACCATTAGCATAGTGTAAATCTACATTAGTGTAGTTATACTGGATGTTTGAATTAGAGTTAGAGGATGTTAGAGGATTGCAGTGGCAAACCTTATCTGATAAAACTTGCCAAGATAGGTTCATCTTTGCAATTGCTTGCACAACTGTGATGTCCAGTATCTTTGTTCTTGTTGCTGTGTGCCTTCAAGTCGTTTCCAACTTATGGTGACCCTAATGTGAACCTATCTTGGGTTTGCTTTAGCATCAGGGCCTTGAACTCACCTATTCTACACTGGCCAAATAGCTCCCCACCCACTGGGAAAAAAGGGAGAGAGAAGGCATTATATTTATTTGCAGAATGATTAACAGGGACTGCACTTGCATGAACTTTGAAAAAGTGCAGCTAGTGCTCCAACAGGTGTTTGGCCACAGTGTCTGTTTTAGTATTCCTATCTCTGATTTAACTGCCTATGTGCCCTGCACAAGGCAGAAACACTACTGAAAGTGGGCATTTTGGCCTAGTGTATTCAACAGTTTTTTGTTTTTTTAGATGTTCTTTAGCTCTTGGACTGAACTCAGATCTTTTAATTGGCATTCAGGACACAGGACAAATCCATTCAGTTTCATCAAAAGGTTTCATGGCACTGTGAAATAACATTAGGGTTTTGAGTACTAAACAATTAGTATAATTGCCTGTTATAAAACCATTTTAATTTGCACCAGTAAATGGATGAATAACATCATCGTACATATTCTCATTTTATTCAAGGAGAGAGGTTCCCAGAGTTGCCTACCAGGAGTACTCGGGAGCCCATCAGCTGAAGTTGCTTTTGCCACTCATTGACCCAATTATTGAGCCCCCATGGCAACATTATTGAGCCTAGGATTTTCTCAGTTTAAGATAAACTACCCTGGTGCCCAGCAGAATCTCCCTCCCTCTCTCTCTCTCTAATAAAATACATCATTGCTAAGACATGTTGACTTACTTGTTAGTTGTAGGAAAGCGATTTGCTCTTTTCCTGTGACATTTTCTATTGTTATGGTCAGATGACCAGGAAAATGTGTACACTTCCTTTTGTATCCAGTAGGCAGAGATTCTTAATTAGTGACTGCTTGTATTTGCTGACATAAAGGAAATGAATGGGAATTTGTGATTATTGCACATCTGTTGTTTTGTCTTAAGCATCCTGTTCACTGCTGAAGCTGCTTCAAGATGTCTTGTTCAACAAAGGCTAAGCAGAAGCATATGTTTGTATTGTTACACAAGTACATGTGTGGCTAAGCCATGGGTTCAACAGACAGTAGTGGCTTCTCTGTCAGGTGTAAGAACATTCAGACATATTTGAATAATAGATGAAAAATGGGAAACTCTGACAAAAAGCAAATCTTGGACAGATGAAAATCTCCACAATTTGGGATTTATTTGTGCAAAAAACAGATATGGGTGGGTGTGTGTGTGTGCAAAAAATGCCATTTTCTATTCAATTCCTCCATGTGCAGTTTTTTTTTTTTTGTGCAGAATATGTCCCCAACTGCATATTTACATTTCTCAGTGGAATGGTGAATATACTCTGAATTATGGTTTGAGCCTTAAAGATGTGCCTAAGGTGCCGAATCTTATATTGAAATTGGGTCAGAAGCTTAGGTGGTTATTGGTGTTGTGCACCTTCAAAAAGTTTCTGACTTATGGAAACTCTAAGGCTTTTCATGAGGTTTTCTGGGGCTGTAAGTGTATGACTTGCCCAAGGTCACCCAGTGGGTTTCCATGGCTGCCTTGAATCCCTATACTGAGAGAAAGGTGGGATATTAAATAAATAAATAAATAAATAAATAGAATGGCAAAGCAGGGAATCAAACTCTGACCCTCAGAGACATGGCCCAGTGCTCAAACACTACACCACGCTGGATCCAGAACATTGGACAGCTCTTTTAAATGCCATCTGTGAATGCTCAACTCCCATTAAACACAATGGTGTAGTAAAATGGTGCCACTTATATAAAAATGGCAAAATCAAGGCTTGCCTTTTGGAATGTATTTTTTTTTAATATTTTCAAACTGTGAATGGTTGAATCTGTGGATATGGAGAGCTAACATATAATATAATAGTAATAAATATGCTGTCTAATGATGCTTTGAGGACTAGGTGAATGATACAGATGCCAATAAAAATGAGTGTTAAGGCTTCATACCTGTTAACCATAGATTTTTTTGGATACTGTATCTAATGAGGCCTTCTACTTTTTCCTTGTTTTCAAGGAACATATGGCAAGCCCAATCTTTACCCCCTTCCCCTGTACTGTGATTCAACTGGTAGCTTCACAAAATTGATATAAATATCATATAGATGAGGGGATTTTTAAAAAAAAATACAAAAATTTGTTGTTAACATGTTAAATGTATTGATAAGTTACAAGCAATTTAAAACACTCATTAAAAATGGAGCTGAGCGATTTTATGAGCAAAGTATACACAATGCGCTGTTGGGTGTCCTGATTTATCTTTCAGTGAATCGATCCTTAATAGGCCACTACATATTTGATTCTCTTGTGGCCACCTCTCCACCTAGCAGTTTTGGTCTAATCTAAAGCAAAAGCAGCTTCATTTATATACCGCTTCATATCGCGCTATGGGATGTCTAAGCGGTTTACAACTGTAAGCTCATTGCCCCCCAACAATTGGGTACTCATTTTAGCGACCTCGGAAGGATGCAGGCCTGAGTCTAGCCTGAGCCCCGGCTAGTATTGAACTTGCAACCTTGTGGTCTATGAGTGAGTGGCTGCAGTACAGGCATTTAACCACTGCGGCACCAGGGCTCCTTCTTTGCATTCACTTTTCCTTCTAATCCCTATAGAACCAATATTTCAAACAATAATGAATTGCTAATAAGAAAAAATAATAAAAATAAATAATAACTGATAATAAATTACAATGACTGCTAGTTCTTGGCAACTTACAGTTATCTGTCTAGTTTTTTTTTAAAGTAGAGCTGTCACTGTTATCTGAAGGATATATAGCCAACCATTATGTAGAATATGCAAAACTTTGATTAAATATAGTAAACAATTTTTTTTCTCAAGCTCATAATATGGAAAAAGAGACTAAAAGTCGCCAAAAACTAAGTACTTTTTACTTTTTCTAAAAAATCAAAATATCTTACATTATCATAGTTGTATTTAACAGGTTGGAAATGGAAGCATTTATATTTATTATTTTTTAGTGTTTATTTTTAATTGTTTTTCAAATTTACAAGCTTACTGAAATCATATCAAAATTCTTCTTACAAATATAAAATTCCTGGTTCATTAAGTCATTTCAACATTATGTTACATGAAATACTTAATAATTTATCACCATACTTCCTGTGTTCTCCTGACATTAAGACCCTTGTATTTTATCAAGCTATTTACTCAGGAAGCATTTATATTTTTTAGTGTTACCATGTTTGGGAAGTGGGGCTTGGTTTTGTCTTTGTAAATGATTACATGCTTTTACTTGGAAAAATTACAGTTTTTGGACAAATGGTAAAAACCTCTACATTCTAGTTCATCAATGTGGCTTTAGCAAATTGCAGATTCATCAAAAAACAAAAACCCCATCCATAAACCACGGTTGCTAGGGAGACTGAACTTGGTGGTTTATATTTTTCAAGAGTCTCCTGTCTTCATTCTGAGAGGCATGCTAGTATGGACAGAAACATATGCTTTACTGAATTCAGAGACATAGCCATGTTAATCTGGAATATCAGTCTGCAAGGGTGCAAGGGGAAGCACCTCTGAGACTAAGGGCCTTTGCAGACTGCCAGAAATAGTGCACATTAAATTGAGGCACTGCCCTGGCTCAGTGCTAGGGAATCATGGGAACTGTATTTTTTTCTGAGACATTGAGCCTTCTCTGTCAGAGAGGTCTGGTGCCACAATAAATTACAGTTCCCATGACTCCCTAGCACTGAGCCAGGGCAGTGCCTCAATTTAATGTGCACTATTTCTGGCAGTCTGCAAAGGCCCTTAGTAAAAGACGCTGTAGCACAAGTTTTTGTAGACTTGTTCTACTGAATCTGAGGAAGTAGACCAAGTCTACGAAAGCTTATGCTATAACATCTTTTGCTCAGTTAGTCTCAAAGTTGTTACAAAATCCCTTTGTATGTTTTACTGAAGTTCAGCAGAGAAACAGCATCATTTTCACCCTTCTTGTAAAGGCATACATCAAATTGCAGAATCACAGAGCCTTCTGGATGTTCTGGAATGGCAGCTCACAGCATACCTGGCCATTAGTTGTGGTGGTTAGAGCTGCTGAACTTCCAGTCCAACAGTATCAGGAGAGCCATGCTATTCCCACACCTGTTTTCTATAGACAAAGCACTTGAAAATAGACACATAGACAGTTAGTGAGCATATATATCTGTATTGCTAATGTCACTAAAAACTGTCAGATATGCTTATTGGTTTATTGGGTGCTTGTTTTTTCCCCCCTCCACTGGAGCAGTGATCTTTTGCTGTTGACTAATCAAAGAGAAACTAATTTCTGAATGAAGTGAGATTTTTCTTACATGAGATGATCTCACCCCTCTAGCTGTAGTATTTCCATTCTCCCAACCTCAATCACCTCTTTGGCTCAAAACTATGTTGTTCCTAATGACTGAGTTTTAAATGAACTGTGGTGTACATATGAGTCATCATGTTCAAAGAGGACCTACCCTGAAGTGCTTTGGCAGGAGTATGCAGACTATTTATTAATGTGTAGAGCAGGGGTAGGCAACCTTTCCCCTTTAAGGGCCGAGGGACTTCAGCTCCCAGAAGCCTCAGCCATGTTGGCCAATAGTCCCATGTTGGCCAATAGTTTCTGGGATTCTGGGAGCTGAAGTCCCTCGGCCCTTAAAGGGGAAAGGTTGCCCTACCCCTGGTGTAGAGAGATCATCTAACACCTTTGAAACTATGGTAAATAAAAAAAAAGAAGTTGGCAGCATGAGCTTTCTTTGACTTCAGTCTACTTCCTCAGATGAAGTCTATGAAAGCTCATGCTGCCAACTTCTTTCTTTCAGTTAGTCTCAGAGATGCTACAATATCTATTTACATAGTGATTCTACAGACTAACACAGCTATATATTTGAATTCTATTTATTAAATATATTATTACATTACATACTGTGTTCACACTTGTGTATTCCTGCACTAAATGTAACTTTGTTCAGTTGTGCTCATTTAAATGTAATATATTAACAGTTTTTCTTTTAAAAAAACCACTTTATATTTAAGTAGCACTTAATAAAATATTAGGGTGCCAGGTGCTGACATAGCCCAGAATAAGTCCTTTACAGATCCTGTTATGTGCCTTCAAATTGTTTCCAATTTATGGCACCCCTAAGGTGAACCTTAGGCTGAGTAAGGATTTGAGCCCTGGTCTCCACAGTCATAGTCCAATGTTCTAACCACTAGACCATGCTGGCTGTACACAGATCCTGCAGAATGTATCATTTTCTGATAATGAGGAAATCACAAATGTTTGCAGTATGGGGCACTTTGTTATTCACCCTGAGCACCACAAGGCTTCTTTGTCATTTACCCCTAGGAATTCCCTAACTTGTGTCTAATGGCAAACTGATTGATTGGTATCACAAACATGGCCAATTTCAAATCAGCTCTGCTGGCTCTTTGATAAAGGGTTTGTGGTGACCACATGCCCGCTCTCAAGGTCAGAAGTACTCATCCTTTAAAACAAGGCACGGGGGGGGGGGGGGGAGTGCCAGCCCTAAAATAAATGATGTGAAATGATGTCTGCTTGGGCTTAAAATAGTCTGATTTGATCAAGTAATAATCTGGGCAGATAACCTCCAGAGGGATGTGGTGGCTCAAGCAGTTAAACACTGACTCTGTTGATTGCAAGATTGGCAGGTTGGCAGTTCGAGGCCCAAGTGCTGCGTGCTGGGGTGAGCTTCCATCACTAGTCCCAGCTTCTGACAACCTAGCATTTCAAAAGCATGCAAATACAAGTAGATAAATAGGTACCACTTTGATGGGAAGGTAAACAGCATTCTATGCAGTCATGCAGGCTATATGACCCACAGAGTAATCTTTGACAACACTGGCTCTTCAGCTTAGTAACGGAGATGAGCACCACCCCCTATAGTCAAACACGGCTTGACAACCTTGTCAATGGGAATATATTCACCTTTACCTAACCTCCAGACTCTGGCAATGTTAAGATAAATCAATGTAAATATTACTGAATATAGGTGGTAGCTTTTAAAACCCCTTCAGGAGAGCTGGAAATTCCTTGTAGCCTACTGTTTTTATTGTGGATGTGATTAATTTGTGTTGTTGGAAATTTACAGTGTTCCCTCTCATTTTCCTTTATTTTGGAAAAACAAAACTTGTGCTTCTATTTGAGAAATATAGCTACATAAATGGAATTAGCAGCATGACTTTGATGCTAATTTCCTGCAGGAAAACACATAAATAATGTGTGTGTGTGTGTGTGTGTGTGTGTGTGTGAGAGAGAGAGAGAGAGAGAGAGAGAGACTGGCTGATGACAGATTTTATGATTTGACAAGTCATTCTATTTGACTAAATGGAATTGGCTCTAGGAGAATACATAAGCATAATCACACTAAGACATAAATATAGATAATGAGGTTGATCATTTGTAATAGGCCAGTTACGGTGTATGTGAATCTGTTTGCAGTACCTTCTTGAAAAATTTGCTGCAGGTCATTCTGACATTGCTGATACTTATCCCTGAAAATCTCTTTGTCCAATAGGCATGATTCATTCCATTCTTTGTTCAATGTGGAAGCACACCAGTAGTGTTGATGATGGAGTGACTTGGAGATCTCTCATTCACAGGGTTGCCATAAGTCGAAGCCAACTTGACGGCAGTTAACAACAACAAACACCATTAACAAAAGTCTATCAAGCTATGTCTGATGTGGCTTCAGTTTTATCAGTGGAGGGAAAACTGCACAATTAAACTGTAGATACTAGTAGACAACATTGTTTCTTTAAACGTCTTTTAAGCAGTGGAGGTACAGCTGGAAGACTGAGTGAGCTCAGAACTATGGAGCCTTTCATCCCAAATCTGTCTCTTGAAAAACAAAAAAACAAACACAAAACATGCCTGAGGCTGAAGAATGACAGAAGTTCTTAAATGTATATTACAGATAACTGAAACCAGTTTATAAATCCAGTCTCTTTCCTTCCAGTGTGTGCATGCTACTTTGTCCGGTGTTGGTGTTGCCTTTGGTTAAACAGGTTTTGCAGTATTTTGAAATAGGGATATTTTTTTTTTAAAAAAAACCCACCTATCTCTTATCCTAATTATGCAATTGATAGTTTACATTTTATTGCTGCAATAAATATTTTATGTAATTTTTAAAATGTGCATACCCTCCAACATTTCACAGTTGAAATCCAGGACACATGTGGCCAAACAATATCATATCACAGTGTAGACAAGGTGAGAAAAGTTAATAATTAGGAAGTTAGTAATTAGGAAGTACAGATAAGCAAGGAGCGACTGTAGGAGTTTATTTTTTCTGAGCCTGCTGGGAAGGATAAGATTCTTCCCCTCCTCTACTCTCCCACCTATATAGAGTAGGTGGGAGAGTTTATACTTTGAACTCAATTTGCATCAATTAAAGTTGATGGAAGACAGGAGGAAAAGTGGAGGAGAAAAGAAAAACTTGAACATTTTAAAAGCAGCAGAAAAAGTAGGTTGGCAGGGGATTAATTGGGATTGTCCTTGCCAAATCATGAGAGTTGGAGAGTATGAATCTGTATAGTGTGTCCATAGTCTTTTATTGTGTTTGCCTTCATAACAGCCTTGGTGAAATAAATTGCTGCTGTTTGCATTTGACAAATGGGAACTGAAAGGAAGTGATGTGCCCAGACCACACAGATTCTAGGGTCAAAACAGTGTTTATACTCTGCAACATAAATTTGGAAGAGAGGCCTACTGAGACTCGATAGATTCTAGGGTTGAGATGTTAGTTTCCACAGGGTCACAATTCTGTCCTTGCTTACCAGGGAGTGAACCTAGAAAAAAATGGAACTTGTTTCTAACTCTTAGGATTTAATCAGATGCTATAATAAATAGGTAAGGAGGCCACTGAGCACAGGGAGGGAGGATGTAAGCTCCTCCCAGCCAGTTTGGTTGAAATTATCTCCCCACCCCAGGAGAAAACATGTTTCAACTACACTTGCATTGTCATTTGTGTTTCCTACCTCCATAATAAAAGTGCTGTGGAATTAATTAATCAAAAGATGGGAAGCTTGGTCCTAAGAAAGCTGTTCTCTCTTCTTTATTTCAAATCATCTATTCAGTTATCTGCTCTGGATTGTGAGTTTTATATTTGACAAGATATGTGACTTCTTGCTCTCTGTCAAATAAAAATAGTGCACAATGCACATGGCTTTGTGCCACATTAAGCAATCTTGGGAGATGGTGAATACACTGACTTTTATTTATTTGATTTCTATGCTGCCTTTCTCCCAGAAAGGGACCCAAGGCAGTTTACAAATAAAAATTCTAACAAACATATTACAATAAACCAATTAAAAGCATCAGCTAAAAACAATATAAAATTACAAACATTAAAACCACAATAAAACCACAATACCCAGCCCACATAACAAATGCTTCATATAAAAGCCACCTCATGATTACACATTAAAAGCCTGCCTGAATAAAGCCATTTTTGCTTGCCGACGAAATGCAAGCAGGGAGGGGGCCAGCCTTGCTTCTCATGGAAGGGCATTCCAGAGGGTGGGAGCAGCCACTGAGAAGGCTCTCTCTCATGTCCTCAACAGGCAAGCCTGTGATGGTGGCTGGACCAAGAGAAAGCCTACTCCTGAGGATCCTAGGGCTCTAGCAGGTTCAGAGGGGGAGATACAGTCTCTCAAATAGTCTGGACCTAAGCTGTATAGGGCTTTATAGGTCATGACCAGCACTTTAAATTGTGCTCAGAAACAAACTGGTAGCCAATGAAGCTGTTTCAACAAGGGAGGTATATGCCCCCTATAACTGGCCCTAGTCAGCATTCTTGCTGTGGTGTTTTGCACCTGCTGAAGTTTCTGAACAGTTTCCAAAGGCAGCCCCAGGTAAAGTGCATTACAGTAGTCCGAACGGGATGTAATCAAGGCATGTAGTCAGATTTGGCTTCTCAAGGAATGGGCACAGCTGGTGCACTAGCTATGCGAATGCACTCGTGGAGACTGCTGAGACCCAAGCTGCAAGCCTGAGGTTTCAGGGAGAATATAACCCAATCCAGCATAGGCAGAGACCCTATTCCCTGATATGCCTTATGACTGACCAGGTGCACCTCTGTCTTATCTGGATTAAGCTTCAATTTGTTTGCCCTCATCTAGTCCATTACTGACAGCAGACACTGGTTCAGTACAGAGACAGCTTCCTTGGAATCAGATGGGAAGGAGAGATAGAGTTGGGTATCATCCACATATTGGTGACTCTGCATCCCAAAGCTCCAGATGACCTCTCCCAGCAGTTTCATGTAGCTGTTAGGGGACATAGGGGACAGAACAGAACTCAGGGACCCCACAAGTCAATGGCCAGGAGGTCAAACAGAAGTCCCTCAACACTACTTTCTGAGTTTGCCCCTTCAAGAAGGATTGGAACCACTGCATAACAGTGCCCCTAAGTCCCATCCTAGAGAGGCAGCCCAGAAGGATACTGTGGTTGATGGTATCGAAAGCCGCTGAGAGATCCAGGAGAACCAACAGGAACATACTTCCCCTGTCTAGTTCCCTGCAGAGGTCATCCACCAAGGCTACCAAAGCTGTTTCTGTCCCATAACCAAGTATGAAGCCAGGGTAGTGTAGTAAGATAGTATGTCAGCTACCTTAGTGTTTGACCTAAGGAAGAATGAATGGGTCAGCAAAAATTCACAATGTTCCTGTGAATATCTGACAAGTTATAAGCAGCTTTGTCTTATAAATATCCACAAGTAATAATGGGAAGCCAAACTCCTCTCATTTCCTTGTCTCATCTCCATCTCTAATTGCAAGGACAGCCTCTGTTTATGCAAATTATCTCAATTCAGTCGTGTACTACTGATAATAGAAGCTATTTTCAGATACAGATAATAGAAGCTATTTTCATTGTATACTTCACTCTGTATTGAGTATTCAGTCATTTTAAGGTGAGACCTTCAAATTAAGCAGCCACAAGGGATTGGAATAATCTTATGTACCTGAACTGCCTGCATAATTAGGTAATGCAGCTGTGTCACCAGAAATTATACTTGCTACACCCATTTTTTGTTTTAAAAATAAAAATATTTTCCTTTATGTTTAGAAAATAAATTTGGGGTGGGGATAAAATTACGATCAGAGTGTGACTCAAAGGGGAGAGGATGACAAATATGGTGGCTTCCAACAGCTGCTCTTTTTAACTGTCTGCTGTTTAGTGGTTGTTTTTGTTGTGTTTCTGTAAGCTTGACAGTTAGTTATGCAGAGTTTTAAAATGTTACTTTTTTAATGATAACTCCAAGAATCCCTGAGCCAGAATGATCAGAGATGATTCTGTGACTGGTAGTCCAAAAACTATGTTTCCAAATACTTGTGTTAACACTCTTTCACAAATAATAATAATATTTTCTTATACCCCGCCTTTTACCTAGGCAATCAAGGCAGCTTACAAGTATAAAATACAAATTAAAAACATACATACCATAAAACTGTAATACAATACCCCCCTTAAAACTAAATACAATAATAAAATAAACATATAAGATTAATAACACCACATGTTCTGGGACACCAATAGGAGTGTATAACAAAGATGTATATCAGGGAGAAGCATATTTCACGTGGAGTAGTCTGTTCCGGGAATGCCTGCCGGAAGAGATCCGTCTTGATAGCCTTTTTAAAGCTATCCAAGTTGGTTATTTGATGGATCTCTTCTGGCAAGGCATTCCACGGTCTAGGTGCGGCAGTAGAGTACGTCCTCTGGGATGTTATCGCCAATCTAGCTTTTATTGGCTGTAGTAGATTCCTTCCAGAGGACCTGAGGGTGTGGAGCGGATTATACAGAAGAAGGCAATCTCTTAGATAAATTGGACCCAGGCCATGCAAGGCTTTGGTCAGTGAAAACCGCACATATCTCTGTGTGACATATTAAACGGGTTTGGTACAGATAGCTGTTCACATTCTGTTTATATACATATTCACGTTCTATTATCAGCACATAGGAAAAGCCATGTATCTTGTATTGAACATAAATACCATTGTATTCAGAGGTTATATTTGAATAAGTATAGTAATACTGGAGATGTATTTTTAGACAGGGCAGATCCCACTTGGGTTTAAAACATAATGAATCACATTAAAACGTTCTTCCTATATAAAATGCCAATGTGTTCTAAAATGTCACTCTATTATGTACTAATTATGGTACCTACTAGTTTCTTTATGCCTGTCTTTTCCTTCTGTATGCCCTCTATTTACAACAACCAGCCATATTTTCCCTTCTCACTAAAGGGATTGATTTAAGAGCTGTTTATAATTTAATAATAATTTCATCATAGCAAACTGAGGGCCTAGCAAGTGTAAAATAACTGGATTCACCAACTTCCTAGGTAGGCTATTCCACTGTTAGCAGTTCTTCTGTTAGGAAGTTATAAATATTTAATCAGAATCTCTTTCCTTCTAATTTGCCTTATGTTCATCCATCTGGAGCATCAGAAAACATTTAGTATCTGGCAAACACTAGAAGGGGTATAATTGAATAATAATCTCAAATTTTCACATCCCTAATAAGAAAAGTTCGCTCAGCACATCAATACATACTTTTTAAAAAAGCTGCTATGATTTGAGACTTTTTTCTGAAAAAATCATTTGTGCAAAACCCCCAACATTTTCACAGCATATTCTTTCTTTCTACGAAAGACACTATTTTCTATTTAAAAACATACAAAACCATAATTTCTGAGCAATTCATATTGCTAAAAAGGTGTACAAACACCCTCAAAATTAAATACATAAAAATGGAGAAAATTTCATTTTAACCGAGCAGAAAAAGACGTTTGGAATTATTTGGTCCAAAACACACTGCAGAAATAATCTACTTTGAGACCATTTTAACTGCCCTGGCTCAATGCAAGGGAATTCTGTGAAACATTTGGCTTTCTATGGGGGGTTGCAGACTGTCAGAAATAGTGTGAATTCAGTCCACTTTTAGGGTTAGGGTTAAGGTTAGGGAATCATGGGGACTGTATTTTATTGTGGCACTAGAGTTCTCTGACAAAGAAGGTTCAATGTCTCAGAAAAAGAACAATTCCCATGATTCCCTAGCACTAACCCTAACCCTAAAAGTGGACTGAATTCACACTATTTTTGACAGTCTGCAACCCCCCTATGTCAGAGAGTTCTGGTGCCATAATAAACTACAATTCCCAGGATTCCCTAGCACTGAGCCAGGGCAGTTAAAGTGGTCTCAAACTGGATTATTTCTGCAGTGTTTTGGACCTTGGTTGTTGTATGCAACAATGGAATTAGTGAAACCTTACATACCTAATCTGGAATCATATCAGGTAGACATGGATGCACCAATCTACATCAGTGGATCTCCTATGCATCTGCCTGAACAATGTAGATGTTATTTTATGATGATGCCAGGAGTTAAAGTTTTAAAGGAAGTTACTTCAATTATGTTGTGAGTGCTTCTAGTAACATGGTGCCTTCAAAGCCATATACCCCCTTTGCAGACAGCGCTTTGCGTCGTCTTGGAGGCAAGGAAGGGGAGGGGCAGCGTCACACTGGGCTCCCCAACCCTTCCCAAGGAGATCATTAGAGTGCCCACCGTTGCACATGGTGAGTGCTCTGATGACATCCTTCTGGCTCAGTGTCCAGACATGCTGAGCCGGATGAGGCTCTTCTGGCGCCCCTTCGGGCATGGCGGCTCTTCGGGCGCCCCTTTCGCGGCTTGTGGCAGGAGCACTACTTTAGCACTCTTTTCCCAGGTGGCAAAAGGGAGGATTGGGGCCAAGACATGGGGCAGCCTCGGCCCCAATCCGTCACTTCCCAGGGTGGCCAATGGCCGCCTGTCTGCATTCCCCCATAGTGCACTACTGGTGAGGAAAAACTAATTGAAGTTTGAACAAATTACTACTTGACTTTCTTTTCATATCTCTGTAAAATTAGTAATGGAAGCTGGCAAGAGTGAATGTGATGTTCTAAGGTTTCGTGATGCTTAATAGACCACTTAAATGTTTTAAAAGAAAACCCGTGTACACTTTACCCTCTCTGTTTACCCTCAGTGCAATCCTATACATTTATGTTCAGAAGTAATTCCTAGTTTGCTTAGTGGCACTTACTCCTGGGACGGTATGTAGCCTTAATCTGTATGTATCGTTTTAATTATATTGTTCTTAAGAGCTTTTATCTTTTTAAACTGCATTTTATTCTTTTAATGTGTTACATGTTTTAATACTGTGTAATTCTATTTTAATGCTCACTTTTTGTATGTTTTAATTGTTCTTTTAAATTGTAAGCTGCTTTGAGTCCCAATTTTTGGGGGAAAGTGAGATGTTTACTATTATTATTATTATTATTATTATTATTATTAGACAGAGGCCTGTCATTTGTATTTTCACACCATAGATGAAACAATAAGGCAAAATTTGGGAATTTATTGCTTTCCCAATATTGCTGACTGCTACTGCTAAAAAGGTGAGAGGGGCTCAGCAACATTTGGAGGCCACATATTCCTCTTTCCTTATTTAGTTCCTATATTCCTTTACCCCCCTCCCCCCGTGGAGTGATTTTTGCTTCTTTAAGATTCTTCCTGAGGTGACTGACAAATTACTAATATTGTTTGTGAAATTATCATGTTTGAAATAAGTGAAACATTGGCAAGCAATATGGCAAGCAATATGAATCACATAAACACAGAATGGTAGAAATACACAAACAGTTAGATCCATATATTTATTCAGGTTGGTTGTTGAATGCTGATAAAAATATACACTTTAGTTCAATTAATCTGTTTTGTTAATGGAAATATTTTTGCAAGCATGGCTCTTCTTTCTTTTATAGAAGATATTTTGATGCACAGTCTCTGCACATTTTATGTGCAAGTACGGTATTCCTTTATGAAGTATTGTCTGAGGATAACTTGGATATCCATATTCACAGTGATAAGTATTGATTTCAAAGAATCATAGGAGTTTATCACACAGGAGGCAATTGGAAGTATAAACAGTGATTAACCCATGATAATCCCACAATTGCGCTAATGGTTTCCACACAACATCATGTTCAAAGTGATAATATCCCATGAATAACGCAATTGCACTAATAGTTTTCACACAATGGTCACTCCTATCCAAGGATCTCTCTACTATCACCTCACTAAATTATTGTATTGCAGTAACATAAAGCTTAGAAATAGAGTTTAGCTATCCAAAGAAAATGGTGTTAATGTCAGGGTCCTGAGAGGGCACTCACAATCAATATTTAATAGGGGAATTTTATTATCTCAATTATAGCAGCCAAGAGGGTTTTAGGCCTGTGTATACCAGTTCCAAGAAACAGAACTCCAGAATCCAAGCTCCAAATGTAATTTTATTTGTAAAAGGGAATCACAACTCACTCAAAGGGAATGGTCACACATGCACTCACAAGAACTAACAATATAAAAGGTGGTAGCAGATAGCAACGTTAAGGATTGCAGAAGGTCATAATACTATACTATTTTCAGAAGTGGAAGCTCCTGTTGGGGGATTCTGTGAAGTGAAATGGCTCAACAGCTGCCTGTAGTGCTGAGGAGTTAAGTGAGATACTGACAGTATGTCTGTCTGAATCTCAGGTGAGACTGAATTGGAGGTGCCTTGGCAGCCATATTTATAGGGGAAAATCTATCTTGGGGCAGATTTTGGGATTAAAATGAAGTTTCCAGTATAAAAGAATAAAAAGGGAACTTGTAAATAACTGGACAATCATTGCAAATGATTCTGGAGAATCTCTTCCAGAGGGAAGTATACTTGGACTTTTGTTCTTTTGCAAATGCCAGGTCTACTACCTATCACTTCTCATATCAATGAAGGGAATATGCAGATTCTGATCTTGATTGATCTATCCTGGCCATGTGCTCTTGAGCTTTGTCCATACTGAGCCATAGTTACTGATGTTCTTATATGGTTCAGATATTTTTACATGGCATGGCAAGTTCACTGAGCATTGGGGGCGCCGTCTCAGCTACATGCCTAAAATTTGGTATTGGAAAAGAAGGGGTGTGGAAGGAGGCTAGACCATAGGATAACAACTGGTGGGCAAAGTTGCCAAAGGAACGTGAACACAGCAAAACTTTTAGGTGTGAACAATTTTCAACATCTTGCTTGTTTCTAGAAATTTGGGGACATTGGGGAGGCAGAATTTCTATTTGAGGGGGCAATACCTTCATATGGCCCCCTTCCCCATAGCTACACCCCTGCCTCTAGGGAAACTGAAAGAAAATTCAAGATATAGCATGTAATGTAGAGAATCTATTATAGGCTGGTTTCATTAATCTGGAAACACAAGAACAGGCAGATTAATATGGTAATAAATGATCAGTTGTAAAGTGACAGGAAGTTGGACTGGATAATACTGTGAATACTATCCACATACAGTTGGTCTTTAAAAGAATAAAACCACTGTGAATAAGAATTTGGAGGTCTGAAGATGCCAGCCACAGATGCTGGCGAAACATCAGAAAGAAACTCTTCTAGAACATGGCCACACAGCCCAAAACCCCCACAAAAACCCCCTAATTTTGAGGTCCCCTCCCATAAATAACTTTATGGAGTCTTATCTGAACTGGAGCATTATTTGCTAAGAAATAATTTGCTCTTTCTCAGGATTCAACTTTCATTAAAAGGTTATATGAACTTCAGTGCTTGCTAGTCAGGCCAAAAACTTGCTGTAAGAAAATCTTTAAAATGTTAAGGCATTTGTATTCCTCATATTGAATCCAACCTAGCCACTTAAGACATTGCTAAGTCATCCAAACTCAATGACATATAACAATAATGTTTTTAAATTCTTTGTGCTCATATATTTGGATTTGTTATTAGTGTTCTAATTGAAAAAACAAATGGCATTGTTCATGTTTAACAGGATAGGGAACATGTGAAATAGTTTGTAACAATATCTTCAACTTAAAGAAAAGTATTCTTCAGCTCAAATGGACTGGCCTTAGTATGAGAATGGTTTCCTTTTTTTTTTATGTCCCTCAGGTTACACTAAACTGTTCTCAGCTGAGATGCCTGATAAAACACTAGAAGGTAAACAAACCTTATCCAGCAGTGAAGGTCAGTATTCTTTTCTTCTTGAGAAATCTTTTCCCCCCAGAATGCTGAGAGAAAGATAGTATCTTCCTTTTATTGTGAATTTAGCTTATGAAATATACCATTCCCATCTACATTCTTTTGGACATGATTACCGTACTTAAAAAACTTAGATGTATAAAAATATTTGTGGAGAAAATGAGATGATTTAGTCATTATTTGATACAGTAGGAACATTTTCATTTTCTTGTTTGGTGTATGACAGGATAAAGGGAAAAGAGAGAGTCTAGTTTGTAATCTGAATCACTTCAGATGTGATGCATGTGTGTTTGCTCAGCATTAAGAGAACTCTGTCTCCTGTGCATGGAGAGTGACAGGTATGAAGTAGAGAGTCTCTGCTATCCATGGAGACTGCCCATATGAAGTGGAGTCCATATTCCAACATTCCAACTCACATGGAAAAAAGTTCACAGATGGCAAAACCATTCAGACCCTCCAAGCACAAGAGGGCAACAGAAATGATAGTGGAGAAAGAAGAGCTATCGCATTTGCCTTTCTCACATGGTGAATAAAAATACTTTCAGCCAGCCTAAACATAGCTCAAAAAATGCATTTATATGCTTTAGCACCTTCTTTTAAAAATGATAGCATAATCTTATACATGTCTATACAAAAGTAAGTCCCATTACTTTCAGTGAGGCTTAGACTGAGGTATGTTAGTACAGAATTACAGCTGATTCTTTTATTTAATCTGTGTTACAGTTTAAACTTCCTACATAAATTTGAATTAGACAACGAGGAAATTGAAATAGCCAAAGATTTCTCGTACCTGGGACCAAACATTGCTCAGAATGGAGACTTAAAAAGATAAGAAGAAGACTAGGAATGGGAAGGGCAGGCATGAAAGAACTAGAGAAGATCCTAATGAGTAAAGATATACAACAGAGCACCAAAGTTAGAATCGTCCAAATTGTGGTATTCCCAGTCACTATGTGAGAGCTGGGCTGTGAAAAAAGCAGATTAAAAGAAAATCAACTCATTTGAGATGTGGTATTGGAGAACAGTGCTGAGGATACTGTGGACAGCCAAAAAGACAAACAAATGGGTTCTTGAGTGGAAAAAACCCTGGGGGCCAAGATGATTAAATTGGGTCTGTCGTACTTTGGCCACATCATAAGAAGGCATGACTCACTCAAAAAAACAATAATGCTAGGACAGGTGGCTAGATTCAGTTATGGAGAAAGTTGGCATGAGTCTGCAGGAAATGAGGAGAGCAGTGGAGGACAGGGAGACTTAGAGATGTCTCATTCACAGGTCGCCATGAGTGGGAATTGACTCAAGGACAGCTAACAACAACAATCTCCTTCACCTTGAAAAATATTGAAAGATAAGCAAAGTGTGAACCCACAGGATGCAAAAGAGCTTTCAGAAAAAAATGGGAACATAGCTATTAAAGTACTATATTGACATTTCTGTAGCTGTCTGACAAAGTGTTATCCATTAACTCTACCTAATTGTCATCCAATAACATCAGTCATCTGTATCAGTGTCATTTTGTGAAAGTACTTCAACAAAGATTCATTGTTTTTCAAAGTTTCATTGCTGTTTGGACTTTGGTGTCTTCACTAATCCCTGTAATCACTCTCTCACACACACACACACACACACGGCACTATTAACACACATATCAACTTGAAATATTTCAAAAATGGGAAAGGCTGCAGCAGTTATCATGAAGAACTTAACATGTTTTAGTAGCTTTCTCTAACTCTTAGTAAAATTATTTTTAAAATTATCAGTAAAATTTCTTTTTTCTCCAACAGTGTAACTGGTGTCAGTAATGTGTCTTCACATTTGATATTCAGACATACAAATTCTTTAATATATTATTTGTTTCCCACTCTACTGAATATTGAAATTTTGCTTCTTTCTAGTATTAAGAGTGAAAGGTGTCTGCTTTCTTAACTGTCTCACCATAGCCCTTGCCTTGGTTTATTATATACCTTGTTTGCCACTATAGATAATGGATTTTAATGAACCTCTGTATTTTTCACATGAATCTAGTTATAATTATTTCAATATCTGGCCAGAAAGATATTAGAATTGTTTCTGACCCCCCAAAAAATCTGAAAGAAAGTAGCACTGACAGTCTGTTGTCTGTGTAAGTATTGGTAGCCCAAGACATAGCCAGTTACCATAAGTAAATGACTGTGTTTGAGAAAAAACAGCTAACATTGACAGGCACTGCACATACTTATTTTTTTAAAAAATCTGTTCACTGTAAGTATAAAATGTAACAGACTTCTCTCCTGAACACACTTTCTCAGTGTCTTTCTCAGTGTAAATCCAACAGCAACCTGATTTTCTCTCTGAATAATGTATAAAATCATCCAAAGATGCATACCTAAACTAAGTCCTTACAAGGAACACATGGAGTGCTAGATCTGTGTCTGGATTATGTCACATCATCGTACTGGTGTGAGCTTGCATGTGAAAGAGCCTCTTTTACAAAGAAATAAAGCACACTATGCATGTAGACAGCCAGTTGTTATAGAAAAGTGCCTTTTAGCTATATATTTTTTCTCTCTGTATAAGTGTGTGCATGTGTGTAGAGCAGGGGTAGGCAACCTTTCCCCTTTAAGGGCCGAGGGACTTCAGCTCCCAGAATCCAAGGAGCTATTGGCCAACATGGGACTATTGGCCAACATGGCTGAGGCTTCTGGGAGCTGAAGTCCCTCGCCCTTAAAGGGGAAAGGTTGCCTACCCCTGGTGTAGAGTATGGGCACCCCTTACCTGAACTCTGTATAGATCCTCCGGCACTTGACTACAGGAAAATCAG
Source organism: Phrynosoma platyrhinos (assembly GCA_020142125.1). Lineage (NCBI taxonomy): Eukaryota > Metazoa > Chordata > Lepidosauria > Squamata > Phrynosomatidae > Phrynosoma > Phrynosoma platyrhinos. The sequence continues at coordinate 312,944,464 of CM034701.1, forward strand.
GATCAAAGACATTTAAGAGTATCTTCTGCTGGCCCCAGAATAAAGATCTCATTTGGATGTAACAGTAGACCATGATTTACAGTTACAAAGGCAAACCTAATCACTCCCTAGGTAGGACTATATAGTCTTCCTTGCTCATCTGGAATGGAGGCAAGGAGTATAGTGGAAGCTTTCACATTCATGTTGACTAACTACAGCATATGTCATTTGAGCCTACAACAGTGATTGATAGAAACAAGCCAACTTCAAACCATAGCATATGAAGTCAGCTTGTTTCCCTTAACTAATAGTAAAGGTTAAATACAGTTTGGGGTTCTAATAACAGATGAAATGATGGTCAGTCTGAAATGCATGCAGAAGAGTCCAAGCTCCCTACAACCGTTTCAGAAGTGGAAAGGGAAACTGGTAAGATACGAGTTCAGACCTCACTATGGCTTCCACTTGTAAAGGGTTTAAGACAGAAAATTGGGAAATTGCAGCTTGCGGGCCCTGTGCATCCACTAGGGCCTGTTTTGTGCTCTCTGAAATGCCCTGAATCCCAGCCTCCCAAATATTTTTAATTTATCCCAGCAAAATTTAAAATGTTTTAATTTTTTTTTTAAAATTACAGACATATGCATAACGCCACAAAAAATATGGCAGATTGACTCTCCAGATTCCCTACTAACTTTCCCAACCCACTCCCTCAAAAATAAAATGCCATGAAAACCAACTGTATTTTGATTGATTCCCAGAAGTCATATTTGTATAATTTTTGCTTGTTATAGGAATGGCCATGTCCTTTTTGGAGACATGGGGGAATGGCCTCTCTTCCCTTCAGAATTGTACACGCCTGATTTAGGGTAACTTGTGACCCAGCTTACTATGAAGTTCAGTGTACTGCAGTTGCATCTTTTTTTCTTTTTTATATATTCTTTTAATGAATTTTTAATATTTTTAATGCTTATTTTTTAACTTCATAAATTGTTTCATTGTTTTTTCAATCTTGTATTTATATTTTATTGATACTTTTGTATTGTTTTAAATATGTTGTTAGTCACCTTATCAGCATAAAGGCAGGATAAAAAAAATGAATAAAATGATAATTTTTTAGATTATCTTGTATGAGCTTATCGCATCACACTCTTAAAATGGGGCTAGGTCGCTTTAACAGCTCTGACTGCCTCCTGTTGCATTTTGGGGTTTGTAGTTCAGTGAGGCTTAATGGTTCTCTGGATGAATATTCTAAATGCTTCTTCCTAAACTGCAAGTTCAAGAATGCAACAGGAGGCAGTCAGAGCAGTTAAAACAACCTAGTCTCATTTTAAGATTGTAGAGCAATAGTCTCCGTTGTTAGGTTTTGGATGAAGTCTGTTCTTTGGGTGACAAAAAGACATTGAATGGCGATGTAATGAAATGGATTGCTCCATTTTGTATGATTGATCTGTATGTTAAATAACCGTGTAGTTTAAAATTTGCAATAACTTTAAGCAATTAAAGGAGAACAGATTCCTGTAATTATTTTACTGAAACATAGGGCCTTTACAGACTGCCAGAAATAATGCAGCTTGAGGCCACTTTAACTGCCCTGGCTTACTGCTAGGGAACCATAGGAAGTGTAGTTTATTGTGGCACCAGAGCTCCCTGACAGAGAAGGCTCAGTGTCTCAGAAAAAACTACAGTTCCCATGATTCCCTAACACAGACAGTTAAAGTGGCCTCAAGCTGCATTATTTCTGACAGTTTGTAAATGCCCATAGTCCTTGACTTGAGGGGTCTTTGATGAGTGGGCAGATTGTTTATTCTTGTATCTCCTCTTCCACCAATAAAAATGGCCTATAATTGTTTTTAGTCTTTTTTTCCCCATCAAAGCCTATGCAGTTGGTGTGTTAATGTTCATGAGGAATGTTCAAGAGGAATGCATGTGTATGTGCCTTCAGGTCACCTGTTGATTTTGGATTTTTATGGATTTCATAGGATTTTCTTGGCCAAGAAATAGTTAAAGGTAGTTTTGCTATTTCCTTCCTTTGAAATGTTGCCTACAGCACCTAATATTCTTTGGCTGACCCTACCTAGCTTCCAAGATATGATGGGATCTGGTGCCTTTGGGAATACATAGATTTTCTTTGAGAGAAAATCTAAATATTGTGTTTGCTTATGAATTCACACATTTAAAAATTACAGTTGTCCTAATCATCAGCAGAATAGAACTGGGATGATGAACATAAGAGCAGGAATAGATTAATTATAAGAGTAACATAGTATAAGAATTCAGGCAAACAGAGTGGTTCCCAATAGGCAAAGGGGTCAGGCAAGGCTGCATCCTATCACCCTACTTGTTTAACTTATATGCTGAAAACATCATAAGAAAAGCAGAATTAGAATCAGAAAAAGGAGTTAAGATAGGAGGAAGCAACATTAACAATCTAAGATATGCAGATGACACCATAATATTAGCAGAAGACATTCAGGAATTGGAACAGTTAATAAGAAAGATCAAAGATGAAAACAAAAAGGCAGATCTGATCCTGAATATAAAGAAAACAAAAATAATGACCACAGAAGAAATACACAAATTCAATCTAGACAATGAGGAAAATGAAATAGTTAAAGAATTCCCATATCTAGGATCAAACATTGACCAGAATGGAAAGTGCAGTCAAGAAAAGAATCATTCAGGCCATTGTATTCCCAATTACCATGCACGTATGTGAGAGCTGGACAGTGAAGGAAGCAGATAGAAAGAAAATCAACTCATTTGAAATGTGGTGCTGGAGAAGAGTACTTAAGATACCATGGACAGCCAAGACAAACAAATGGGTTCTTGAACAGATCAGACTAGGACTCTCCTTGGAAGCAAAGATAATCAATTTGAGACTATCATATGTTGGCCACATAATGAGAAGGCACAGATTGCTAGAAAAAACAATAATGCTAGGAAAGGTAGAGGATAGAAGAAAGAGAGCAATACCACAAAGCAGATGGATAGACTCAAGAAGACCACAAACCAGATGGATAGGCATGAATCGGAACCAACTCGAGGGCAACTAACAACAACAACAACAACAACACTACAAGCTGACCTTAATCTAACTAATCTCATTTCCATTGTTTTTCTTTAGTGGGATCATATATTTTAAAACTGTTGACAAACTGACTCAATCGGAAATAACTTCTGTACACAACTAGAAAATAAAAGTTAGTTTTGTGGGCTTAAGGGCCCGTACTCCCTAGGCTAGGGAACCAATTGTCATCCACAAAAGTAAATTTCTAAACTCTGCATTTGTATGAATCAGTGGTGAGCATTTCACTGGCATTAATCTTCATGCTGGGAACCTTTATCTTCATATGTCCAAATCTATGAAGGCTGGAAACAGCCCTTTCCCCTCTCTTTGGCCCAGAACAGGAAAAGCAGCTTGATCCTGTTTTTCCCCAAAGCCAGTTGAAACCCTGCTGCCCACTCCCAAGGTGGGTTGAATAAGTATGGGCCAACCACAAGGCTGTGTTACTGGATAATATTTTGTTGTTGTTGCCTCCCCACCATATGTGCACTGTCACAGAAACACACTGCCTGTGACCTCCACATACCTTCTACATCTGCACATAGGCGATCATCCCATTGCATGGCCACCCATTTGAATGGGCACACAGTCGCATGTGTGATGCTTCACCAGTACAGGGCATTGGTGCAGCAGTGTGTGAGTGATACTTTGGCAAAGCACAATCATGGAGGCCCCATACATGCCCCCTTCACCCCCTGCCCCTCTGTTGGACTGTCTGGTTTGTGTATATTGTAATTACATCCATTGAAGTTGTCACACTTTCATTTCTTTGTTTTGCTGCAGCCCAACACTCTTATTGGGACATTTATATGCGGCAGCGAAGATGCACATTTTCTGGGCTGAATCGGAATATCCTAGCTTCTTTTTATTATGGGTTTTAGCCCCAGAGCACAGTTTTGGTCCAGTTTCCAGCCACTTTCAAGGCATGTGTAATCTAAATGCCTGCCTTCAAAGTGGCTGGGAACACTTTATTTATTCAGTTCCACCCCGTTCTCTTTTTTAAAATGACAGTGAGAATTTTTCAGCATTTCAATATAAGCTTACAGATAACATACATGTATTGTTTGCCATCCAACAGCTAAAGCTCTGCATGTTTCCTGCTGTTATTGCTGTTGTGTGGCTTCAAGTCATTTCCTATTTATGGTGACTATCTCACAGCTTTCTTGGCAAGATTTGTTCAGGGGAGGTTTGCACATAGTGCTAATGTTACAGTAAAATTGCACTGCCTTAGTAATTTTTTCAGTACAAGGTGGACTCAAAATTGAAAATTATACAGGATGAGATATCAGGGATGATGGGAGTTGGAGCTCTTCACCTCTGGCTCTAACTCACC
>CM034701.1:312948936-312959607 GCA_020142125.1 Phrynosoma platyrhinos
CAGTAGTCTTATATAAAAGATCTACTTTATTCTACTATATATACTATACTCTCATCTACTCCACAATGTACATTAGCCAACATTGCATTTATAGCCATTGTTAGACACCACCCACCAGTCAGTTTCCACCCAGTGGGTGTGTACATACATCTTGATTGGTCCACATAGATCATCCCATACCTAAGACCAACCCAAGTGTTTCATCACTTTACCTTGACCACTTAATGAGTCTCAGGTGTTTGCAATCTATCACAGGTGTTCTCAATATACCTTCTATAACTTTGTCCTTGGCTCTCAAGGCTTCTTAATTATATTATCTTTTTCACCTGTGTATCTCCCTGATTGCTCCTGCTTAGTCACTTTGACATTCACATACATATTTTTATTTCTATTACTGTATGTCCCATGTTGCTTTTTCCTTAACATGAGAGTGCAGCCTTTTGCACAGAAACCTTTTTTGCAGCTTGACCCCCCCCTTTTTTTTTTTTTTTTTTTTGTTTCTATTTGAGAAGCAGCTTCCATTATAGCAGGAAATCCTGACCTCCTTTCCTGGTATGGTTTATCGCCAGGCTGTTTCCTTTGCAGCTGGTTACTTTGTGGGATGTAGTAAATGAAGAATCAATTCTTCTCCTGGTAAGCCAGGAAAGTTTTTCATTGTTTCTTTTCAAAACTGTTTTTTTTTTAGGGGAGGTGAGAATTTGTTAGGCATCTGGGTAAAGCATCATTTTAGCATGTTTTCGCCATCTCTTCCTGAACAGCTGTAGGAGACAAGTTTATCCAAGCTATTTGTATTCCAATTTATTAGATTTAAAACATCTTTCCTCCCCACTTTAGGTCATGATAATATTTGATAATGCCCATTTCAGACAGAATTTTTATTTAGATGAAAACATAAGCCACTAATTAAGATTAATAACAAAAAACCAGCTTAAAAATGCAGAGAGAAGAAAGGTGAAAAAATTGAAAATATCTTCTGTTTATAAAGCTGGTGATATCTCTGGCCATCTCTTCTGCTCTGATATTACTTTGTTTGTATTTGGTCTCTACATGGAGCCAAATATGCATACACTGTAAGCATTACAGTGGAAGAAGCAGAAGGCAGATTACATGTAACAACAGAATTTAACACAGCCCCCCCCCCCCCGCTCCAAGCAGGGTGTAACAGAATGGCTTGGGCCACCAAGGAAGCTAATTTAGAGATGGAGGGTCCCTTGACATGCCTAGTATTATACTGGGAGGAAAGCAAGATATTAATAATAATAATAATAATAATAATAATAATAATAATAATAATAATAATGCTACAGGTCATGCACTCATCCTCTGAATGCAAAGACACTTTCTGAGTTTGTTTGGAAAGTGGGGGCATACCCTCTATAACTAAGAACCTCCAGGGAAAATTTTTAATATTAGCTCAATTAGGGCCTTTGCAGACTGCCAGAAATAGTGCAAATTGAGTCCACTTTAACTGTCCTGACTCAGTGCTGGGGAATCATGGGAACTGTAGTTTATTGTGACAGCAGAGCTCTCTGACAAAGAAGGTTCAATGTCTCAGAAAAAAATACAATTCCCATGATTCCCTAGCATTGAGCCAGGGCAGTTAAAGTAGACTCAATTTGCACTATTTCTAGCAGTCTGCAAAGGCCCTGAGTTACAAGCAGTCCTGGGGTCTTCTCACTTGTATAACAAGGTATAGAGCCAGAGGTAGAATTCTCTTTATGAAAGAAATGTATTTTATTAAAGGGAAAACACACACTAATGCACATACACGCACACTCATACAAGAGCTAGAAAATAAAGAGATGATCATTGGAATAGATTCAAAGGCTCCACCAATGGTGATAATTACCAAAGATTGATCCAACTGGATGGTTGGGCATGGGACTCGGCTGTTGGAAGCACTCAGAGAAACAGCAATGAGCCTGAATTAGCAGAATTCAGAGTGGTGTGGAGTCAGCCTGAAATCCAAACTGACTCCCAGGGAACAAAGGAATTTTGGGATCTTATATAGAGCAAAACAAGCCTGGGGCAAAGCCAGGTATCCTAAATCAAAAGGCCAAATTTGCATGAGGAATGGTCACTTGAGATAGAGGTCCTTGGTGGCTGTAAATGGGCACTCTCTGGCTTGGGGTACAAAACATCCTGTTGACCTAGCCTTCCTGAACTGGAAGTGTTAATTGCCCCCTTATCACAACTCCCAAACTGCCTACATGATCTGAATTTTGAGGCTTTTGACTATGTGACCTGACACTTCAAGGCTCATGGCTGCTATATAGGATACATTTAGGGTCATAGAGGGGTACATACACACCACAAAATAAGAAGACTTCTGGTATTCATAAAACCTCCCTCCTCTTCCCATGACATAGTGTGAAAATTCTGTGGCTTGGGATACTGTATATTCCATTATGATTTTTTGTCACACTAGGGTTTTCTTGTGATCCCACCTTCTACTTGAATATGAAGAGTAGAAGGGAACAGGAGACACACATTCTTAATACCGTAACTCTCCTCCAGCTTTGGACTTTCCTTTCCTGACAGGCCCTCCAAAGTCTATATATTATTAATATCTTCAAGAGTTGGTGTAAAAGTTCTATTTGTTGAAACAGGACTGCAGCACAGGAACTGGCAGCTGTGGCTGTCCAGGAGTTATTCATTTATTTGATTTATATCTTGTGTTTTCCTTGAAACTGGGCCTCATTTTTTTTTAAAGACTAAAAAAGAAGACTGCATCTCCTATTATTCCTAGCTAGCATAATCAATGATAAGGAAAGTAGGATTGTGATCCAGCAACATCACAATGATTACAAATGTCCACCGTAGAAGTGGCTTGGATTAAATATTAGGAATAAATTTTTACTGAGTTAAAAGGACATAACTCACTGAAAAACAACATTTTGAAGCTCCAGATATTGTCAGGCTGTTGATTCACACTATGCATAAAGGCTGAGCCAAAACAATGTGTATCATTTTACATTATCTTTTGTGTGACTATAGTGAGCCATTGGTATCCACTGTTTGGTTCCAAGACCCCCTGTGGATGCCAAAGTCTGTGGCTGCTCAAGTCTCATTTTATACAGTGGCATAGTAAAATGGTAAAAACAAGGTTTGCTTTTTGGAATTTATATATTTTAAAAATATTTTCAAGCCATGGATGATTGAATCCATGGATACAGAATCTGTGGAAATGAAAGGCTGACTGTATATTAAAAACAAACAAACCCTGCTTTCCTCAATGTCCAGGTCTTGTGAATATGGTCACAGTGGCTGCTACCATACTGCAGAATTAATGTAGTTTGACACTGCTTTAACTGTCATGACTCCATCCAAATGGAATTCTGAGAGTTTGCACTTTCTTTTTTGATCTTCCTTAGTCTGTGAGGTTCTCTGCTAGTATTATGGTGTCATCAGGATATCTCAGATTGCTGACATTTCTTCTCCCTCTTCCATGTTCAAGCCTGCGTTCCCTACAATATGTTCTGCATATGCCTTGAATAGGTAGGGTGATAGTATGCAGTCTTGTCTGACTCCGTTGCCAATTGGGAACCATTCTGTTTCTCCATGTTCTGTTCTGACAGTAGCCTCTTGTCCTGAGTACAAATTCCTCATTAGGACTATCAGGACTATCATGGGCACTCCCATGTCTTTAAGGGTGCTCCATAACCTTTCATTATCAATGCAGTCAAAGGCTTTGCTATAGTCTATAAAGCACATGCTGATTTTCTTTTGGAACTCCCTGCTACTCTCCATTAGCCATCGTATATTTGCAGTGTGATCCCGGGTGCCTCTTCCTTTCCTGAACCCCGCTTGGACCTCTGGGATTTCTCTTTCCAAGTGTGGTTGGAGTCTATGTTGCAAAGTTTGAGCATGATTTTGCTTGTATGGGAGATTAGTGCTATGGTTCTATAATTGCTAAATATCTTACAGAAGTACACATTCCAGAATTCTATAACATGGATCCATGGCAGTTAAAGTAGTGTCAAACTGCAATAATTCTGCAGTGTACATGAAACCAGTGTTTCAGTGTTATCCTTTCTGGTAGTATAGGTTGACTCTTACATTACCACATGGAAAATTTCATTTCTTTTCACTTCTAGTGGAACATTTTTCAGGACTTAGATGTTTGTAGTATATGTCTGTGAGGAATCTTTCTGTCACTGCACCTTTAGTGTTTTGGACTAGTTGAAACATTTGTCTTAATAAGAGCTTGTGGGTTATGCATTAATAATGATGTCATTACCAGGTTTGTTTGTGTTTTTGAAATAGTAAGAGTCAACAATGTTTCTTTTATAACCTATTCTACCTGCCAGAAGCCTTTCTGACTAGTCTAACCTAGTGGCCATGGCAGGAAAGTCCAACCCCACCCTCCAATGCCACATGTAGAAATTCATTCATTCATTTATATCCTGCCTTTTTCCCAGCACTGGGGCCCAGTCATCAGTCTTGGAAGAGTTTCTTTCCCAGAGTGCCTAAAACAAATGTAAAATGATTTAGCAGCTTTGGCAAATTTATTTCCAGGAGTTTCTGGCTCTTAAATCATTACTATAGCAATCAAAAACCAGGAGGGATGACAAAATAATGCAAAAAAGGATACGATGGTATTCAGAAGTGCAAAAAATGAGTATTTGTTACCCATTGTGTTTGGAGCAATAGAAGCTACCATCTATATACATTCAGATTTTGAAAACAAGCTGTTAAAGCAGCTTACAGAAAAAAATGACCCACTCTCTTGCACCACTGTGGTCAGGGCAGGCAATTTTGTGAACTAAAAGATGGCTGGACTGAGTGTTCCTTTATGTTGGCTATGAGACAGCATCCTCCAGAGCAGTGGAAGACAAGAGGCTAGCTTAAGTGGTGCAGCATGGCACCTTTATGCTGCCTCCTCCTGGCATCTGCCACCTGAGGCAACTGCTTCACTCTGCCTAAAGAGTACAGCACCCCTGATCAAGCAGAAAAGTCAGTCACTCTTTCTGTAGTCTGCTGTAGCCTGTTTTCAGAATGTGAAAGTATATAATTACCCTGAAGGATCCTGCTGTTTGAAAATGCAGTGGCCTGTAATAAATGTTTGTCGCTCACCCTTTTGATTCTAGTTTGCATTCACACTGTTGTGGCAGTCTTTCCAGATTCCAAATACCACACAGAAAAAAACCCTTTTCCTAAATCAATGCTTTTGCTGCCAAGTCAAGTAATATGGGAGAGTAATAAGCACATTTGTTCTCTTGTTCAGCTTGCATCCCCAAGATGGAGTAGAAGTTATATGTCTATAAGGCTATAAGCATGACAAGTTGCCACATTTTGAATCCTGCCTTTTTTAGAAAGTTAGCTTTGGCAAAATCACCAAGGAGCTATTTGGTGGTGGTGGGTAATCATTGTGCATAAGTAATATCTGGCTCATCTGTATAACTTGCTGAAAAACACACATTTTATAAACTGCTCCTGAGTTTATAAAAACAAAATGTTTGTGTGACGGATAGCAAGCTAGGAACAGAGAAGCTTTTAGCTGCATTGGTTGGCCTTCCCATATCAATGGGGTGGTGAGTCCACTCTGGGTTTTAGTCTAAAGGACATAATCAAGAAGCTGGATTGTTTGGAAATGTGAAGTTGTTTCGAATTCACACTAAAACCTGGAGCACCAACATCCCACAACATGGAAGGACTGACTTTGAGGCAGATATTATTTTGACAATCTTGATGGTGTTGAATGTGCTCCTTTCAGAAGGAATATCAAAGAGATACAACATTATGTAAATCCTAGATAAGCCCCCTTTGTATAACTAAAGGCCTTTGCAGACTGCCAGAAATAGTGCACATGAAATTGAGGCACTGCCGTGGCTCAGTGCTAGGGAATCATGGGAACTGTAATTTATTGTGGCACCAGAGCTCTCTAACAGAGAAGGCTCAATGTCTCAGAAAAAAATACAATTCTCATGATTCCCTAGCACTGAGCCAGGGCAGTGCCTCAATTTAATGTGCACTATTTCTGGCAGTCTGCAAAGGCCCTATCTCTCCAAAATGTGTTCCAGAAAGCAAGTTTGTTAAAAAGAGAATCACTATCTTTAGCAGCATGGTTGCCAAGTTGGACTTATTCAAATGTAATTGAAGTCCTGAGGAGAATATTAATGACTATTTTAAAATGGATCTTGAAAAAAACCCACAATGGTTACCATGAGTGATGGTTGGCTGGTGTCCAGTTAGAGTTCAGCATTCCAGTCAGCTGTGATCTAATGCTCCTTTTAATCAGGCCTGTAAAACTTACATGTCCTTTGACTTATTAGTGTGTGTGTGTGTCAGAGAGAGAGAGAAGGGGGAAATAATTTTACCATTTACCTAAAAAATTAAAAGAAACATTCAGCTTCAATTTAGTTTATGTTCCATATGCAAAAGACATATGTACTTAACCAAAAGTAGCTAAGGGTTTTCAGTAGAAAATGCAGTGTGTACATTTCACTGTGCGCACATATACATAGTTGTGCACACACACACACACACACACACACACACACACACACACACACACACATTGTTGTTGCTAACTGTCATCAAGTCGATTTGGACTCCTTGCAACCCTATGAATGAGAGTTTTCCAAGTCCCCTTATCTTTGATCACCCTGCTTAAATTTTGCAGATTCAGAGCTGGTGTCTCCATCCCTTGTGATGACAAAGGCACCCTGGATCTCAAGAAGAGTTACTTTACTGCTGATGGAGTTTAAATTTCACTGTCTTTTGTTTCAGCTGGAGGACTCAGGTGGGGGGGGGGAGGCGGTGTTGTCTCCAGTTTCAATCTGGCCACTCTGTATACAGATATACAGTTGTCCCTCCCAATTCATGGGGGATCCATTCCAGATCTCCCCATGGATCAGAAAACCGCAAATATTCGAGGCCCAATTAAAAAGAATGGTGGCGTGTGCTGCAGGCATGCTCACCATTTTGTCCCTCCTGGCTTCCCATCCATGGAAATTCAAAACTGTGAACAGGAAGTCAGCAAATCTGGAGGGATGACTGTATACTACACACAATAAATGTAACAGTACAGAGTGCTACAAGTTAGGTGTGAAACAGACCACCAGAAAAGGGCAGACTGGGGCCTCCCTATTGCTGCTTGTCCCAGAGCCATGGCAAACAGATGCTCGTTGCCCAAATCCACCCTGCCACTGCGGTTCTGGATGGTGCCCTGAAAAGAAGCAGTTTTCTACTGCTCCTTTTCAGGGCAGTTTCCAGCTGGCTGCTGGGTGGCTTCGGGGCATGCGTCATGTGATTGCCACGTCCCCAAGCAGCCTGGAATCAGGCTTTTTTTGACCATCTGTTTTGTCTCTTAGATTTCCAAACAGCCAAGCTCATCTTTTTGATCATGAATTCGTTTCTTGCTACCCCTGATTTTCCATTCCCCCTCTTTTCAAGAGTCAACCAGTATTTTGTGTCCACTAAGTACGCTGAATCCTCATTGTGCTGTATAGAGTTCTCTCTCACACACACCCTTATAATTGTATTTTATATTTATTTTGTACTTTTGCAAACCTCTGTATTTTTCCAAGCCTGCTAATATCACCTTCTTGTGTATAGATCAGGGGTAGGCAAACTGTCCCCTTTAAGGGCCGAGGGACTTCAGCTCCCAGAACCCTCAGCCATGTTGGCCAATAGTCCCATGTTGGCCAATAGCTCCTGGGATTCTGGGAGCTGAAGTCTCTCAGCCCTTAAAGGGGAAAGGTTGCCTACCCCTGGTATAGATGGTAACATTTTGGTTGCATAAGCTTCTGTTCTCAGAGAATGAATTAACTTTTATTATAAGACCAGATGCAACTGAAACTAGGAACTCAGACTGTCTTTGTATGTTTGACTTAGGTCAAACTACCAAGCCTGAAACAGCTAATTGTGGCAAAAATTGCCAATATGGAAAATTGACTCGCAACAGCACACAGCTTTTTGAGTTATCTGTGGAAAAGAAATTCTGTCTGTATTATACAATATAAATTAGAGGGTCTCTGGTTGTAAGTCAAGCAGGTTGACTTGACAGTCTGCTGAAGAAAAATTCCTGGATAAGAATTTCAGTGAGAAGTTAAGCAGTAATACAACTCTTTGGCAGGTGACTACCAAAAGTGTTAGCATTCCATCCCCTTCTCTAGATTTTTGAGTGGCTGTGGATGGCTAACTACTGAGATATGTTACTACATTTGATTTATTCTACACATTTTCAAATGTAATCTGAACTAATATTTGTTTGACTTAGCTTTAAGAATTTCCACTCTCTAATCAGTTCTTAAAAGTGCTTGTTGGCTGCTCTCAGCTCCACTCTAGACTGTGTAGCACCTGTATTGCATGCTGGTCTGTCTCTGTTTATAGATGACAACATATCTTGAGAGGCAGACATCTCTGTCAGAGTTCATGCCAATGGATGGGTATGGAGAATGGATCTGGGAAAGGCACTAAATATATCAAAGGTGATATATATGTCAAAGAGGATTGGCAAGTGCCTAAAAATAACCACGGATTTACTATGTTGTTTACCCTCCTTAGCAGCAGTCTGGATCTGTATAACAAGTGGCTCAGTTCAGCTGATGCTGATCTCTAAGACTGATGTATTGTGGGCTCTGAGGACCCATCACATGCTAACAGAATTCTATGTAGAAGACACACATGGGTAAGAAGAAGTGTGTTTATAGTCTGTGCCATCAGATTGTGTGTGTGTGTGTTTTCCTTTGTTGACAAGGTGATGTGGTTCAAAGTCCTGAGCAAGTCTGGACTAGACCAAGCATTGAAATACCCACAGAGTATTCATTATTGCCTTTATGAAAAGGCATTCCATGTACCTATTTTGTGATCTGTGAATCAACCCAAAGAGTTAAATATATTGTGATGAGATTTTGTTCTAAAAATGACTAATCAGATCTACCCAATCATCCACTAATACCTAATTTATAGGGTATTGAACAGATTCCTTCAAGCAAATCTAAATGACAGAGAGAGGCAACACATATGTTTTTTAATTTTTGAGGGTTTTGCCTTTCAAATCCTGGGTTTTTTGAAAATATGTAATGCAGCTTTGTTGTTTGGAATTCTTTCTTTTTCCAAACGAGGATTTTTGCTAGGTAAAGAAGGTGACTTTTTAAACCATTTATTTTGAAATCTAGTCAATACCACTACTGAAAATGATTTTAAATAATCAGATGCCTCACTGTTTTCCCATTGCCAAATTCTTCTGCTTTTATAAACAGATCTGGAGGGGGGAGTACTTTATTTATCATATCTTTTATTATTTATAAAAAAATATAAACAAAAGGGAAAATGGGCATGTACAAAGTGCCGTTAGCTGCACAGAATGTGTGCACATGTTGAAGAATACAGAAACATTATGCTTTCTAATCTTCTGCTTACATCTATCTGGTTTTATCTAAACTGGCACTAGCTCTAGTTTATCAAATTAAACATGGTCTTTAGATTTGTTCATCCCTTGAGCTAACAAATTTGTCCTCACTAGCTACTTTTTGAAAATAATCATTCACTAAATAAAAATAAAAATAAAAATAAAACAAAGTAGTGGGGATCAGTAGTAACAAAATAGCAGTAACACGGGAATGGCAGTAAATAATAGCACTCAGTCCTGCACACTATCATAAAACAAAACTACTCAGCTTCACACTAAGCAGCACCAAAACAGATATTCAAGAAAGAGAAATTTGGAACAAATAGATGTTTAACATCCATTTGAAAGGTCATACGAATCTCATTTAGAATCAAGTTCCACAAGTCTAGGTCTGCTGCCCTGATTGGCACATGAGCCAGAGGTCCAAGGTGTGGGAAGTTTGATACAGTTGAGCCGTTCCTTCAAATAATGCTGTTGTAAATAGTTTATAACTTTATAGGTCCAAAGGCACACTTTAATTTGGGCTCAGAACACTCTACCAATCAGTACAACTTGGTATGATACTGGTGCTGTATATGCCAGCAGTTTTCCCCCCATCTACCCTTAAGCAGCTGCTTTCTGTACCAGTTGAAATTTCCAAAGGGATTTCAAAGAGAGACCCATTTAGAACATATTAAGAGAAATAGGCCAAACAGGAAAGGAGGAAGAATAGCATTATATGTCAGGGATAGTTACCCCATTGAAGAAGTCCAGGACTTTAATCCTGGAAGCCAGGTGGAGAGTGTCTGGATAAAAATTAAAGGGGAGGGAAACAACAGGGATGTTAGTGTGGGAGTCTACTACAGACCCCCAACTCAAGCAGAAGAATTGGATGAAGCCTTTCTAGAACAGATGACTACACACTCAGAAAGGAGAGCTGTGGTAGTGATGGGTGCCTTCAACTATCCTGATATTTACTGGAAGTCAAACTCAGCCAAAATTTTAAGGTCTAGCAAATTCCTCACTTGCCTCAGAGACAATTTCATTGTCCAAAAGGTGGGAGAGGCAACAAGAGGATCTGTTATTTTAGATCTGATCCTAACCAACAGGGATGACCTGGTTAATGGGGTGCAGCTGGTGGGATCCTTAGGTTGGAGTGATCATGTTCTAATGGAGATTGTTATTCAATGGAAAAGAGAAGCCAGGTATAGTCAGACATGCATTCTAGACTGTAGGAGATATGAATTCAGTAAACTTAGGGAAATACCATTTTTTTTAGTATTCCTGACTTTGGCCCTTTGCAGACTGCCAGAAATAGTGCAAATTGAGTCCAC
>CM034701.1:312986439-313000807 GCA_020142125.1 Phrynosoma platyrhinos
TTTGAGACTGCTTTAACTACCTTGGCTCAATGCTAGGGAATTCTGGGAACTGCAGTTTTGTTAAACATTTAGCCTTCTCTGTAAGAGAGCTCTGGTACTACAATAAACTATAATTCAAGGATTCCCTAGCACTGAGCCAGAGTAGTTAAAGTGGTCTCAAACTGGATTATTTCTACAGTGTGTTTTGGACCATAGTTTGCTGGTATAATATACATTTATAAGCAGGTGTGAACATACAAGACTTAAGCAGAGCAGTGGAAGATGGGGAGCTTGGAGATGTCTCATCCACAGGATCACTATGAATTGAGACCAACTCAAGGGCAACAAATGAAATATGCAGTCTCTTAATAATTAAGGCTTTTAATTGGATGTGTGCTGTATTTTTCCTTCTATGGGGCTTCTATCTGGTCCACACTAACATTGTAAAATTCTACTTAGGTGATGGAGGCAGCCACCCCAGTAACAGTGGGGGCAATCCTATGGTCAAAAATATAAATAGGGTTTTCTTGTCAGAGGATAGAGCTTGCCTCTGCTCCAATCAACCCATACAATGACCTATTTCACTGTAGTCAAACAGGAAACTAGTTGTGTTACAAGGTTATAGGCAGTAGACACCTCCTTATACTTTTGAAAAGTATATCCACATGCTCAACAAGGAGTTCCATTGTCATAGTTCTTCAACAGGATCCTGGCACTGATATGTTTTAAATAGCCTTTTAATTTTTTATTGTAAACTGCCTTGACATCCATTAGTGAGAGGAAGTTGAGCTATAAATGAAATCAAATGGATAAACAAAGCAATACTTTATCGGTGTTATGTGTCAGTCCTTGAAAATACCGTATCTAAAGAGCATTGCTGGATCAGACCAAGGCCCATAGATGGTTTGTTTTACAAAACTGACATCCACCACAGGGATCTTTAACATTTTGGATAGCTGGTCAATTGTAATATAATTAGTATCATTAGTTTCTTAGCTAGTTAGCAGTTAATACAATTCTATTTCTATATTTCTATTACATTCCTGCAAATCATGTTTCATTCAAATACATTTGTGGACTTGGGATTCACAAATTTGGTTATTCGTGAGCCCTGTCCACCTCTTCCTCTCATGCCTGGGACAGTTGGCTACAGCTATCCCAGGCATGGAGAAGGTGGATGGGGCTCACACATGGACTTCCCTGAACCCTCCTCCTGTGCCTAATACAGCTGGCTACTTCTATCCCAGGCATCGGAGGAGGAGGAGATGGTGGGGCTTGCGTTATTCATGAATTTTCCACATTCACATGGCTTTACTTCCCCTAACCCCGTGAATGTGGAAGGCCAACTGTATAAGCAGATATTTTTACATATGCAGTTAGCCCTCCATACACACCAATTTTGCATCCACAGATTCAACCATCCACACCTTGAAAATGTTTTTTTTTTAAATTCCAAAAAGCAAATCTTGATTTTACCATTTTATATAAGGGGCACCATTTTACTATTCCTCTGTATATAATAGGACTTGAACACCCACAGATTTTGGTATCCACAGGAGTTTCTTGAACCAAACCCTGGTGGATACCAAAGGCCCACTGCACTGTTCAATTGTGTTGATGGATGTATTGCAAACAGTCCATAAAGCCAATCACCAAAAATCTGGTATCTCCAGCAAGCTTCTTTTATTGTAAAACAGCATGAGCAAAAACAAATAATAATAATAACAATAATAGCATCTTTACTTTAACCAAAAATGGCTAAGCAGGAACAAATCTTATCTGCTACATGGTTCAAAGTTAGTTGAGCTGCAGCATCAGGAAAATATTTTAATTAGTCCATTTCAGCTTAAAGGTTAAAAGACAAGTGTGAGACTTTTCTGGATCACAACTTTCAGCCCCCAATCCTCCACCCCTTTGGGTGTAGCCCTTTCAGACTGATTGGTTGATGATGCATGACGTGTGTTAGCCCAACCTTTAATTACCATATTAAATCATGTGACTGCAGTTCCCATAACATTCCCATGTTTATGAAACCTCTTATTGTAAACAAAGCACTTTCTCACAGAACTGTAGCTTGTTTGGGCTAAAGCACACCTGGGCTGATAATTGTGAATCTGGCCTCAGAAAACAACTTTTCTCAGCAAGGAAAAATACAGACACACATCTTTACATATCAACATTTTAACATTGACTATATGTCCCATCAAATTCTAACATGCACGTCTGGATGTTACTCCAGTTCTAAAAATACTTAACCAAATAGCAAGCTGGGTCAAACAGATCTGTTTCCTGATACCTTTCCAAACAGCTATACCTGTCCATACAATAAGCAGTTTGGTCCTTGATAATTTTTTTTATTGTATATTAAAACACACATAACATATTATACATACAATAAACAATAAACAAACAATAAACATAAACATACATAATACATCACTTACAAACATAAAATAGGACTTCCCCTCCTTTACTTTGAATATATTTGATTAATATATTTAACTTTCATATAATTCCTTGGTATACATATAGTTGATTCTACATTCTCCATTTCTATTTCCTCCCTATCTTAAAATAGTTTTCCATATTTATCTTTATCTGTTACACATCATATATATTTTAATCCATTCTACAGCTTATTTTAACAGGGCCTATATATTTATCAAACCTCTTATATATTTGTAAATCTCTAAATTTTAATTAAACCCATTTCTCATTCTTCCAGAGCGATCACACTGTTTTCTCCCCAAAGTTCTTTAAAATATTCTATAATTGGTGACCATTCTTTTCCAAATTTTCCACTCTTTTCTCCTTTTATTAATGATGTTAATTTATCCATTTCCATAATGTCATACAGTTTACATTGCCATTCTTCTATATTAAGAGTCTCTTTACTTTTCCATCTTTTTGCGATTATAATCCTAGCACCGTATAACATATAGAATAGTACTTTACCAAAACATTTTTCAATTTCATCATCTAACATTCCCAACAAGTATACATCTGGTTGCTTATTCATCTTAATTTTTAAAAAAAATTCTATTTCTGTATGTATTTGTGACCAAAAATTTTCGATCTTTCACACTCCCACCACATGTGTATATATGTACCAATTGATTTTGAGCATATCCAGCATTCTTTCTTACTGTTTTTATAAACCTTAGATATCTTTTCTGGGGTTAAGTACCATCTATATTGCATCTGGTCCTTGATAAAATTTTGTAGTACATTTGGTTAAGCCAATTGCTTCCATTGTTTTAAAAAAATGTCAAAACATTGATGGTGTCTTGTGTGCAAATATCTATATTTTGAAAATGTTGCAATTGTATATACTGTGCAAGGTATATTGGTGTATGTAAGCTCCTTTATGCCTTGCATTTAAGTTATTCAGCACAAATAAACACTTTTAATTTAAACCAAATCTTTACCATTGCAACTTTATGGGCTTGTTTTCTAAACCAGTTTAAGTATAAAAACAAAAAAGTTGCTTTCAAATTTGCCATGCAAAATGTCATACACTTTTAATGTGTCATAGGTTTCTCCAGATATTGGCCCAATAAAAGACACTACGTAGTTTATTAGTGTACAGCTTTAGCTCTTGCAGACACATGGCATTGATTTGCTTTTCTGCAACTCACACTTACTCTGCATTCTTCTTAGTGTTGTGTAGAGAGAATCAAATGCTGAAGAAAGCAAGCAAAACGATGTGGAATGGCTTGATGTCCTCCCCTCCACTCCTTGGCAATCTGCTCAAAAGTGAAAGAATAGAGTCCACAGAGTTGCTCAGTGAAGTGTGCATTTAAAAGTTACCCACAGTGGTATCTATTGTTCTGTTCCTGAATTGAATGATGTCATGTTTTGTTTAAAGCTCCTAGCGATGCCTAAGACTGCATTTGTTCCGGGCAAGTTGTGAATCAGGTTCCTGTGAAGCCCTTTGTTTTTTAGGGTTTCGATAGCTGAAAGCTGACTCATGCAATATTTCTACCAAAGGAGCTGTATAGACTAGTAACAACTTCTCATTTTACCTAAGTACCCCACTAGGGTAATTTTGGAACTGCCGGAGCTGGCGGATGCATTTATCTTCTGTTATGCTGGTATGTTAACAAATTGCGTGAAGGAGCATACATGAGTGAAGTGAAGAGAAAGGGAGAGTGGATGAGAGAGAGAATCTTGTTCATTCACTGCTTAAGGAGCTGGAGACATTCCACAGTGGTGAGGTACTGTCGCAGAGGATTTTCTCTCACATAACAGTGCCCAGGCAGGGACTCCAGTGTTGCTTGATATGACACAAGACTGTGTAATATAGCAGGGGCAGCTCATTTGGGCATAGGAAACCAGGCAAACTGATGGATAGATCTGGAGTCCCTGCCTAGGCACTGTTCTTGCTGAATTCCCCTGTGAGGCATATTTTGGGGGGAGTTTGGAACAAGGCTATTTTAAGAAATGTTTCTACTTGCTGCAAGGATTTGTATTTCTTCAGTAGGTTGATAGTGGTGTATTTAGTGAGCTGACCTTCAGAAAATAGGTGTGTATACAGTAGGGATTATAGAAAACGCCCTACCTAAATATGAATAAAGTTACCTAAATATGAATAAAAGTTAGCTGTTTATTTGCTTGTTTTACAATCCAGCTGAATCCAGTTTATCTTTTCATAGTCCAATACATGCTGCCTGTGTGTGTTTGTCTTTGAAGTTGTCAGTGTCCAGAACAGTGTGTCTTATTAGTCAGAGAAGTTTCTGTGACAGTTGTTATCCATCATTTTTCTTGAACAAACAGTTAGCAGCATCTTTATGTGTGGGATGGTTAAACTCTGGACCATATTGTCCTTGCCTTTCAAATAAAATTTGATTATAGTTTTTTTTCTTTTTGCAAACAAGCTTGCTAAATCTGTGTTGCACCAGTACAGAATCTTCATTGCTTAAAAGCTCCAAAACCGAATTATCATTGAGAATAGGAAGTTGTAATTTGACCGAGTTAACACTTGATAGCTTGTGGAATCAATTGGAAGTTTTGACAGTATAATGAGGTTTAAATAAATAACAGTTTTTTAAATTAAATTAAGTATATAAAGCATATACCTTAATGTATATACTCAACTATAAGTCAACCTCATGTATAACTCAAGGACATGTTTTGGGTCCAAAATTATGGATTTTGACATGACTCATGGATAAGTCGAGGATAAAAGTTAGGGGCATGTAACAATGGATGTAAAGGACAAAGTTTGCTGTCTTCACACAGAAATGTCTTATTCAGATCCTTCTAAGCCCAGTTCCTCTTGGCAGGCACTCTTTTGAGGAATGAATGATAGAAAACAAAATATAGTTTTGATACTGTAACCATATAAATTAATCTTATATGGGAAGTTTCCTTATATGGCATCTTGAAACACATGTTTACTATCTTGACTTTTTCTGCTTTTGTAGAAATCTTATTTTTCCCAAGTCTACATTTTAAATACAATCTATAATGATCTCTCTCTGTGTGTGTGTGTGTGTGTGTGTTTTGAAACCTCTTAGAGTATAAACAGGCAATATGTAGTACTGCAGGGAGAAAGCCAGACAGGGTGGGGAACTCAACTACATTTGTGGAAAGATATGAACAAGAAAGGATCATGTTGCTGAAACACATTTCCTTGTGGGTGTTGATAAACATGCAATTAGCTTTCTTTCTAGTGCTTAGCTTGCAAAAATTAAACCAACCTGCCCTTGCCAGTTGTAGATCTCAGAAAATGAGTGGAGTTGGCACCCCCCACACCAGAGGATGTTGTAATGGAACAATGAGGTTTGATAGCTGATATAGATCTGCTATCCAAAATGGCAGAATTTCCAGCTTCAAATCTCCCCCATCTTGGTATAATTTTGTTCCATTCATCTTTTTGTTAAGTCCTTCCCTCAAGCAGTGACATTCAGTGGTTCAGGAAATTATGCCAAAATGTGGGGAATTAAAAGGTAAGTCTAAATAAATGAACCACGACACAAGGTGCCATTTTTTTGCATTTCTTCTTCTGCACCATCATGTGTAATTATAGCTATTAATGATTTCCGGAGCAATATATGTGATAGGATCACGGACCTCTAATAAATTGTCTTGTCCTTGCAGCCTTACATTTATTTGTATTTTATCTCCTCCTAAATTTTAATGGTGGATAACTATTGCTCTAAAACATGTTTTGTAAACAAGGATTCTCCGGAGGTTCTGGAAGAATGCTATGTTCATCAGCAACAGCAAGTCTTGATGTCCAGCTGAGTAAGGTCTGCAATGGAATATCTTGCCAGGCTTTGTTAGGCCTGCTCAGAGGCCTCTCAACTTGTATAAAAGAAGGAACCATAGTTCTCTAATGGAGAGCCATAGATTAGTAGTCTGCAGAAGGTTCTAGGTTCATTCCCTAAATAAAGGAACATGTAATGGTCAAGCTTTCTGCCTAGTATACTGTCAGTCAGAGTAACATACATGGATGAATTAAGCCTAAAAGAACTTGTGTGGTGTAGTGATTTGAGCATTGGACTATGACTCTGGAGACCAGGATTCAGTTCTGCACTTGGCCATGGAAACCCACTTCCTGGATGACCTTGGGTGAGTTGCACACACTCAGTTCCAGAAAAATCCCTGACAGGGTCACCTTAGGGTTACCATACCATAAGTCAAAAATAACTTGAAGGCACACAGAAAAAAACAAAAGTTAGATTTCTATGTTTCAGTTGACTTCTTTAGCTAATGTGGAGAAATAGACTTCAGCAATAGTTTTCCCCTCTGTATTTAAAAAAAAACGCAAACACTACTGGGAGAATTAACTCTGAATCCAGTCCAGAACAAAGAAACTTAGCCATAAAGAAAAGAAAAGAAAAGCGGGATGGCATGTACAAACTTATGTGTACAACTTTGATTGGCATTCTTACCTTTTGGATCAACTTGCATGTGTATAGCCTCAGGTCTGCCTTTGGATGCAAGTGTGGAGGACAGGAGTGAAGATAACAGGTGCAAGCTACACAGTCACTAGGTTTTGTTTCATATTAGTCTCCCATTTGTGGACAAAACTTTGAAGTGCAGAAATACCTCCATTAACAAAGCCTCTGACAAAGAAGCTCCATTTTATAAAGTCTTTTAATGCCTACCCAGCCCTCTGAAGTACTGGAAGAGCAGGGGAGCATGCATTTGCGTCTTTGTTTCCTCCTTCCCTTGCAAGGGTTCAGGGAGATCCAGGGACCCCTTTGAAGCCTTGGAAGGGGAGGAAGGAGAGTGCGTTCGTGACTCCCCCCCTGCCGCTCCTGAGGCAGTAGAGGAGGGGTGAGAGCAGTATGCGCATACCCTAGGCTTTTCCCTCACTCACAGGGGGAAAGCACTCACAGGAGTGTACACAAACAAGGCTTTGGACTCGCAAATAATCAAATCCATGAATCTCAAAGCTGCGAATCTCGAGGAAAGACTGTAAATGTGGAAACATGTTGAACTACTTTTCTTTTTTGTGGGGGAGGAATCTATCTTTGTTCTTTCCATGTTAGTTCTGTCTCTAGTACTAGAGTTTCTCTTAAAGAAGCAATGCCCGGGAGCTGATAGCACAGCCAAGACTTCATTATTGGATCACCAAACCAGTAAATGCATATATGGAGAATTATAATTAGTTTCAATTAAATTGGCTGTGCTGGAATCTTTTTGCCAGTGTATACCAGATTAGAAGGTCTAAAGAAGTTCAGAATCTCAAGTTCCAAGTTTTATTTGAAAAAGAAAAATTCATGCACACACACACATACATCCATCAAGAATAGGGCACAAGAGTTAAGTTGGAATAGAAAAGACTTTAGAAGGTAAACATATTACCTGAATGTTTGTAGTTCTTATTCTGAGGGTCTTGGGCATGAAGGATTCAAAGGCTCCCAGCGAGGATGGGGGAAGCAAAGAGGAGCATGGGCAAGCCGGAGGATAGCATTTCTGCCTGTGGCCCAACCAAGCTGATGGACAAAGGAAAAGCTCCCATATTTAAAGGAATTTTGAGCCCTAGGGGGAAAGAAACCAGAGCTTGAATGGGCCAGATCAAATACACCTTTGATATATCTTTGAAATTCTGTTTTCCAAGGAGGGAAGGGGTTGTAAAGTAGAGACAGGATGACAAAATAGATGGAGTTGTTTGCACTCCTATGGCAGATGTCATCCCCGGGTTTTATTACTTAATACCTCCTCTCTGTGTGTGTGGGGGGGCATCTCCTATTGGGCGACTCCAGGAAATGCTAGCCTGTGTATGTGATGTGTCTGCATTGAGGTAATGGAGGTGTCCACATAGAATGGGTCATACAATGATGCCCACTTAATATCAAAGAGAGGTATCTAAGCGGTGTAAGCAGAGCATATCTTATTTTGATAACTGAGGTATACCTGCATTCAAATCCTGTGACCTGAGCTCATATAGAATATCCATAATCCTAAACTAATTGCCTGAATCTAATTGTTAGTCCCAGCTAGAAAAGACCCACTAGTCATTGAGATGTTGGTAAGTCAATTTGTATGTAAGTTCCCATTGATTCAGTGGGTCTACTTGAATTAGAACACTCTTTTTAAGCTCCTGTTTAAGAGGAAAGCCAGGCAGCTTATTATGGTCAATTTTTTTTTCTTTATAGAGGAGATAAAACAGTTGTAAAATGAGCAGAGTACGTTCCAGAATGTACTATCTTTAATTCATAAGGATCCTTAGCTTCTTTTTGTTAAGTTTATGTTATTGAAATGCACAATGTTGAGAAAGCAAACATGACTTACCAGGCTATCTGTAAGTGAGACAGCATAACAGTGATATAGGAAGAAAGGCAACAGATTGACTGAATGAAACAGGAAGTCTTTTTGCTCTAGCTCAGGCAACTAATCAGGTGTCCTTTGTCATAGATTTAAAATTATAGGTCTTGTGATAAATTAGCGGAAGGGTTTTCCAGTTATCTTATTTATCCAGCTTCCAGGCCAGGCTAAACATACAGAACATTTAGATTGATTTTAGGGGGGCTTAATGCTAATAAAATTAATAGACATTTCTTATCAGAAAAGTCAAGGTGTAACACATTTTTGTAATGTTTCCCCCCACAGTGGTAAACAACTAAAATTAACTTTGAATTATTAAGTGCTCTCTCCCACCCTTTTAAATTAAAATATGGGAGGGAAAAGAGTTTCTAATCTCGGCATGATAGCCCCTGTAGCTAATTTACAGGTATAAAATAGACATTTTGTCCTGCACACATTCCCTTGTAGGCCAGGAAATCAAATCTTGAACTCTGTAACAAGACATATGTTTGCTCCATGCACAATGGGAAGGAAATTAAATGTAAAACTGATAGTTTGCCAGAATGTGTATAGTCTCAATAAAAAACAGGAAAGTGCACACTGGAAAATGCTGAAAGTAGCTCTTCAAGCAGGTTCATGAAAGGCGCTAGCCCACAACCATTTTTACTAGCTCAGCTCCAAACTTATAAAATTTTCCTTTACCTAAAAGGCATATTTAGTATAGGTAATCAGTCAAATTGCTGTTTACAAGCTTGGAGGCAGGATCTGAGCTGATGCTCAAGGGAAGGTTGTTTATTATTCTAAGTTGGGGATCTGAATTTGATTCCCTTTATTTAAAAAACTGTTTGCAAAGAATGTGTCAAAACAGAAGGAGATGGAAAAATAGAAGAGATCTTTAAAAATATTTTCCATGCTTTTGATAATTAAATGTGTGGTGTTACAGTTACATGCTTCTTTTCTCCACACCCACACAAATGTGTTAATTAGAATGTCTATAGAATAACTACTGGGTGTGTTTTATAGTTCTGTTCTATTTTTGGAATTCTAGTCACAGATAACACATGGTAACAAACAAAAACAATATTTCTTTTTTCTCTCTTTAAAGATGGCTACCATTTGCCTCTTGACGTGTTGCCTCCTGTGATGGTGGGCACAACCCCCAAGACAACTGGGGAAAACCTGCACGAAGACAGGCACTTCCGCTACTGTGGGATCAAGACCATGGAACTGTCGGACAGTGACCGTCCTGTTAGCTTCAGCTCTACATCATCCTCAGCATCCTCCCGGGATAGCCATTGTTCTTTTGGTAGCAGAACAACCTTAGTTTCAAACAGTCATCTGGGCTTATTCAACCAGGACAAGGAAGCAGGGGCCATAAAACTAGAATTGAGTCCAGCCCAGCGATTTTCCAGCAAAGAACTCAGAAAAAATAGTCCTATCAAAGAACAACAGATCTCTGATGGAAGTCTTGGGAGAAGGCCAAGTATTCCACGAAAAGCTGAATCAAAGGAAAGTAGCAAAAATTGTGTCATGTCTTTGATTACGGAGCCTACTAGTCCAAAACTTTTGTATGTGGACAGAGTGGTCCAAGAAATCCTGGAGACTGAGCGAACATATGTGCAGGATTTACAAAGTATTGTGAAGGTAAGTGGATTCTCTCTCTCTTTTGTATTTTCTATAATCATATATAATACAGAGAAAAGGTTAAATTGGAAAGAATACCAGCAGCAGGTGACTTTACTGTACATTTTGCGCTGCATTTGGTATGCTGTAGGCAGCACAGGCAGTTTACATTGTAAAGATGAATAAATGCTCTGTCAGTTAAAATTCTTGTCTGTAGAGGCGTCTTTCAAGTCAGATGATCTAAATTTCTGGCAATTCTAATTAGCTGATGAACTTTCACTGGGACTGTATTTGGAGGTTTTTATTTTTCTTATGATAATTGCTTTTCATCTGCTCCTGTTTCATGTCATGTAATCTCCATGGAATCTTATGAATTCCTAGGAATCACTATTGTTTTTCTAAGACTCTAAATGTATGGGATCTTAACAACCTGAATAGCAATTCACAGCCACTATTGTTGTCTTTTAAAAAAATGAAGCACTGAAGTATGGTGGGCAGATAGTTATTGGCACTACTGTGCACATACACAAGAGAGGTATAATTCACACCTCATGTGCAATGACAGCAAAATTATCCATGCCCATGCTGCAGGTTAGCATTAGGTATAAAAGGAAACCTTTTTGTAAGTGTCAATGGGAAGTGTAATGCTGGATGTGGCAATGTGCATGCTATGTTCTCAGTGACTTATCTTTTCTGTGTATCCGTAGTTGTTTTTTTAAATGACATGATTGGTAATCTCACTGTTAGTGTTGTATGCTGATGAGTAACAGGGAATTGTCTGGAAGCTGTCCTTCTCTACCAACATTCCTAGTGAAAAAGCCTGGATATGTTCCCACATCTTCTCATTTGTGGTAACTGGTGAAAGGTACTCCTTGAACTTTGTACCTAGAGGAATCATGAGCAAGCAGCCCTAGCTGGCATAGCCAATCATGATGAACTGTGGGAGTTGTAATCCAACATTGTCTGGAGTACTACATGATTCTCAACCCTGTCCTAGACTTTCTGGTACAGAAGGGAGGGTGGGAAATCATTACTCTAAGAAAGTCCTATCAGTATAATTGACATAAAGGATTGTGGGACCCATACTCTAAAACAAAGATCCTCCACCACCTCACTACCCAGTGAACTCAAGAGCTACAAGGGGCAGGCCTGTTCTGTGTTGCTGCAAAAGATAGGACCCGGTGTCATGTTTTTAAGTTACAGGAGGGTAGATTTAAGTCGAACATTAGAAGGAATGTCTTCACTGTAGAGTGGTTCAGCAATAGAACCAATTGCCTAGAGAAGTGTATGTCTTCAAAATGAGGCTGGACAGCTACCTGTTGGGGGGATGCTTTAGCTGGAGTTTGTGCATTGAATAGGGGATTGAACTCGATGGCCCATGAGGCCCTTTTCCAATTCAGTGATTCTAGGAGGAGGTTGAAAATGTGAGTGACCTAAGGAGATAGGTCAGTGGTTGGAGTCATCCTGTCTCTAGTTATAAAGCTTGCTGAGTATTTTTACTGAGCTTTTAACATCTCATTCCCTATGCATGGCCAAATAAATGAATGTGGACTTGGGGCCTGGCTTTATTTTTATTTTATTTTTTGTTAGAAAATTGAATTTTTGAATATGAAACTGGTTTTGCCAAATAACTGTTCTCTTGCTCATGTTCCAGTGGAGAGCTATATTTATTTATTACTTTGTTAGTTACAATTCTTTGGTCTCCTGTCCAATTTAGGCACAAATCACAGGGACAAAACACAAACTCTGGAAATCTTATAATACGTTGCTCTGGGCAATTCTCTGTGTTAAGTACATCACTAATCCGGAAAAGAAAATACTAGTCTCATGATGACATAAAAAATCAGACAGCAGGGCAAAAAAAAGATTATCAAGATTTGATTATACAAAGGGACTTAAAAAAAATAAATCCCTCAAACAAGTTTTTTCCTGCACCAACTGCATTAGGTTCTTTAACTGCTGGTTTATAGTAAAATCATCTGTACAGAAGCATTTTAGAGTTTCTTTTTAAAACAAATTGAAATAAAGAGCTAAAATAAACATTTCTTGTGATACACAGCAGACCTGGAGCAGAACATACAAATTGGAGCAGAGTTTAGAAATTTCACTACAGCTATTCATGCATTTTTCATTTGTTCATATTCTGACTAAAAAAAACAGGTTCTCACCAATGAGTGTAAAATAACTACAACTATATCTTAACAAAAATTTCAAGTTTCAATTGGAAAGATGAGGACAAGCTGTTGAATCAGAACGTTGGTAACCACCTTTGCCTGATCAGTGTGATAAAACATTTTGAAATGACTCAGATACAATTGTTTTGTGTGTGTGTGTGTGTGTGTTTTATATACTGCCTTTCTCCTGTCAAGGGCCCCAAGGCAACTTATATTTGTTTCACTGGGCATACATCAAAGCCTCTAAATATTCTTACATTTTAATAAAATACATTTAATTTAATAAAATAAAATTAGCATTAAAATTCATTTAGCCTTGAAAGCAATAAAATATAAAGAAAATAAATTGTTAATATAGTTATTTATTTAGAGTATCTATACCCTGCTTTTCAGCCAGAAAGGTTCTCAGAGTGGTTTACAAATTGTTAATTTGACAGTTCCTTGCCTTAGGCTTACAATCTAAAAAGACATGACATAAAAGGAGAAGGGAATAGCAGTGGGGGATCATGTCCAGCAGATAATGCCAATTCTTCTTTCCTTTTGAGTCCAGGGGGAGGGAAGGCTTTCATCTGCCTCTGGGGTTAAGCATAGTGTAGCTGTGCCTGCCTCTTCGCTACCTTTGAGGCAATGGTAGTAGTAGTTAAAATAGAAGGAGGGCCTCAAATAAATAAATAAATAAATAAATAAATAAATAAAATCAGACCTTTTTATCCATTCCACCCCCCCTGGTAGATACAAATAAATATGGGTCCTCAAGTCCCATTGTCTCTACTGGTGGTGTGATCTGCACACACCACCATTGGGGACAATGGGACTTGCTGTCCACAGATGCTTAAATCCATGGATGGCAAGTCTGTGGATAGTGAGGTACCAGTGTAAATAAATAAATAGTTGAGAGAAATATTACAATGACACAAGAGCATTTTCTAGGTAGCACTTTCTCTGGAAAGGAGAAAAATAGGCTGCTGAAAAAAGTCTATGAGGAATATAGTATTGTGTGAAGGAGCTTGTGAATACTGTGTTGATGCTGATAAAAAAATCCTCGGCTGAGTGTGTGCTCAGAGATACTCTAGTCTTAATTCCTTAGCATAGGTCTACCTGGCTCAGCCATTAATTTTCACTTGGTTCTGTCTGTTGGATCTCCAAGATCTAATAAAACAGAGATCCCACAAACTGAAAGTCTGCCTAACCTTAGTTGTAAGTATATCTGCTTGAATCACTAGGGTTACCTAATTGATTAAAAGGAAATACATATTATTTGTAGAAACTATGGAAACAAAGTGGACGTTCTTAAACAATTTTAAAGAATCTCTTGTCAAAAGGATCTCTTTGGTCCAAAACACACTGCAGAATAACCTAGTCTGAGACCGCTTTAACTGCCCTGGCTCAGTGCTAGGGAATTCTGGGAATTGTAGTTTATTGTGGCACCAGAGCTCTCTGACAGAGGAGGCTAAATGTCTCACAAAACTATAGTTCACAGAATTCCATAGAATTGAGCCACAGCAGTTAAAGTAGTGTCTTTATTAGGTCACAGGAAACAGACTTGTATTGAATAGTATAGGATGGGGTAGTCAACTATTTATTCTCCAAATGTTTTGGGCTACCTTTCTCATCAAGCCTAGCTGGCATGGTCAGTTGCCTGAATATATATAGAGATGGGGCAGGAAAGATTTTTGTGACAAAAATTCCAACATTTTTTTTGGAATTTACCAGGAACTGAATGGGTAGATGAGGCTGGTGGTAGGTGGGATAGTGGTGTGGGCTCGTGCAATGAGCACACCAATTCACACCCACAACCATGCTGGAATTGCTTGGGTGAGTAAGGTTAAAAA
>CM034701.1:313002718-313022446 GCA_020142125.1 Phrynosoma platyrhinos
TATTATTATTATTATTATTATTATTATTATTATAAAACAGCAGGTTATACTAATCACAAAACTGACCATGCTAAACCTGTTAATCTTATAATATAAACTAAATTCCAATTACAACCAATAGAATCACCATTTAAAGTAACCAAAAATAGTATTTACTGCCTGTTTGATTCCTATTGAAGAAAGGGCCATAGACACACAACTGGGCGATACCTTCACAGCTGTGGGTACCATTGCAGAAAAAGCCATCTCTTTTGAGACTGCTAATTGCTCACCTAACTGAAAGGCATATGAGAAGGGCATACAAAATGGAAGTGAAAGCATGCTAAAATTAGTACAGGTAAAAGTAACTTCAGATAACCTTGTCAAAATTGTTTAGGGATCTATAGGTCAGTCAAGAAGCTTAAAATGGGCTTGTAAACACATTGGCAGTCAGTACAACTCATAACATTGGTGACACATGCTAAAACCGCATTCACCTCCACCCACATGCTTTGGTGTCCTCATTCTGCCCAATTGCTTGATGTTTATAATCCTTCTTTAAAGACAGATTTACATTACATTTATCCATTCTGAATGTCACTAGTACATAGGTAACAAAGGGCTTCTACAGATGGGTGGCCATGGGCCGCCCTGAGAAGCTGTAGATTGGGGCTGAAACTGCCCCACTCCTCAGCCCCAATCCACTCTTTGGGTGGCCCTGGAAGGAGCGCTAAAATAGCACTCCTTCCTCAAGCTGTGGAAAGGGTGCCAGAAGAGGCGGTGTGCGCCTCTTCCACGTCTCTTCCATCGCAGTGTATCTTGATGCTGCGATGGAAGGACGTCATTAGAGCACTCGCCGTGTGCAACAACGGGCGCTCCAATGACATCCTCAGGAAGGGGTTGGGGCACCTGGCGTCTGGCTGCCCCTCCCCTTCCTTGGCTCGAAGATGGCGCTTTGTGCCGTCTGCAAAGCCCCTAAGGCTTGTTTTCCCCTTCCCAAAGAGGGTCTCAGTTGGTGCACCAGCATAAACTGCTGAGAGGCATTCATAGTCACCACTGTCACCTTTTCTTCCACACAGAGTTGCCTTCACCCCTCAGGAAGAATACAGTTTCATCCAACACTTTTTTCCTACCACCAATCCACATGAGGTGGTTTTCTTATCTACAACCCTTCATCTTCAATGGATTAAGATTCAGTTTCTGTCATGGTCAGTCAGGAGCTGAACTCGGAGGATGAGAAGGAGGATGAGCCTACTCCAGTGCAGGAGGAAAGGGAGGCTCTACCAGGTCCTAATCCTGCCCTGCTAGATCCCAGCCCTGTCCTCCCAGCCCCAGAGGAGGAAGAGCAGCCAGGTCCTAGCACTAGTAGGATCCCTAGGGAGGCACAACAGCCTAGTGGTAAGGAGCAGGAAGAAACAAGCGTGGAAGTGCCTTCCTTCAGACAACGCAGGGCAGAGAGTGCTTGTGTGCATTGGTCAAGGAGGCTTGCAGAGAGGCAATTGACTAACAAGCCTCAGCTGGCACAGAGGAGGGAATCTCCTACTTAATCACCTGGGAGAGGACCACTCAGTGCCAGAGCTTATTTCAGCATCCTTGTGGGATACTGTCAGCATTGGCTCCTTGCTCTTTGAAACTCTTGTGTGTTATGAACCCTGGATTTGGAACGGTCTGGATGCTTGTTACCTTCTGGCTGCCCCGACCTCAGACTGAACTGGCTACTGTGAACTCTGGAATCCTAACCCTGGCTTTGGTACTGGTGTGCTTCTTGGGAACTAACAGAATGGTCCGTAGCCTGCCTTTTAGCTCCCTCCTTGTTTAACCATCCTTATCAGCGTTTGTTTGGACTGGTGCTGGCCGTAGTCCAGGACAGTTTCTTAACCTTGCCCTTCCCAAACGGTCTCCAGATGTCACTATTCCCTGTCCTTATTCAGATGGGAAGATGAAAATGAGATGCAGAATTTTGTGTTACGCACATATTGATGACATTTTAGTTAAAACCACTGAATGACTCACTGTGTAGCCATCCTGAAAATCACACTCGCCTTCCATTGCTGTGTTTATCTTATATGTAAAAATTATACCTTCTCAAACTATGTGGTAGTCTGAGAAGGGGCTCAGCCCAGAAAATTGCTCCATGCCATTTGTAGCTGGAGAGGAAAGTGACTGCACCTCACCAGATCTCCCTTGTTGTTCTGATTATCACTTGGTTGACAGAACTGTGGCTAAGCCTGATTTGTATCTTGTCTTTCTTTCTGACAGACACTAAGAGACTAAAGTCACCTCTTTGGTGAGCAGGGTCTTAATTCTGGTGTTTGGAGCACATTTGAGATTGTAATAGCTCAAAGTTGATCTTGAAAACTAGGTAGGAAACAAAAGTACAGACTGGTACATAATTCATTTCTAATATAAATAAACACTCTGAAGAGCCCCGTTAATCTTTTTAAAATATTTTCCTAGAAGAAAAGAGGGTCTGCTAGGACTTTTACTTCACTGAGCTATAGAATTACCCAGATTAATTAATGCTGTTGTACATGCTGCTCTTTTAGGAGTGAATGGATCACTCAACCAAAATATTTGTTGGCTAAGCAACAAATATTATTTGCTTTTGTGAGTGCAAATCATCAGATAAAAGGATGAGTATTAATCTACTTCAGCTTTTGCAAATCTCTGGTTCTTATAAGGAAAGGAATAAGTGTCAAATCCAACCACAGCAGACCACATTTTTCCACTATAATTTATTGCTCTGCTGTTAAGTAAATGGAGATGAGTCTTAGGCCTTTATCAAACCAGCCTGCTTGTCACACTGCAGTCACGTTAGTGTAGAGAAATGGAAATATACCAATTTGGGAATATTTACCACCATATTTCTTTTCAATAGTGTGAAGGTACTGCTTTGGCAATCTATGGTTCTGTATTCAGCCTTTTTCATGGCATCCACAACCTCATCTTCCTTCCCTATGCTCTCTGCAGTGTGCCTTTCAGTTTTTATTATTTACATCTTGACTGCAATTGGCAATGAGATGAAATAAAAAAGAAAAAGAAAAGGAATAGAAAAAGAATTGCTTGGGACTAGCAAATGGGAGAGGGGGAGAATCATGCCTACTCACACCATGTGAATGCCAGTATCAGACCTGCAGCAGAAGAGACTTGTTGCACTAGAGGCAGAGATAGAAAAACAGTGATATTGGGAGCCCTTGATGGGTGTTCCTTGTCAGTTAAACAGTGCACTCCATCAATGACTGAAATACAAAGCAGCAAGAGGAGAGACATGATGTCATGTGGTAAGTAGCTGCCAAACATGCTATTATCCTGTTGAAATTCCACTTTGCTAGCTTTGTGTGATGAAGTCCTGACACCAGTGATCAGTGTTATCAAACTGTTAAGGACCTACAGGTCAGTGCAAGGATCTTGGCAGGAAATAATAAAAACCAGTTCTTTGGTTAAATTCAAGAAACACTTCAACCTTTTCCACATTTTTTCTGGTTTTTTATACTGCTATATTTTTCAGATAGGCAGGGATAGGAAAGGAGTTAAAACATGGTTTTTAATAAAACTAATCTACATTGTAATAGATTTATAGGTGGGTTCATAACTTTGCAACCTGCAAAGCTGTATTTCTTGTTAAGATAATCTAACAGATGAATCCCATGACAAGCTGAACAGTATGAATCCTCCGACTCTAGAAATCAGGGTTTGTGTACTTTTTGAGGCAAATTCATTTTGTGGATTTCAGTAATTCTCCAACCTCACTATTCACCCTGGAAAGCAAGAGGAAGTGATTCAGTATCTTGTCAAATCTCTTTAATGGTTGAGTTGAGAAACAATTGCGACATTTAAAAAAGAGCTTTAAGAATGCATCCTTTTATAAAGCCTTTAATAAAACTTCATATGACTAATCCTGGTTCATTCTCAGTGACTGAAAAATGCAAGGACATGCTAAAAGGGAAAGTTCATAAAGATAAAATTTTAATATGTACCATATTTTCCAGCATATAAGACTACCTTTGACCCTGGAAATGGGTCTCAAAAGTCGGAGGTCATCTTATACGCAGGGTAGAGAAGGGCGAGCATGAGGACGAAGGGAGTATGTTTGATAAAGGAAAAGAGTATGTTTGATAAAGGAAAAAAGTTCCACTTTTGTTTTTATATTGGATAAAATTATCAAAATTGCCCATAGTGTGTTGTTAAACCTAAAATAGTGTTTCTGTTTCCAGATAATTCCTTTTTATATAATAAATCCACTAATAATCTACTCACTTCCCGTATTCTGTTCCCATGCCTCAATTTTCTTTGTTGCTGCACCTTTCAAGAGAGATGTGCAAAACAGACAGCAGTCTTTTAACAGGTTTTCTCCTAAATACCACCTCAGTGTGCTGACAGATGAATGGTGAGGGAGAGAGAGCTGACATCCTAGCTATTAAATGGCTGAGCAAAATAGCATGGGAAAGCCACAGTTCTCTTCTCTCACTGATTTTGTTTGGGTATGATTTACATTCCAGGGTGGCACAATGTATGCTTAAGCATTTCCTTCAAGTAGGGCTCACATCAGTGGATTCAGCCATTTCCATGTTTATTCAGCCCATTTGCCTGTGTAGCAGCTTCTCCAAGCAAATGCAGAGATCAGACTGTTGATAACTGATATCTACACCTTCAGTACAATTGGGGTGGTTTTCCTCTATGAACTGATCCTCAGCTGGGAATAGAACAACTGAAATAATATGAGAGAGAAAGGAGTATTGCACATACACATATTTAAAATGACATAATGTGAGAATGTAACATAGTGCACATAAATCTGAAATTAATAGATTTTTGTCTTAAAGATGCATGCTATTCTAGCTATATTTCAAGTTTCAAAAATTTAAAAACTAATTTTCTTTCAAGTATATAATAACTTTCCTAAAAAAAAAAAGTTTAAATGTGTGAACCCAAACAAGGCAGGCAGATGTGTTTTCTATTAATAATACGAATGGGCTGCCATTTAAAATAAGGATTCATATGGTAGCTCACAACCCTGTGCCATGTGCTCTTGTAAACTAGTCTACAATCAACTGTTGTTTATCCTAGCCATAAATATTAGCGTGGTGACCAATTCAGTATTTGATTTATTTAATTTCCAGTACCAAAAAATGATAAGCAATGGATTTAGTGGAAGTTCACAACTAATATTCATAATGGTTAGAAACATTTTATTTGAGAAGAATGTATTCCAGGGCAGTGCCAACAAACATGAAAGTAATTTGAATGCTTACCTTTGTCACTTTAGATGAGGAATGAGTATGCATGGCCTCCCTCTCCTTTTAAACTACAGTTTCCATCAGCTGTAGTTAGTACAGTTAGTACAGCTGGCCCTTCTTATCCATTCTGCACCCACAAATTCAACCAACCACAACTCAAAAATATTTGAGCATACATACAAAACAATTGTTTACCTTAAAAACTGATTTTCAGATACATAAAAAACCACTTTCTCTTACATCCATTTTAAAACTGCCCTAATGCAGTAAATACTAAACTAGTTATGAGTAATGGTATCCTAATCCTTATTTTTCAGACTTATTCTGAATCTAGGCTTCATTTATATAATACATATTTAGTTACTATTAATCATGCTGCCATTTTTCACTATTGGTTGTACACGTTTTTCAGTTACTGTGTTAGTTTATCTACAGGATCTACATCTACATCTTGCCCATCATTTAATAAATGCCTTGTTAGTTCTACCATCACATGTAATAATATCATTTCTTTAGCCATTTTGTATAATCAATTGCCATGGTGGCTATTTATGATGAGAAAATTGTACTACAATACATCAGAAATGTACTATTTGTGGAAAAGATATAAATCATGATGTCGCAACACTGCTTTCCTAGATAGTTTTTACAGTATTATGAGTTCTCCTTTTCCCCCAGAACAAGCACTCTGCTTGCAGTTCAAGGAAGGAATTTACTTGGCTCTGACAACAAGTAAATCAATTTTAAGATTATCTGCTTTATTTTATACAACATTTCATTATGTCTGTAGCCTGGTATGCAATTAGGGAGTTTCTAACCTTTCTATTAATGCTTCTGCTTATCACAGCAGCAGTTAAAATTGTTTTCTTGCATTCATTTTCAGTGACCTATTGCAGTCAAATAATCCTCAAACAAAAAACAAGGTTATTGAACCAAATTTGTGTTGATTAGCTTTGATAATTTCCCATCTAGAGATAGTGAGAGATAGTGATCATTTCTTAACACAGTGTATTTCCAGGGCATATTTACTGCATTATTAACCAACTGCCACAACATCCTGTAACTTTGCTTATTTTTATTTTATTTTATTTTGATCCCATCTGTTGCATTGCATGAGACTGCAAAAGTTGGCATCATTAAGCTGGTTCCATCTTTTGACTTGTGTGTACTTTATCACGCAGCTAATGATAGAGTCAGGCCTAGTTAGAAAATCCTGGGGTGGGACTGATGTTTGATTCTCAGTGGTTGTTTTTGCTTTGACCCATATAATTTAAACTTTCTATAACTGGCAGGACGGATGTAGGGAAAGAATCAAAAGCTACCCATTGCCCCCTCTACTGGAATCACTGTGTATTTAGGCTCCACACCTATTTATTTATTTAATTAATTTGATAGATAGCCATTCATCTACAGACGTTCCCAAACTGTTCAACTGGCAAAATCAGTTCTGAAAAAATAAATAAATAAAACTAATAACTCAAAATATGTTTCTTAAGCCTCAATTTTTAAAATACCTGTTATATATATGTTCGTGTGTGGATGATGAGTGTTGTAGTGATGTCCTTTGGCACCCAGCAGAGTCTGCAGGACAAGCTGGCTGCTGTGATCCACAGCCACTTTGTAATTCTTACCACCAACTGTAGTTCAGCTTCCCTTCTTCAGGATCCTGTCTTCCTCAGTCAAGAAGACACATTGTAAAGTCCAAAAGCATAGCTTTATTAATGCATATAAAAAGTAAAAATAAGATAACTAAGTAAAATCCATTGTGATGAACTTGTCCAGTTCAGCCATGAAAGATTACATCATTAACAATCCAAAAACATTAAGATCTAACTTGCTGCAGTTAAAAACCACTGTTTTTCAGCCACACACGTGCTCACATCTTGAACAATAAGCAATTCTAGACAAAGGATTTTCTAGGCCCTTCCCATACTCCACCTTCTAGGTGTTAACCTTATTTTAATTGGATAATGTCTGTATGATGTCTATTAACCCAGCCTCTTGTTGTCCATCATCCACCATGTGACTATCTTTCCCAAGCTAACGAAGTTTACGTATAATTGTTATCACTTGTTAACCATAACAAAGTCTGTGTCCAGAGTTCTATCTCTGGAAAAGTACATGTTGATGTCTGTGTAACCACCTGGTGTTGATTCACCCTGTTTCTCTAAATGTTGTTTGTGCTTTGTCCAAAAACTGTTCTCAAGTAAAAAATTACAGACACACACACATCTTTACATTTCACCTTTGACTGTATATCCCATCCATATCCTAACAATATATGGCACCAAAAAGATAATAATGTCTGCACTGATTATATGTCCTTTCAAAGAGTAATCAAAAATTTAAGGCATTGCCACAGATTATGCATCTAAAATGTTTTTCCTTAGGGCCTAAGCAGACTGCCAGAAATAGTGCACATTAAATTGAGGCACTGCCCTGGCTCAGTGCTAGGGAATCATGGGAACTGTAATTTATTGTGGCACCAGAGCTCTCTGACAGAGAAGGCTCAATGTCTCAGAAAAAAATACAATTCCCATGATTCCCTAGCACTGAGCCAGGGCAGTGCCTCAATTTAATGTGCACTATTTCTGGCAGTCTGCTTAGGCCCCTAGTCTCCCTTTTAAATGCTTGGCTGGCACTGACTAGTCTGGGGGAAAATAAATTACTATATTCAAAGATACTGTTGAAATAAAAGGTTTACTTGTACCTGGAGATCTGGTATTGCTGTGGAGAACATGCAGGTACACACAACAGGATTTTGTATTCCCCATAATTTCCTACAGAATACATGGAATCTACAAGTAATCTTACATAATTGTATTTGGCAGGTCAGTGCAAAGAGGTTCTCATGTATAGTTCTTATTGTATAGTTCTTATTGTATGTGGTGACTTCTGGATTGGGATGCATAGCGTTTTAGAGCATTCCTACTTCTTTTCAATAGTTTGTTAATGAGATTTCTCACCCATTTTCTGAACAATATTGATTATACACCACAAAGTTTCAGTGGTTTTTTTAGGAATCTTTCATACTGTTTTAGAAGCATTATCTTATGGCTAAGTTGCCATCAAAATTTGGAATATATTTATCACAATTTGGTTGAATATTTCTCTTCCAAACCCTAACCCAAAAATATTTTGGCTCTGCCAGAATTAAGCAAATAGTGTTTGAAGTTGCTTATAAAGTTACATTTTAAGACACAATTATAAATCAGTTTAACTACTTGCAATATAGATAATATGTATAAGGTATGCAACTTCCAAAGGTCCAAGCATGCCATTGTGCCAGACCCCAAAGGCCTCAAGTCTTCCCTTTCTCCAATTATTATTTTTTTGAAAGAAAAAGGTTTCTTTCATTTTCTATGTGGGGGCAGGTTTGCTGTTTGGACAATGACCTGCTTTAAGTTCAGGGGACTTTTTCAAAAGTGGCAGTGCTGGATTTTTTCCTTTCTTTTTTTTTTTTTTAACGAAGGTGGGTTTGACACTTTGCTCACCATTGTTAGGTTGTGATAATTAGATTATATTAATCCTTTTCACATCAAACAAGATTTAATCTCACATTGGATTGATTGTTCAAACTAGAGTAGACCCATTGAATCAATGGGATTTACATATTGACTTACAATTCAGCAAATTGTCAATAGGATTCAGGCATTTTGCATTTTGTGAGTCTCAATTTGGCAGGGACAGCCCTGATCAATCCTTTGTTGTCCCTCCTTTTCAACTGCTTTTAAAATAACCCAATTGTCTCTCCTCCTCCTACATTTCCTCTTTATCCTCAGTTTATTTCAGGGCCTTTGCAGACTGCCAGAAATAGTGAAAATTGAGTCCACTTTAAGGGTTAGGGTTAGTGCTAGGGAATCATGAGAATTGTTTTTTTTTTTCCTGAGACATTGAGCCTTCTCTGTCAGAGAGCTGTAGTGCCACAATAAAATACAGTTCCCATGATTCCCTAACCCTAACCCTAAAAATGGACTGAATTTGCACTATTTCTGGCAGTCTGCAAAGGCCCTCAGTTGCTGCAAACTATGCACTCAATTCCTTGCCCTTTCCAGTAGGCTCATGCAAAAGCAAGCTACTGCAGCCCCTTCTACTTTGTCTGTTCCTCCTCATTAATAACTTTCCCCATCTTGTCCACACTCTGGTGTTGCTTGAGCACATGTGTCCTTGATTTCATCCATGAAATGCTGGAGGATATGTGAGCAAAATGTATACACATTTTTAAACAGTGTAGCTGGTCTTGCCTTAAAACTTCATACCCCATAATACCCCATGATACCCCATGATAAAGGCCAACCACAAGCAAAACGCAATGGCACACAAAATATCTAAAATCATTGCAAGGTTAAGAACTAACTGCATTGGGTGAATGGAGGCTCTGATGGCACAGTGGTTACATGCCTGTACAGGGTTGTGAGTACAGTACCAGCCAGGGGCTCAGGGTTGACTCAGGCTTGCATCCTTTTGAGGTCACTAAAATGAGCACCCAGCTTGTTTGGGGCAATTAGCTTACACTTTGTAAACCAGTTAGAGAGTGCTTAAGTGCACTGATAAGTGGTATAGAAATGTACTTAAAGCAAGAAATAACAAGAAATGTACTTGCTATTGCTATGCATAACTGGGATCTGCTGCCAGAAATCAATGTATTAAGCAAGAAATCTGATGCTCAGGATCAGGAAACAGGACTGGAAAATGAGAATGCTTCAATGAGTTTTGCACATGCCTAATTGGAAGCTATCATGAAATAGAAAAGCAAATAATAAACAATTTTAAAAGGTACAATTTCTAAACAAGTTTTTAACCATGATTTTGAAATCTAGGTACTTTTATGACCCAGTACCTGAGTATTTGGGACAAGCTCTTTTCATTCTGTTATGAACAAAACACACACTAAAATTGCAGCTGGGAATGGCCCATTCTGGTTTTGTACTCATTTTTTCACTCTTTGACCTCAGTTGCTGTCTGTGTAGCAATCCTTTCTGCTTCATGAACTTCTTAAGTCTGTGCTCTAAGGCAACTGTTGAGTGAAAACAAAAGGTCACCTGCAGTTTCAGGAAGCCCCAGGGATATTGTTGTAAAAATGACTTAATATACAAACATTTATTAAGAGAACAGACTTTAGAGATGAGGTCATAAGTTAATGGATGTGGAATGGAAAGCAAAAAGGTAGATAATGTATGCTGGAGTGTATAGATGTCATGGAGCTTTATTGTTTAAATTGCATTTAAACAAGGTCACATTTTTCCTAGCCAGATATCTGTTGCTGTTTTAATGAAGGCTTTGTTTAATTTGTACAAGTTTATATTTTCTTAGATGGTAAAGCTGTGTTGAAATGTGTAGAAATGTGTAGAAATGATTGGGACAAGAGCCCTTGGGTTGGAAGTTTGCTGCAAGGGTTGTCTGCTGTTTGGGTGGATGAGCACCAGCCGCCTAACACTCAACACACACACACCACCAGTAGAGTGGCACAAAAATTGCTTATACTGTGGAATTTATCACACTGCCCTTTTCCATCCTTCCCTCCAGAACTAGGGATGGAAACTTTTAAACATGGATTTTATTGCATTCCTCTGTGCCCAGTCAGGAGGCATCTCATACCCAGTCATGGCATCCTGTACCCGATCTGGACTTCTCCTGTACTTTGCAAAGAATGGGAAAATCCCATTCTTTCAAAATGTGCCAGAGAAGTCCGGATTGGG
This sequence comes from Phrynosoma platyrhinos, assembly GCA_020142125.1. Lineage (NCBI taxonomy): Eukaryota > Metazoa > Chordata > Lepidosauria > Squamata > Phrynosomatidae > Phrynosoma > Phrynosoma platyrhinos. The sequence goes on from CM034701.1 coordinate 313,013,634, forward strand.
TAGGGGATACTGTGATTTGGTATGGGATGCCTCTGGCCTATTTTCCAGGGAAGGATGGAAAAGGGCAGTGTGATAAACTCCTACATCTTGCATGGGAGGATACCAAACTAGATGTAGTTGGACCCACCTGTGGTGGACTCTACCCTTTGGTGATTCTGCCCTACCAAATCCAGTGGGTGTTAGACAAGGAGTAAATGGCACATGCTGAGTATCCTTTATCCAAAATTCCAAATTCCAAAATCGTCCACATGAGTGGTTGAAACAGTGACTTTTTTACTCTGTGATGGTAGCAGACAGGCCAAATAAAGCACCTTCTGGGCACTTTGGGGGCATGGCATTCAAATGACGCCTAAGGCAGCCTGAAGCCAACCACAAAAGAAACTGCAAAAAGCTGCTTCTTATGATACTCCATTTGGGACCATGCCAGTGGTTGACTTCAAGACCATGGTGTCTGGTTGCCACGGTTATGCTTTTGCCCCATCGGCTTTACCGCTTTGTTTTATGCACAGATTTATTAAAATATAGTTTATAAGATTACCTTCAGGCTATCTGTATAAGGTGTATATGAAACATAAATGAATTTAGTGTTTAGAGTTGAGTCCCCTCTTCAAGATAGAACATTATTAAGCAAAAGTTTCTTCTGCATTAGCTAGCCAGGTTTTTGCATACATCTATAAAAACAAGCCAATATTCTATTGAAACATAGTTAAGATAAAAGTTGAATTGGAAATAAACATATGGAAGATAGGTTTGATTTTGAAATTATATGTTTGCATTATGTATATGCAAATATTCCAAAATAAAAATAAAATAAAAAACACTTCTGATCCCAAGTATTTTGGATAAGGAATACTCAACTTGTATGGGGAAAACTTAATTTAATTGTGTGGTAACCTTGGGAATATGTTTTTAAATGGAATTAACATTTGAGGAAGAAATTCAGGCATGGACATGTGATGCAAAACTGACTCTAAGGGGCTAGTCCTTGATTTCTTGTTTTTTAAGCATCCATTTGTGAAGTAGGTAAATGAAAAATGACAATGGAATTCACTTGTTATATGAATGGTCTTGACACACAGAGGCCACTGTATCTGGGATTCAATCATGCAAGTGTTTTTATAAAGTTTTTTGATGCAGCATCTTAAAACATGGTTAGGATCCAATGGCTGACTTCTGTGTGTGGGACTGCAGAATCCAGTGGGAGGAGATGATATTTCCTTCCCACTGCCTCCCCCTTCTCTCCATAAACTGCTCTAGTGGAGCTGGGAAACTATCCAGCACTGAGAGCTGGAGGGGGAAGAAAGAAGTTCTGTTATGTTGGATTAAGGTCCTTTATATGAATTTATGCTGCATCTTTCTTACTTATTCTTTCTTAGGCAACAGTGATAGTTTATAGTGGAACTATGGCTAGTTGGTACTAGTTGGCTGTTTTAAATACTTAAATAAAATCATACAATTCAATTAAAATACATTTTAAACTGAGAAAATAAGCTAAGGTGAAAAGCATTCTGAAGGCAAACACTGTTATATTCAGTGATGACTTTGCATTTTTAAATAGTGAAACTGGGGTTTTCAAAATATCTAACTGATGTTTCTGTTGTGCTGTAATTTCTGGGAGTTTCCAGCACAGCTGCAATTTTATATTCTCACTTTGAAGTGAGTTTATTTTTAATGCCAAAATACATCAGAATAAAAAAAATATCCTTCACTTCTCTCTCTGTTTTAGTTATAATGAATTATAAAGTTTTAGTTATAATGAATGGATGTCTGGCACAGATCCTATTCAAAATTTTCCTATAGTGGGAAGCTTTGAAACCAGGGACATCACTGGGGAAAGGGGATGAGGAGATTGCCCTACCCAGTTACTTTTCCCTTCAGTTTCCATATTTTTAGCATTGCAGTAGCTTGAAGCATTAAGAAATACAATTTAGACATCCAAAGAAAGGGGGTAGGCAGAGTTATCAAGGGAATGTAAATACAGCAAATTGAAGAGTTCTATATGTAAATAATTTTCAATGTCTTACATTCTTCAAGGAAAATTTCACAGCAGGATTCCCTCATTTTGCCCCCAGTGATGGAGACTGGTGGAAATGAAAAGGAAGTTCACCTTCTGCTTGCAAGGAGACAGAAAGCAAAGTCTGCAATTTTCTGTCCTAGCCTTGTGTTTCTTATAATGTATACTTGAACATAGTTGAATTAGTCATTGCTCGTCAGGAGCAATAGTTCAGCTCAATTACAAATGGTTATAAATCCACTGTGTTCATCTTTTTATGGTATCCTTTGTTTTGTTTTTAATTATCCAAATACAGATTTATCACACATATTTTCACTGCTAGTTTATTTTTCATGATTATCGTGTGTAGACACTTTATGATTATCTTGCTTGGATTTTAGAATGCATTCTCTGCATTACAAAGGGGCCTGATAATTCCTCGATTTGTTTCCAGAGTTCCTTGAATTTAGTATTGTTACCATTGGTAAAACGCCACTGTGTGTTGTATAAACCCTCAGGGTATTACTAACATAGCTCCAGCTGTTCTCACTTTTAGTTAATCTTTTCCTTCTTTGCCAGCATTTCTTTATAAATGTTATTGAAATAACACTAAGTCATGATAGGCAAAGTACAAACTTCCAACACCTAATATTCCTCACTATGAACTATACTCCTACAGCTGGTGGGAGTTGCAGTCCAACAGCATCCAACAATGTGAAGTCGTAGGTTTTCATGGCTGGCATCCATAGTTTTTTGTGGGTTTTTCGGGCTGTGTGGCCATGTTCTAGAAGAGTTTCTTTCTGACGCTTTGCCAGCATCTGTGGCTGACATCTTTCTCTGAAGATGCCAGCCACAGACGCTGGCGAAATGTCAGAAAGAAACTCTTCTAGAACATGGCCACACAGCCCAAAAAACCCACAAAAAAACTAAGCATCCAACAACTTTGCCAACATCTGCTCTAAGGGCTAAATCCAGTTGTAGTCTTAATTAGAATAGTTCAACCAAACCAATGGAAACTTTATGTAATGAATTTACTCAAGTTGGGACTAACAATTGGATTTAGCCCTGAGTAGTAGAGAGCCAGCATGGTGTAGTGATTTGAATGTTGGTTGGACTATGACTCTGGAGGCCAGGGTTCGAATCCCAGCTTGGCCATGTAAACCGAGTGGGTTTACAACACAACAGATATAATAGGATCTCAGGGCAGCATACAATAACATCAGTTAATCAATAATTCAAATAGACTAATATCTTATTAAACAATGTGACATACTAAAGTGAGCTAATTAAAATATTTCTTTTAAAAAAACAAATTAAAATCTCTAGGCTACAAAACCATTGAGTTAAAGTAATGTTTTCCTCGTTCATTTATATTTTCTTGTTCCTATGGCCTAAATTGTATGCTGCATAACTGATTTGCTTAAAAATTATATTTTTTAATGTTATGCTCCAATAAAGCACACAAAATGATCAGTACTGAACCAGGTGGGTGCCTCAAAAGAACAGAGGCCTTATTCTTTTCAAACTGGAAACTATGACATTTTTATTACATTGAATTTTTGGAATTTTAAAAATGCTTTTTCAGTAGTGTGTAACATGGACATTTCCACCCCAGACTTCTGCTTATACTATCTGTTTGAAATGCAGGTGTTTTAATAATATCTATATTTTAAAAAAATCCAGTTTAATATAGGAAGATGTCATTGACTTTATTGAGTAATTAATGGAAATCATTAAGTTGTCACTATGAGTGAAATCTGAATACATTTGCAGCTTGAAAAACATACATTGTACAGTCTGGGAAGCAAAGGAAAGCATTCAGTCCTTGAGTTTATTCCTTTGGTATTGGTGAACAGATAAGTATTGTTATCTTCCATAATAGAAGGACTGTTCAGAGTGGAGCTATTGAAAGGATTACAGTAATATAAAGTGAAATTGATCTGGGGGGGAAATTCATCTTGCACAATTAAAGATATTTCCATTTACTGAGCAATAAAAGAACAGACATGTTTAAGACACTATTTTCATTTATTTCATAGGATTACCTTGACTGTATCACTAACCAGTCCAAGCTCTCTTTGGGGGCAGAGGAACGATCAGCATTGTTTGGAAACATAAAAGATATCTACCATTTCAATAGGTAAGTAAATGTTTGACTTAAGTGAAAGCGTATACGGTGACTACTAATCAAAGTGATGGTTGGGTTTCCCCAGCCCGCCAGCAGGTTAAAGACTGAAGTAAAAACACAACATAAAAAAGGGTGTATAATTCACTCTAGAATATAACAAACATGGCTGTGATATTAACATAAAACAAAAAGCATAAGGTGTTCATGAGGTTCTACCATGGCTACTATTGAGAAAGACATTTGGAAATCTTATTTTATTTAAAAATATTTCTAGGTGGATGTAAAACAAGCCCTTCTTATATATCAACTTAGACAACAGGAAAAAACAAATAGCAAGGTTCTGTTACTCCTAGCTCACCTGTCAGCAAGCCCAACTGAATCTGACGGGATTACTTTTGCTTAGGACCAGAGTGTGAGGGCCAAACTAAACAACACAACACATTTTTTAAAATAATAATAATAATAATAATAATAATAATAATAATAATAATAATAATGAAAAACATCCTGAGGGGAAAATGAGTACGTTGATGAAGGGCTTTGTCATGCTTTTTTCTCCTCGTTCTTTCCCTGTTCAAAACTATCCCTTCCAGCTACTTTTCTGCTTGTGTTGAATAAGAAATTGGCCCCCATAACGGTTTCTCTCTCAATGTGAAAAAAAAATCTAAGTGGTTTTAGGCAATGAATGATGGAAGGGTTATAAGTTAATTAGATCCTTTTCTACTGCTTCTTTACTTGTAGTCCCAGACATTTGAACTAGTTTTTATTTAAGAACAACCAAATACTCCAACAGCTGTGAAAGACAGCTACACATACTATATCTAATTGGATCTGGGGGCTGCAAGTGTGCACATGCTTAGTGAAATAAAAATAAATAAGATCCATTTATTTGTTGTTGTTGTTAACTGCTGTCCAGTTGACCCCGACCTGTGGTGACCCCATGAATGAGGGACTTCCAAATTACTAAGTCATCAACAAACTCAGGCTGTGGCTTCCTTGACTGAATCTTTCCTGTCAATGTGTGGATGATGGGTGTTGCAGTAGTGTCCACACACTGACATTTCCACCTGTAATGTTGTCTCCCTCTTTTCCTACTGCCTTCTGCCATGCTAAGCGTTATTGTCTTTTCTAGTTCATCATGTTTTCATAATATTTCCAAAGTACATCAATCTCATTTTTATAAACTTGATTTCTATTGAGAATTCAGGCTTGATTTGCTCTTGGAACAATTTATTTGTCTTTTTGGCAGTCCAGGGTATCTGCAGAACTCTCCTCCAGCACCGCATTTCACATGACTTCTTTTCCTGTCAGCTTTCTTCACTGTCCATCTTTCACAACCATGTATAGAAATGGGAAATATAATGGCATGTACAATTCTAACGTTAGTATTCAATGATATATCTTTATACTTCATGATCTTCTCTAGTCTCTTTATGGCTTCTGTTCCATGTCCTAGGCCCTGAGCAGATAGGCTTGACCCATGCTTTCCTGTCCTGGGTCCCAACCCAGATTGGTTCCTGGGCTGGTGTGGGGATGGGCAGGTGCTTACATGCCCACCCGTCCCTGTATCATGGACCTTTTATTGCCACATGCCCCTTACCTTACTCTGCCATTGCTGCTAGTGAAAAGACTTCCATCACCACATCTGACATGGAAACAGGATGCCTGTCTGCAACCACATGACCAGATGCCTTATTTCTATGTCAGACTTGGCAACAGGGATCTCCTCACTAGCAGCAATGGCAGAGTAATGTAGGGGGTGTACAGGGCTGTCTGATCTGCCAATGTTTGCCACGGAGTTTCCACAAAACTTTTTGGCAAACAGTGGATCATTTTGACCTGTGCTAACACCCCTTTAACCTAGGATCAAACTGGATTCACTGGATCTGCATCCAGTCTGCCAGTTCCTGATCCAATCCTGACCCAGGGCTAATGACCTACATTGTCCAAATAGGACAATGCGAGGCTGGCGGGGGGGTGGGGAGACATAGGCCTTTTGGCCTATGCAGACAGCCTCCTAGTCTTCTTCTGATTTCTTGACTACAGTCTCCATTCTGATTTATCACTGAGCTATTCTGACTTATGACTGAGTCCAACAGTTTCATTGTTTTCACCGTGTGCTTTAAAGTGATGTAAATTAATCTGAGGTCATTATTTGCTCTTTCTTAATGTTCAGCTTTAACATTTACCAGGGGGTGTTCTGGTCAACACAGACAAAGTCGGGTTATACATATGAGTCCAGTTCTTCAGGAAGTTGTATGAGTTCAATTCTTCAGGGAATTGTGTAGCGAGAACATATCAAAAAAGTGAAAAGGCTATGGCAATTATGATTATATTGATAATATGATGTAAAGTTTCAACTTGTGCTGTGAATTATCCAAGTCTTTTATCTGAAAATAAGTTGCATCCACTTACAGAACAATTAATGACAAAAGCTGCTTGGTACCCCTCCAGTAGATCAAAGTTAGATAAACAGACATCACATGAAAGCTTGTTTATAAACCCTACAAGGCAAAGTTGTAAAAAACTGTATTGTGCAGGAAAACATTTGGGAGCTTAAGTAGGGAATGGCTTTTTCGCTTTCCTCCTTTAATGCCTTCAGGTTAACTTTTTGGAGGGGAGTTTATCATCATTGAGGGTAGAGGAGCAGGATGAGTCTGGGAAAGTGCACTTCAGAGAGAAATAGATACACGTGTGATCTTGTAATGCATGGCAACCACAGCGGTGTCATAAAGCCAGGGGTCATCAGGTTTCCCTTAGAGTTCAGCTGCAGTTTTCACATCATGAAGTTTATAAAATTGATTTTCCTTTATTATAATGACAAATATTTGGCATAGCATGGTCTTGAATGAGCAATTAAGACCTGCTAGCTTAAAAAATCCTGCTCATAATGGAGATGGGGATTGCTAGAACTGGTTTGTTGATTTGGCTCAACACAGATGCTTGAGCTTTTGGACTCTCCTTGGGAGGCATGGCTTATGGGAACTGTCATGACAAGATCCTGCATTTCAAACAGGATCTCTCATTATTATATATGTAGAGGAGGGTTACATAAAGATATTTTGGAGAAGAACAGCTCCTTGGAGATATTAATGCGTGTGCCTCCATGTTCTTGTAGCCAATAGAAACGAGACTTAATAATCTAATCATTCTAATGCAATGGGAAATCAAATGTTAGTTTTGGCCAGAATAGGGAATATTCCTATAGTGGAAGGAAGCTTAGAAGACACAGGTAAGTGCTGCATAGTTTGTTCATGTTATTGTCATAAGTGCAAAAAGAAATATTAGAATAATAGTAAGAAAAATAAAACATTAATGACATTGTGCCTTTATATCAGAATACAGTATTAAAGGGGTCTCCTTTATTGTAACTTACATTAAATATGCATCATTTCAGTTGCAGACAGTATATGTTCCTATATGGCTTTTTGTTCAGAAAAAAAATACTAGCAATTTCCCTTTTTCTGTTTGTATGAACTAGCGAACTTTTGCAAGACTTGGAAAACTGTGAAAATGACCCAGTAGCTATAGCAGAATGTTTTGTATCTAAGGTAAGTGATATTATTTTCTTGTTAATATTAGTCTGAGCTCTATTTTATTGCAACCTCTTTGTACATAACATTTCAAGAGAATGATATCAGTTCTCAGAACCCTACAATTGAGAAGTAATTTTGCAAATGTAATCACACAAAAGCCAAATAGTTTTACAGTTTGGCATGGACAAATGCTAAACTTTTAGTTCAGTTCAGACCTATGTTTCATATTTAAACAATAAATACAAATTCAGATACATTAACAAATTCATGTTTGCATTTCAAAAATATCAAGACATTTTGATGTGGCTCATTTTGACTTCAGTTTAGGATGCTCATTTTTTTGGCTCTACAATGAGGACACCTTCTTTCTTTCCCTCTGCTGAAGCTTTCAGAGACCTCTGTCAGAGACCTCTATAGGTGGCCTAGAAATGTGTGATGGGAAATATTTGATTCTTGGTTGTTACTTTGTGGGCTGTATGTGTTAGACCTTAGACGTATGGAAATAGTTTTGTCCTTTCAGCTGATCTCCAGAAGGATAACATAGAAAGCAGGTGTGGTCCAGTTTGGTTAGTCATCTGCCCTGAACCTTCTTCCCCTTACATTCATCCTCTCTCCCACCTTGCTTCCCTCAATAAAGATTACTTTTATTCATTGTGTCAAACTTCACATAGTAGTGTCATCTGGAAGGACACATTTATTTCTTAAAATAAATATACTATATTTGTGTATTTATGTGTATTTATACTCAGGAGCTTTCTTTTTTTTAAGTCATGCTGGATGTTAATAGTTGCATAGATTTATGGCTGCTTGTCTGTTGGCCACTTTCCATGCTGCTCAGTTCTCACTGAAGATCAAAAGATGCTTCTTCATTTGCCAAAATATATGGAGATACCTAAGAGGAGAAATGCAAATTTGATAGAACTATAAATAATCAAAGGATTAAAAAAAAGTCTAGAATATTGGCCAAAATCCTGGGTCAGGAGAAGTATTGTAAAGTTCTGCACAAGGAAAAGCTCCCAACTCACTTTTAGCTACTGCAGCCCCCTTCACCACCAATTTACTGGCAGGTAGAAAGAGGGGATGTGGCACAGGAGTGTCCAGCTATGTTTCTATACCTGAATGCACAGTGATCAGGTATCCTTTGGGACTTCCAAGG
>CM034701.1:313022546-313034303 GCA_020142125.1 Phrynosoma platyrhinos
CTAGAGAGAACATAGTTTTTCAGACAAGGATAATTGAAACTGTGGGTACTGGTCCCATGGATATGGGGGCAATACTGTATATAACCAGTACCAATTACACCACTAGCCAAAATGCTGTGGGTTATTCCTAACTAGAGTAGAGTAGAACCATTGAATCAATTATTGAATGTTGAGTCAACACTTAAGTAAAACCCATTATGTGACTGTACTTTAGCCATGACTAACAAAATGATTTGGGCCTATATATATCCATAAACCACATAGGAATGGAAGCAATAAGAGCATGGAAAAATATTTTGCTGGACTACAACTCCCAGAATCTCCCCATCCAGCATGACCAGGGAGCCTGAGAGCTGGGAGGAGCCTAGGAGTAGTAGTCCAGGGAACACACTCTTGGAATAGCAGCCAGTGAAATAGCAATGCTTTGAACAAAGGTTCCAGCAGCAAATGGTGGACTTTTGCAGATCACAAAAGCTTTAAAAACAAAAATAAAGCCAGGCCTCTTTGCCTTTGCCTACTGATTTTCTGGGCATTTTAAAAATATTCATTTATACATAAACACTAGGAAACATTAACTGAATGACTGTAACAATTGAAGTACAGAGTTGGCAGCCTAGATATTTTACCAAAAAAAAAAAAAGTTAGGTTGACTAAAGCAAATTTTTTATGGGTGTCAGAGTGGACAGTGAGGGAAGAATGCATTCAGCTTCCACACTTGCACTCTCTAGTCCAATTCCAGATCTGTTCTGGTGGATTGCAGGACCCTTCAGAACAGTACTGGAATATATTGGGGCCTGCAGGGAAGGATGGCAAGGAAAGTACTTGAACAAATGAACATCACACATGCAACATTGGATGTTGCCCAATCATTTTAATATTCTTGAATAGTTTTTGACTGGGTCTTATAATAACTGCATACTTCAGTTCCTTTTCTAATCCCAATTGTATACTTTCACGACAACATGTGCTGAAAAACAGAAGAAAAAATATAATTCTTAGGATAATAGGCAACCATTTCATTTGCAGGATGAACCAAATAGCTCTTTCTTGTGTTTTTTGTACTTGCTTGCTTTTAAAATCTTATTTACAGTTTGGATACAACTTGAATGTTGAATTTTGCATTTAAAGGGAGAGCCCTTGCATCTCTTACAATGAGAACTAGAATATGATCTTATTCCACTCGCTAATTACAGACTGTAATGTTTCTGCAGTGGATCGTGGTTGACTCTATTATTAGTTCATGGCAGGGTACTTTTCAGCTGTAGCTGTTAATTTAAAGCCTATGTATTTAATAGACTGTAATTCACCCTTATTGTTTTTCATGTCAGTGAAAACAGCTATATGTATTTCAAATAAGAAATGCAACCATAATACATCAGCAAAGGCTCAGCTGGAGTCTTCTATAATTACTGGGTGGACTGTTACTGTCTAGCAATAAGAGTCTTTTAAGTAGAGCAGTGAGTTCTTTTAAAAAAAGAAAAGTCAGGTACACTGTGCTTATCAGATGTCCTCATGCACTATGAAATGCTCCATAAATCCTTCTCCTTCTCCTCTGATTTGCATACCCTTAGCTCGGATGTGTGAGGCCAAGGGTGTGGAGACTGTATTAACTGACTCTTTCTGTTTTTTAAAGCAAATTCATCCAATTTATGGTCTGCAAAACTATTGGCAAAGGCATGTGTGTATCATTTGGTTTCCCGTGACTGGGAAAAAACTGTGAGCTTCAATCTCTTCTTGCTCTCTTCCCAATAGCCATTCTATTGAAGATGTCAGACTGAAAACTGGAGGGTGCTCCTGTCCCTTTAATGGTTGTGTAGAAAAGGGAATGTCAACAGGTGTTGCTTATCACACAAACAGGTGACATGCAGTACCTGCTGAAAGCCTCTCTTCTACGGAACCATTAAAGGAACAGGAGTCCTCTCCAATTGTCACTCTGGGAACCCAAGTGTACACCTAAAAAGCTTTGTATTTAAAAGATGTAACAACCTACTTTAATGAACCTGTTTAATTATGAAAAATGTGTACATTGAGGGAATAATAATAAATAAATAATAAAATTTATTTATATCCGCCTCTCTGTAAAATACAACCAGGGTGGCTTACAAGATAAAACAAACAATCATGTCCCCCAATAGCCCACCCCCCCTTAAAATACAATTAAACAATTAAAATTTAAAACATACTTAAAAATAACAAGTTACAATAAATAACAAGTAAATTAAAATAACTGTAACAAAAAACAGGGGCAGGCATTATTTTTTCAGTGGCCAGTTATCTACTCAGGAAAGGCCTGTCGGAAGAGATCTGTCTTAACAGATCTTTTTAAAGCTGTTTAAGGTGGTCAAGTGACGTATCTCATCCGGCAGGCCATTCCATAGTCTGGGAGCAATAGCCAAAAATTGCAAATAATTAGTTTTTATAGGTAGCAATAAATTCTTCCCAGAGGACCTCAGTGCACGGAAGGAGGCAATCCCGAATATAGGTTGGACCCAAGCCATTTAGGGCTTTAAAGGTGATGATCAGCACCTTGTACTGCACCAGGAAACTGAAAGGCAGCCAGTAGAGTGATCATAGAATAGGTGTTGGTCTCTTCTGGTTTTGCCTGAGACTAGCCTGGCTGCCATATTCTATACCAATTGAAGTTTCTGAACTAGGTACAAGGGTAGCACCATGTAGAGTGCATTGCAGAAATAGAGACAAGAGGTTACCAGCTCATGTACCACAGTTTCAAGGTCCCTAATATCCAGGAAAGGGTGCAGCTGGCGTATCGGCCAAAGCTGATAACAGGTGCTCCTGACCACTGCATTCACCTGATTTGTCATCTGAAGTGACGGATCTAGGAGCACCCCCAGACTGCAAACACAGTACTTTGAGGAGAGTGTGACCCTGTCTAGGACTGGAGATTGTGTCTCAATACCTGGGTTCAGGGCCATTACTGTTAGTATCTCCCTTTTGTCTGGATTCAGTTTCAATCTGTTTTTCTTCATCCAGTCCATTACCACTTTAAGACATTCATTGAGAGGGGAGATGCCATCTGAAGTCAAGGCTGTAGACCGAGATATGGAGAAATATATCTGGGTGTCATCAGCGTACTGATAACACCCCGCCCCATGTCTCTGGATGATCTCTCCCAGTGGCTTCATATATATATATGTTAAATAGCATCAGGGACAGGATGGCACCCTGAGGGATGCCACAATTAAGCTCCTTTTTAGCTGAGCAACTGTCCCCGAGCATCACCCTCAGGAATCTGCCTGAGAGGAAGGAATGGAACCATTGCAGTGCAGTGCCTCCGATTCCTACTTCTCTAGGCATTCCAAGAGGATGTCATGGTCTATCATGTCAAAGGCTGCTGAGAAGTCCAGTAGCACCAACAGGGTCACACAACCCCTGTCAATGCCCAGATGAAGGTCATCAGCTAAAGCAACCATGTAGGTCTCCATTCCATATCCTCTCCTAAAGCCAGTTTGAAATGGATCCAGATAATTGGTTTCCTCCAAGACAGCTTGGAGCTGAAGAGCAACAGTCCTCTTGATCACCTTGCTCAAAAAAGGTAACAAAGAACAGCCTATAGCTGTTCATGTCCAGAGGGTCAAGGGAAGGTTTTTTCAGAAGCGGCCTGACCACCGCTTCCTTCAAACATCCTCAAGACATCTCCCACCTGGATGGCCAGCCACAAAGGGCAAGTTGTCTTCCTCTCTCTACCAAGGAGCTTGTCCACATCCTCACTGGTTGGAACTGATCCAGTATAATCTCATAAATGGAGTTTCTAGAAACCTCATCTTATCAATTCTACTATAATGCCGGCATCCAAGTCGGCTCTTATATGAGAGATTTTATCTGCAAAGAAGTTGTTAAACACATCACAGCAGGCCATTGTCAGGTTAAGGAATGGGTTCTGAACAGGTGGAACCTGTGTCAGTTCCCTTACCAGCCTAAACAGCTCTACTGGATGGGACTCTGAAGACGCAATACATGCAGAGAAGAAAGATTTCCTCGCTGCATGCATTGCCTCTCTATAGGAACAAAGAAATTTCCTATGATGAATTCTGTCGGATAAGAGTCGAGTTTTCTGCCAGACGCACTCTAGTCGTTGTCCAACCCACTTCATCTTCCTGAGTTCTTCAGTATACCAAGATTGATGATTTGAAGCAGGTTGGAAAGGACGCTTGGGAGAAGTTGTGTCGATAGCCTTGGTAAGATCGGTGTTCCAGGTATTAACCAAAGCCTTGACACAATCAATGGTGTTAGCAACCTTTAAACCCTGTAAGGCTTTCTGGAATCTAATTAGTTCCATTAGACTTCGAGGGCAGACCATTCTAATGGGCCCTCCACCCTCGACAGGATGGACAATGGTTCTAAGTTCAGGCTTGATCAGGAAATGATCCATCCATGACAATGCAAAGGTTTTTTATTACCTCCGTCCATGGATATTCCTGTTCCGTACTGAAGACCGCATTGAGGGTATGACCTGCACAATGAGTGGACCCAGCGACCAATTGGGATAGGCTCATGTTTGTCATGGACTCCATGAAATGTTTAAAAGGATGAGATATCTGTATATAGTCTGGAAACTTAATCCAAAATAAGGTAGGAAAAGGACTGGCACATGCATTTGTTATTATGGCACTGCCATGTTATTTGCACTGACTGCTAGTCTTATTTCCAGGCCCAATTAAAATGGTTGACATTCAAATTTAAAACCATGCAACATGGGATTGGATGACTAGGCAGAGTATCTCTTTTATGTGGATCCTACTATCATTTTCTGAGGTTCTTTTCCAGATGTCCTTGCCAAGCAGAGGAGGGGGTGGTCACAAAAGCGTGAGTCTTCTCAGTGGTGCTGACTCAGTGTGGACTCATCTGGTGTCCACATTGCAGTGGTTTAGTGCCAAGTGAAGACTTTCTTATTATCTCAAGCTTTTTAGCCTTAAAAAAACATATGTTAGTGCTTTTTAAAACCTATGCACTTCTGATGGCATTTGCTGTTAATTTTGGCTTTTATTTGTTTTAGGTCTTATATATACTATTATAATGTTACTATTATATTCTTGAGTTTTGATTTTATTTTGTTTATGTTGCTTCAGAAGGTAGGCAATATAAAAATGTGGCTGCTTGATACTGAAATTGAAACCTTGCCTGTTTTATAAAAGACAAACTAGACTCAGCTCTGCAAGCTACTTAAGTTTGCTCTGGACTGTTGCTTGCTTGTTGGCTAATGAAAAATCAGTACATTGTGGAAAGAAAAATATAATTTCCTATTTCTGAGAAAGATAAAAGAATAAACAACAAGACCTAGGTCCAATTGCTAGTCCCAAATAGAGCAGACCTGTTGAATCAATTGCTGAATACTAAGTTAGCTCCTATATAAATTCTATGGGATCAGTAGGTCTGCACTGCTTGGGACTAGCAACTGGATTTATGGGTGATAATTTTACAGTGAACTAAATGACAGCAATATGAGTCTATTAAAAAGATTTCTAAATAGCACTGTTATACCCATGTGGTAACTAAGGTTTGTCTGTAAATGAGTGGGTAGAAAAACTGTCACATATTGGTGTTGGGGGGGATATGGAAGTGAAGCTGTAAAAATGATGGTAAGCAATGTTGAGTTCTTTGCAAGGCGGCTTCTATATAAGGGATGATTTCAAAATTCCTACAGAGCTGTGATAAAACCAATATACTAAATGAATCTTTTCCCTCCTGATCTTATACACAGAGCGAAGATTTCCACATATACACACAATATTGTACCAATTATCCAAGGTAGGAGTGTTTTCGCTTTTGTGTGTTCTTTTGAAAGTTGATAAATAAAAAGAAGTATGACTATAAAAATTAGCATTCAGTAAAAAATATATGATACTATGATTAAGAAAGGCAAGTAGAAAGAGAGAAAGTAGAAAAGGAGATGCATGCTTCTTTGAATAGTGCCTGTATGAAACATCAAGCAAGTTATTACAGTTATTGCAGATTAATTACTTCATTTTAAAATAGAATACTTGATTTTCCAGTTCATGGTGTAACTACTTAATGCTGTGAATGTGCACTGCAACATAATACATATCATGAAGCTAAAGTTTGGGTTTTTAAAAATAACATACACTCGTCCCTCGCTGTTCACGGTCCTGCCGTTTGCATCCTTCTCTCCTTTGCAGATAGCAAACTGTGAGGGACAAAATGGTGCATGTGCATGAGTGCACCCCCATTGGAATAAATGGGGCTCCAATACTGGCAATTTTCCTAATTCGTGGTGGTGGTGGTGTCTGGAATGGATCCCCCACAAACTGGGAGGGGTGACTGTATAGGTATTTCATTTTATAATGCTACTCATACAGTACATAGCACTGTAAAGCCTATATATCCAGCCAGCCATTTGGTAAGGTTTCCCTGTTTTTCATATCAGGTAGAAGTATTTATGTGGACTAGGGTGGGGGCAGGTCTTCCAAGAATGGATTTGAGCTGTGGTGAATTTTTCCCCTGGGTCATTCAACTAGTGTTGCTAGGGTGAAAACTGGACATGGATCCTGTCCCCAGGGGCATCACTAGGGAGCATGGGAGGTTCAGACCACACTGGGTTATATCTTAAAGGTGGCGGGGAGGGAGGTTGACACCACTGCTCCCTTTTTGGCAGAAATGGGCAGTGGTGTTTGCCTGTGAATTAAAATGCTGAAGAGATAGTGAGGATGGGGTGAAGCTCAGTGGCAATAGAAAAGAGAGGCCTCAATTTTTTTAAAAAAAATAAAATTAAATCTGGCCTCTCATGAGAGTTTTAGGCTCCCACATGAATAGATATCTCTTAGGAGCCCAAACCTCTTGTGAGAGGCCCTCCTTCCACAAAATTTGAGGGAGTCTTTATATATGCCTGCCTCATGTACTACTCACCTCTTGCCTTGGCCCTGCAGCAGTGAGAGCAAAAAGCCTGGATGCTAGTCATGTTCAAAACATGCAGAACTCTACAGCATTTGGTATATAATTTGAGGTCATTTTGCTGCATACCAAACACTTAGAATGTATTATGTTGTGAGCACAGCTAGTGCTTGCTCTTCCTGCTCTCACTGGATCAAACAATATAGGGGCTGCTCTACTCCAAAGGCAAAGGATATGTGCAATATAGACTCAAGGGCCCCCTCTGGACCATGGGCGCCAATAATTTGTACATGCTTTTCTCCTGTTATGTGATGTCACGATATCTGTGATACAGTAGCACTCTCTGATCTTTCTAAAATGTAGTGGCAAGACACCTTTCTTTACCAAAGGTGTCTTCAAGCAGAAAGGACTATGATGGAAGAAAGCATCTTTAAACCATAGCAAACTCAGTAATGACAGTTGGTAAATTGTTGCCAAAAGCAATACTTGTCAGCATCTTGCATGTACTTGAAGTGGTCTTGTGGAGGTACTCAGTGCTGTGCATTTGAAGTGCTGTGCATTTGAAGCTGTAATTTTCTGTATATTTAATGTATGATTACACAATGATTGTGCTTATATTATTTACAGGTCAGTGGCTGTATTAACAGAATGCATGAGGAACAAGTCCCTGGCCAAGTTTTTCAGAGAACGACAAGAGGCTTTACAGCATTCGCTACCCTTAGGATCCTATCTCTTAAAACCTGTCCAGAGAATACTCAAGTATCACCTACTTTTACATGTATGTTGCCATTTAAGTACCTCTTCTTTGGATGTTTGCTTGCATTGCACAGCTTCAAACAACAAGGGTCAAATGGCATGTTATGTTGCTATTTTTCATGGTAGTCTCAATATTTTTCTCCACAACACATATCAAATGAGTTGATTTTCTTTCTGTCAGCTTCTTTCAATGTCCAGCTTTGGCATCCATACATGGTGATGGGAAATACAATGGTTTAGACAATAGGAGTTTCTATTAATCCTTGGAATATTCTGTCATTGTATTTTTGTATTGATATATTTTGTATTGTATTGATATATTTGAGCAAATGTCTAGCAGTTTTGGTAGAAGGACTCTTAGCTTTCACTTATTCACTCTAAAACACTGAGGGCTGTACCAGATAGTTTTCCTGATCAGTGTTGCCTACAAGGATTACCTTTCTTCTCCTCTTTATCCCATCTCTTTGTTTGCCAACTTTCTTCTCATTCACTGTTGCTTTTGTCTTTTATGATGGATCCCCTCTTCAAGCTGGCCCTGTAGTTCCAAACCCTTAGGCTACTGTCACTCACTTCACTCCTTTCCCATCAAGATCCCTCCCTGGATCAGGTACTTGGGCCTCAAGTATATGGACCAGTGGATGTTTTTCTGTAGGTTCACTGTGGTATGTATGACCAGACCCTCTATCAAAACTTAACAGGAACAACCAGAAACAATCTGTCTTCTGTCAGAGACAAGCCTCAGTTTTCATCCTTTCTTACCCAAAGGTTCCTCCTCACAGCATTCCCTGAGCTGTAATTGGATGGCTTCAACCAGGCTTGCCTAGATTTTCTAGTCATACTTTTTCCCACAATTTTTTTTATCATGTGATTCCCATTAGAAGATCATATTCTAATGATATTGGCCAAGAAGTCATGCTCATTGTAATTACCACACAAGTTTTGTGGCCACAATTAAATGCAAGAGACATACAGTGGGGCCTCACTATCCGTGGGCTTGCAATCCATGAATTTAAGCACCCCTGAATTTAAGCATCCACGGATGGCAAGCCCTGTTGTCCCCAATGGTGTTGCATACTTGTGGCTGCACTAGTGGCTGCATGCACATCGTGATGCTATTAAGGACAACAGGACTTGAGATCCTGGGTTTTTTTGTATTCAGGTGGCAGTCCAGAATGGATCCCCTGTAGATACGAAGGCCTGATTGTATGTATATTTAGATATCAAACAACCATCTCATTGCTATAGTAAATGCTAATAAACTCTGCCTTGATGGCCTTTACAGTAATTCAGCTTAGTTGATGGCCACTACACTAATGGAGCTGCTCAAAGGCAGGGGTGGGGAGTGTAAAGTCCTCTAGGAGTTGTTGGGCTGCAAGACCACCATCACTAATGAGCATAGCCAACAATGAATTGGAATTGGAATCCAAATAACAGCTGGAGTTTCCTAGTTACATATCCATCACTGATCTGTATTTATGATCCTTACATACAGTACGTTACAGTTATGGTACTATTGCTACAGTCATAACTGCCCTCCCAAACTTTACCAGAAGTAAAGGACCTCATTGCAATTTCTTCTTGCACCCCCACTAACTGGGTAGAAATGTCATCCACCATGCATCAATTGTCAGTTGAGCGGATCTCCTTCTCTAAAAGCAGCTGTTACATGTTAAAATAGGTTTTCTTTTCTTTCTTCTTTTTTTTTTTTTTTTTTTTTTTTGAGGAAAAGGGTCAGACCAGAAAATATCTATGTAGAATTTGTTGTTGCTGTGCCTTCAGGTCATTTCCAACTTAAAGTGACCCTAAGACCATGAATCTGTTTTCTTGGCAGGATTTGTTCAGAGGTTTGCCCTTGAGGCTGAGAGCATGTCACTTGTCCAAGACCAGCCAGTGGTTTACTGGCCAACATTTGGAGAACCATATGTTTCCCATCACAGCTTTAAGGCATGCCTGTATAATTTAGGACTCTCCAAACAAAAC
The DNA here is from genome assembly GCA_020142125.1 of Phrynosoma platyrhinos. NCBI lineage: Eukaryota > Metazoa > Chordata > Lepidosauria > Squamata > Phrynosomatidae > Phrynosoma > Phrynosoma platyrhinos. Next base: position 313,032,150 of record CM034701.1, read on the forward strand.
ATAATCCACTAGTAATTTATAACAAAAAACCTCAGTAATCCTCCTTGTTTTACTGCCTTCCAAGGACTGTATTGTGAAATGCCAAAATGTCACAGAATCTATCCTATAGTATCTATCTATCCTGTCCAATCTATGCCTTTTTAGTTTACCTGTTGCTGACCATATCCAAAAGGATATTTCAAAGTGGTGTCAGTGACTCAAAAGCCATGGTCCAAAACATGACTATTAGGCTGTATTAATTTTATTAGATCACAAGCTGTGCATGTTTGTGATAAGAAGTAGACACAATCCTCTCTTTCCTACCATGACCACTGATTCTAGAGCAGCGGTCCCCAAACTATGGCCTGTGGGCCGGACCCGGCCCGTCGAGGCCTTTTAACCGGCCCGTGGCTGGTCGCACACAACTCCGGCGCCATTTTGTGTTTCAGAATGGCGCCTGGAGTTGTGCGCATGTGCACGTGATGCTGGGCGCATGCGCACAACTCCGGACGCCATTTTGAAACACAAAATGGCACCAGAGTCGTGAGCATGCACACATGTGCACCTCCTTTTTTTTTTAACCGGCCCGCGGCTGTTCTGGGGGACATCGAACCAGCCCATGGCCGGAAAAGTGTGGGGACCCCTGTTCTAGAGGATGTGGTATGGCATTCAAATGACATTTGATGCTAACCAAAGAGTTAATTATAAGACTTTCCCGGTAATTTAAGACTTTTACTGTTTATGTGACAGTAGTGTGCAGTGTTTCCTGTGTAGTGTTTCCTATAGCTTCATTTCAGCCAATTCAGACAGCAGATTTCATTGCACATTCTAAATAGGAACCATGCTTTGGGATAAAGTGTACATATATAGAATGTCCGAGTACAAAAAACCAAAACAAAACTCAAGCCCTTGAAGAGCAGGTGACTGAAAGGAATAAAGAAAAAGAAACCCACCCACCCCGAAGATATGTAGTAAGCTAGTTGGCAATGATAATGGTGGGGCTGAAGGAGAACCTCACACATACTGGGGCAGAAGGAGATCTGTGTTGTTGGAACAGGTTTGTGTGAGTGCGCACACTCACAGTACAATATTTTGTAACTGTAAACTTTGATCTAGAGACCCCAAAAAGATGTGCTGCATCTGGAAATGTATTGAAGATCAAATTATTAATTATTATATTCTTGCTTAATGTGAGTTTATTTTGTTTTCATTCCCTCTTTTATTAGGAGATAGAAAATCATCTTGACAAGGACACTGAGGGCTATGATGTGGTTTTAGATGCTATAGATACAATGCAGAGAGTAGCATGGCATATTAATGACATGAAGAGGAAACATGAACATGCAATCCGACTGCAGGTGAGCACACACACACACACAAAACCCCCTCCAACTTCCCAAGTCATAAATCTTTTACTGCTTTATCAGTTTTTTCTTGTACATGTACTAGACAACAGCATTTCAGATGATTTTGCATGAACTGAATTTGGCTTTTGTGTAGATTGCTCTCAAAATTTACTTGGAAAACTTTTCCCCAAGGAATATGCGTTCCATTCCCCTTAGCCAAGAAATAACTATAGCAATGAGGTCTCTTGCCACCTGTGCTTAGCTGGGCTGCACATCTTGCTAGGCAGTGGAAAAGTTGCCTTGATCTTGTGATGGCTGCAACAGAGAGCAATTGAAAGATCTGCAAGGATGGAGGCTCTTCTCGAAAGAGCTTTAATCTAACAGGATTAGGGTGTCTTGTGAGGGGAGGGGGCTCTATCATGATTTCCAATGGGTCTTAAATAGGTTTGTGCCATATGGTCCACTATATACCAGATGCCAAGGATGGCCTCCCTCCTGACCCTCCTCTGGAGAACTGACCGTCTCCAGGTGTCAGTTGGTCACCTTCCTTATAAGGCTGGGAAGGATTTTTTTTCATGACATTGTGGCATGATTTTCACTTTCTCTGGCTTGGATTTATATAGGCTAAGCTTGCTGTAGTCACCTTTCGTAAAGCTGTTGATGTTACGTAATTGTAGCTATTCAACAAAACTGGTGAAAAGTTGAAGGCTTTCATGGCCAGCATCCATAGTGTGGTGTTTTTTTTGGGGGGGGGTTTCAGGCTGTGTGGCATGTTCTAGAACAGGGGTAGGCAACCTTTTCCCTGTAAGGGCCGAGGGACTTCAGCTCC
>CM034701.1:313034403-313051049 GCA_020142125.1 Phrynosoma platyrhinos
TAAAACTGGTGCGATTTAAGGTGATAGAGGAAAAACCCATACAATAAAAGGGATAGGGATATGGGCCTGATAAGAGGAAGAGTGACTCTGGATGGCTCACCATCAGATGTGGGCAAGTATGGAGATAGTACATCAAGACTGGTCTTCTCTGCACCCCCTCAGTCAGACATAATTCAACTTGGGCTCAGTTTATTAAAACTAAATTTATATTGGTGTATCACATGGCAAAAGACTTCATGCTGTAACATCTAGACCTAAATCCTATTATTAGTCACAACTAGAACAGACCTATTGGATCAATTACTGTAAAGTTTACATACCTTTAATGGGTTTCCTCCAGTTGAATTTAAACAATTTAAACCATACTGAGCAAAATGTGTAATTGCTATTCACATGAACAGAATGCTTTCCCCCTACATACTCATTTGTAGAAGGAACTCAGTAGCATGGCCTGAGTTTACATAATTTGTGTTGTTTAAAAACACGCAGAAGCAATTTTTGTGTGTGTTCATTACACCCTTCCTGACCTCCTCTCTCTCTTTCAGGAGATACAAAGCTTACTGACTAACTGGAAAGGACCAGATCTTGCAAGTTATGGGGAGCTAGTTTTAGAAGGAACATTCCGCATTCAGAGAGCCAAAAATGAACGCACTTTGTTCCTCTTTGACAAACTGCTGCTTATTACTAAGAAGAGGGAAGAAATATTTGCCTACAAAGCTCATATCTTGGTATGTCTAGTTGTACTTATTGGGGGGTGCAGTCTAAGAGAAAAAGCAGTCTGTATGCTGCAAAGGAGAGGAAATGAGATATTTTTAGTTCTCAAAATATAAATAATTTTTAATAAACTTGTCACATTTTCCTTAATAATCGCCCTCTGACTGATAAGCCTTTCTTTCTGTTGCAGTGTGGCAATCTCATGCTTGTGGAAGTAATACCAAAGGAACCTCTTAGCTTTAGTGTTTTCCACTACAAAAATCCCAAGATACAGCATACTGTTCAGGTATTTAAAGGTCACAATACAACAGATGCATTCTGGAGCATGACATTAAGGGTATATACTTCGCATTATATGTATTGTAGAATTATGACTGAAGTATGCAACACTTCATTAGTAGTCCATTTCCTGGTTTTGTGTAGGAAAAAGGGTCCCTGTTTCCAGAGCCTGAGAAAATTACCCCTTAGACTACAACTCTCATTAACCCCTAGGTAGTGGGAGTTGTAGTCCACAAAAGTAGCACCCCAAGCTCTAGGCATGATCCAAGCCTCTCCCTATTATGCCCTCCCATCTAATGGAGAAAAATAACTGTCATAAATTAATGCAATAATCCAGTAAGAACTGAATTTTAAAGAAGATTGAGCTTTTCTCCTGTCCCTTGAGGATTAGACCATTTTTTAGAAAATGGATTTGGAAAGATGTTCTTTTGCCTAAAGCTGAGTCTGATCTGTGGAAAATCCATTATTTCACTTCAATCTGAATAATGCATCTTAGTTCTGATATTAGTTCATCCTTTGGAAGCCAATTTTAGAGTGGTAATAAGACAAGAAACAGGTTAATTTAGTACCATCATATTGGAGTTTACAATATCAAATGATTAATTGGATGGATGTGGTGGAAAGTAAAGGATTGGGACCTTGAGGGATGTTTGGAGAATGGGTGGTTTTTCAATTATACATTAAGACAATATTTCATGTTATCTTTTTAGAGGTTACTGTGGTTGAATAATTGAACATTCAAATATGACTCTACTTTCCCACTGTGTTTTGTGTAATAAACTTTGCCTGCTGCTAACTGGAAGGAGTTCCTACATTTTATTTCATGCAGTTGAATGTAATCTGCAAATAGATTTATTTAGGAATATTAGTTAGTGAGTTAATTGAAAGAGCGATACCTCACTTTTCAATCAAATGATTCCCAGGCCTTATACATGTTATGTGAAAGAAACTCTTGTTCCACTCTAATTACATATCTACAATGGGAGAAGATGATTGCAAAGACAAAAAGGACAAAAAGGGGCTACTTTGTCCAGAAAGCTATGAAACATAAAATGCAAACAAAACACACTGTTATAAGCTTTGGTAATTGAATTTGTTGCCCATTCGTTTTTCTGTTAGTAGTGCTTTAGATTGTTACAGTTTTGTGAACTGTATTACAGTGTTGTGAACTACCTTGAATGGCCCCTTTGGTGATAGAAACACTGCAAAGGAATTAGAAAAACAATAGGCAAAGAATAGTATTCAGAAATAAATATTGTAAAAGGGGTGCCATGGTGCTGTGGAGGCAGGGGGTCTGACCCTTTTGAAAGGGAAGTTCCAGCTCTTCTATGGGAAATCAGATCCTACTTGGTAGTGCCAAATTTCTTTTCTAGTATTCCTTCTCTTTGTATTTCATCTAATTCTAACTATGGCTGCATCTGCACTGCAGAAATAATGCAGTTTGACACCAGTTTAACTGCCATGGCTCCATCCCATGGGATTCTGGGATTTGTAGTTTGTTGTGGCACCAAAGTTCTCTGACTGAAAAGGCTAAATATCTCACAAAACTATAAAACTTAGAATTCCATAGCATTGAGCCATGTGAGTTAAACTAGTGTCAAACTTTTGTTTCTGTAGTGCAAACAAGGCCTACAACTACTTTTTCTTTTCTAATTTTTTTGGTGTTCTTATAATCTTATAACAGGCAAAATCACAGCAAGAGAAGCGTGTTTGGATTCTTCATTTGAAGAGATTAATCCTGGAAAACCACCCTGCCAAAATCCCAGCTAAGGTAAAACAGCTAAAAACTCCCTTTTAGTGTGCTCTTGCTCACATTCTTACTCCTCCCTTTAATCCTTCTACTTTTCACTTTTCGTCTTTTCTGACAGTTGAATCTGGTAGCCACATCATGACAAACAGAACATAGATAAAGTTCAGTTGAATCAAAGTTGTTTTTTTAGAAACTAGCCTTGCCTTCCAGGTTTTCAGCAATTATTCTTACAGTCATTTGTCTGTCCACCGTGAGCAAAACATAAAAAGCTCTTGGAATACTTGAGGATGCTGAGAGGTCAGGCAGGAGTACAAAAGACCACCCAGTACCACCACCTCCAGCTGCACAGTAACAGCAGCGACAGGGATGTTGGAGGGTGAAGATGCAGCGTTGATGTTTTTAGCCCACCCAACTCCACCACCACTGGTAGTGCGGCACCTGAGGCAGATGGAGGACCAGGATATTGGATTCCATCTAGCCTACCCAGCCCTCTCACTACCAATGACAGCCAGAATACTGACATCAGGAGTGAAATTAAGAACTTGGACTGGGCAGAGACTTCCGAGCCCACCCTCTGGGGTTCATAAAACAACTAATTAGATGGAGGATATCAGGGGAGAGCTGACAGAGGAATTTCTGGGAGTGGGAATTGAGGTGGTGCAGGGCAGAGGAAGATATGGCGAGAACAGAGAGGAATCTTGTTACGAAAGAAGGCAGGTTTGTTTGAAAGCGATCCTGCCTTCAGACCACTCTGTTGCCCAAAGTAAGTTGGGGAGCTTGCCTACCTTGCTATGGAACCTTACCTTGTTCTTTTGCAATGCCAGGTCGGTGAAAAATGAAACCCACATTATCCATGACTTCCTCATGGATGAAGAAGCCAACCTGGCATGTTTCATGAAAACCTGGCTGGGGGAGGACAATGCCATCACTTGGAATCAAGCTCTCCCAGCTGGGTATTTGGTCTATGAGCAGATAAGGGGAAGTGAGTGTGGCAGCGGCGTGGCTCTGGTCCACAAAAACAACCTCTCCTTGACAAGGATACCTATCCAGAAAACACACCACTTCGAGAGTATGTACTTGCACCTAAAAACCAGGGATAGTATAGTCCCATTTATACTTAATGGTTGCCTGCTACATGTTCCTACTTTCAGCCTGGAAAAATAGCAACAGCAATTTCATCTGAACATATCTGCAGGCTTGCTGTACACAAACAGTCTCACTATCTACACTGAGTGATCTTTTGAATAAATTCATAATTAAACTGTTTCTTTCTGAGTATTTTTGTCCTGTGAGAGCCAATGTGATGTAGTGGTTTGAGTATCACACTGTTACTCTGGAGCTAAGAAGAAAAATAAATCAAGCAATAATTATGTCAGGTGCAATGTCTATAGTTCTTGGCAAGACTGGTTCTAGCAGTGAAAGAGAATTGAATTTCTGGCATTGTAGGCACAAATGGAAATACGTGCCAAGTCCATAAAACAGCTGTGAGGTTTCCAAATCTCTGGGCCAAAGTGGTGCAGAAAGGTCACCTTTTAAAAAGCACTGACATTAACATAGAATCATAGAGCTGGAAGAGACCTCAATGGCCATCCAGTTCAACCCCCTGCCATGCAGGAACTCACAATGAAAGAACCCCTGACAGATGGCATCCAGCCTCTGTTTAAAAACTTCCAAAGGAGGAGATTCTACCACTCTCTGAGGCAGCATATTCCACTGTCAAACAGCTCTTACTGTCAGGAAGTTCTTCCTAACGTTGAGGTCTTTTCCTGTAGTTTGAATCCATTGTTCCAAGTCCTATTCTCTGGAGCAGCAGAAACAAGCCTGCTCCAGCCTCAATATGACACCCCTTCAAATATTTAAACAGGGTTATCATATCACCTCTTAACCTTCTCTTCTCCATGCTAAACATACCCAGCTCCCTTAGGGTGGTTGCAGACTGCTAGAAATAGTGCAAATTGAGTCCACTTTTAGGGTTAGGGTTAGGGTTAGGGAATCATGGGAACTGTATTTTATTGTGGCACCAGAGCTATCTGACAGAGAAGGCTCAATGTCTCAGGAAAAAAAACACAATTCCCATGATTCCCTAGCACTAACCCTAACCCTAAAAGTGGACTCAATTTGCACTATTTCTGGCAGTCTGCAACCCCCCTTAGTCTCTCCTCATCGGACATGGTTATCAGACCCTTCACCATTTTGGTCACCCTCCTTCAGTTTGCCAGTTCTACAGCTCATATTTCAACCCTCTAGATTTCTATCAAAAAAATAGGTTTGGGGAGAGGGTATGTGTGTGCAAAGCACTTTTATAGAGCGTTGCACCTGCTTTTGGGGGTAGCTTTTGTTGCGCAATACTTATAAAATTTCCAATGGGAGAAGGGAAGAAAAGATGCACTGAATATCCATAGCTGAACCATCATCTGACTCCACATTGATAGATACTAAATTCTTTTCAGGTCCTTAGTCTTCATTTTCAAATCTTAATTTTTAAACGTTCCTGTGCGACACCTAGTGGAGAATGGCTGATCCACAACTCTTAGCAATTCAGGTTTATTGTACATTATCTTGGTGTTCGCCTTTATACAAGGCATGACTGTATGTATGGTCTGACGGTTTCACCCCTATATTTCTATACATATTCTGCAAAATACAAGTAAACAGGGAAAAGCTAAGTTTTACAAGGGCTTCATGTATCTATCAGACCTCCCACAGCAGAATCCAATGCAACAGTGAAGGAGGGCGGATTTCCTTTTGCCACTCTGCATTTTAAATACCCAGAAGACTAGGACACCACCTGGCTCTGTTTTGGGGGGCGCCAGGGGTGGAGATGGGAGTGCCAACATAATATTTATTCATGTTTTAGGTATTACTTCTGTAATGTAGATCAGTGCTACTGTAAATGGTTGTCCCTAGACTGTTGCCAGTCCATGAGCCATTGGCAACTTGTCTCTAGCAAGTTTCCAGGAAAGAAAAAAATAATTGTAGCCAAAATAGACACAGATATATTGCTGACCCCTGGCATGTTGGGGGGGAAATAATTACTGGAAGCTCACTTCAGATAATCTGGGAAGCACTATAGACTAAACAATAAAGCTGTACATCAAGGTCATAGCCCTGATGGATATACAGTTGTCCCTCCATTTTTGTCGATTTCAAGTCCGCGGTCTCGCTTTTCATGGACTGGCAAGCAGGGAGGGATATAATGGTGTGTGCGCTGGAGTGCACACCCACTCAGGCCAATGGGGCTTGAATGTTTGCAGTTTTTCATTTTCACGGTGGTGGTGGTGGTGGTTCCAGAATGGATCCCCCATGAAAATGGAGGGGTGATTGTATGAATCCCTTGCAAAAGTAAGGGTTTCCCAATATCCCAGTGAAAGTATCCCTACTGTTACATGGAGACAGAGAGAGTGTTTGCATGGCAACTCTGTGTGCATATCACAGTTAGCACAAAGAATTTCAGACCAGACCTAATAAAGATAGAATAAGCCTGGTCATCTTTATTAAGAGAGAAATGACTGCCCAATTTGTATACCCAAATTTTATGTGCTTCTGAGGAAGCATCATTTTCCCCCTTGAGGTCCCAAAATTCAATCCTTTCTTCAGGGTGGGTAAGGAAGCTGGGTTATTTCTGGGAGCCTGGAAACCTTTTACAGATTTTGTTGTAGATAATGTTGCCAGTGGAGAGTTGCTGCTGCTATTCCATAGCAAATGCTCCTCACATTAATTTAAATTTATATTTTTATTTCCATCATCATCATCATCATCATCCTGCTTCTCCCCCCCAAAAAAAAAAATTGGAGCTGAAAGCGACTTACAATTTAAAAGACTAATACAATTAAAAACATACAAAAAAGAAAGTATTGACAGAATTCAACTATTTACAATTCACATTTAGGGGCAGCCATGGAGAAGGCCCCCTCTCACATCTCCACCAAACGTGCTTGCAGTGGTTGTGGGAATGAGAGAAAGGTCTCTCCTGCTGATCTCAGAGCCTGACTCATAGAAAAATGTGATAGGGTGGTTATGGACAGCCCTTTTACAGGTACAAACATGATCTCTGGTTCTGCCTGAAGAGAAATTTTTAGTTCTCCAGTTTGTCATATGCATTAAATTGTTTGTCTTTGTATAATTAATGTATATTTGTGTTTTAGGCCAAGCAAGCAATTCTTGAAATGGATGCTATCTGTAAGTATAATTTGTTTACATAATTTGCCTTTTTAATTTTTTACAGGTGAGGGATAAATAGTATTAGAGGAAAATATGTACTAGTCATCAAGATGCACCAATATTAGCTATCGACCCTGATGAAGCCACAAAGTGACTGGGTAGTAATAACCATGATACATCCCATAGCGTTTAGTCAGTTGTAACTTCTTCCCTGATTAAAAGACAGGAACATCTTGAAAGCTTGAACATAGTTTTGTGCACTTGTGCTTGGCCTAATAAACTTACCTATACAGTCAACTTTGGAATTTTTTTTAATGGCCAGCATGGCTAACTTTCTTTTTAATGTCACAATAGTAATGTTTGAATTGCCTTAGATTATTTCTTTTTTCCTGGCCCTGTTTCATTTGGTCTTTACTAATAGTTGATAAATGTGGGTTTTGAGATATAGTTTAAGACAGAGCATCAATGAAGTTTTGGGATCTAATTTTTTAAAAACAGGGAAAAACCTTCAATATGTATGGCAGTGTTCAATAATGAAAAGAACAACTGAAGAAATTAATCATAGGTGAGCATGCAATATTGTCTATTCATGTTGCTCTGGGACAAATAGTACCTACAAACTGAATACTGTAGACACCACCAGGTTTTGGAACATCTGCACCTTTTGCTTTTGTTCCTTTTGCTTAGGATTTTGAAAAAATAGGGGCTGTTACTGAGCTGGATCTTTAGCTATGCAAGTATGAATGCTAGAAATATGGTGACAATGCATTTGTAAAGTAAACACATGAAGCCAGCATTTTCCTATTTCTTTTATTGGAATATTGCAGGAGAAAGAAAGCCTTTCTGACAGTGGTAACCTTAAGGCACATATTAGAGTTATATGAGAATATAAGTTATAAATGGATCACCTGCAATAGGGTGTGACTTTTATGCATTGGCTTTATACAATCCTGCATTTGTGTGTTTTGAATGGTTATTTCATTCCCACACATTAGAACAGAAACCTGAGCCCTATTTCCTAAACCTATTTCACCACCATTGTTTACATAAGCTTCATTGTCTATGTATGATTAATACTGTTGGCATGAATTCTATTCAGTAAAATAAACGTTCCTTACAACAAATATTGATAATATACCAAATGCTATTATTAATCATAAAAGGCCAATGGAACAAAGGGCATTCTATACCAAAAGTGGTATTTAGTTACCAATGGTACCAGTAGTACTACAGAATTATTCCTTGTGATATCTTGCAAATTATGGTTAACAGGCTAGCTGTTCCCTTCAATAACTGGGTGAGGTCTTGTTGTTTTGATTTATCAAAATTGTCATCATGGATTTTGCCCTGATCTTCTTTTTATTATGTTCCATCTTCCAAAGACACACTGCACCACGGTTCCATTATGATGTCGACATGATCTGCAGTGCTATTATTATATAATTACATCATTGTGCAGTATGGAACATGAATGACTGCTACATTGTAGCTAAAGTAAAATAGAACTGCAATTTAAAAAAAAGTATTTTTTAAAAAATTACTTAACATTAATGAAAACTAGCAAAATTATAAGATAAGGATGTGCATTACAACAGAAGGAGAGAACTTTTATAATATAGGAATACCTTGGCAGGAAGAATCAGTTTAAAAAAAAAAGAATTCTAAGATAAGGACAGAGCCAGAGTTGGTGCTAAGCCAAATAAAAGATCCAGCATGGTGTTGTAGTTTGAGTGGTGGACTATGACTCTGGAGACCAGGGTCCAAATCCCAGCTCAGCCATGAAAACTCACTGGGTGACCTTGGGCAAGTCACACACTCTCAGCTTCAGAGAAAGTCAAAGGTAACCCCTCTCTGAACAAATCTTACCAAGAAAACCCCATTATAGGCTCACTTTAGCATTGCCATAAGTTGGGAACTACTTGAAGGCATGCAATAACAGAGTTGGAATGATGGTTTGGGCCACATTTTCCTGCGTTTTCAAAGAAATAGTCATGTTAGTTTCTTGCAGCATACAAAGGAGGAAGGAAGGGAAGAGAGAGAAAAAGGAAACGTGGCAGCACCTTTAAGATCAACTGGTTTCATATCAAATGATTTAAATTGGGTCATGATTACATTCTGTCCTACTCCCACAACTGTATAAATTGCTTTATAGCTGAGGCCTTAATACCACTTGGTACTACATCTGAAGAAGGGGGTTTATATCCACAAAAGCTCATGCAGAAATAAAAAACAGTTATTCTTAAAGGTGCTGCCACATTTCTTTTCCCTCCTCCCCATTCGTTCTTCCTTTTTTACTTTGCTCTGTTTGTGGACCTTATCCCACGGGGCCAAAAGCAGCAAGAATCCACTAAGAATCAGGCGCTATAGCGCTATACATTCCTGGGTGATCACACGACGTCGCTCAGAATCGGCTAAGAATCAGGCGCTATAGCGCTATAGTTTTCCGGGTGATCACACGACGTCGCTCAGAATCCGCTAAGAATCAGGCGCTATAGCGCTATAGTTTTCCGGGTGATTACACGACGTCGCTCAGAATCCAACAAGAAACCGCTCGGAATGCAGCATCATTCGGGTTCTTTTGAATGTCGGTTTCAGCGGGCATTGCAATAGCGCTAGCTTATCCATAGCGCTATTATAGCGCTAGCGCCATATTTATACTAGCGCTATAGTACTGCAATGATGCTCATATCGCTTTCTTGCCACTTTTGAGAGCAGCGTGGGATAAGGTCCATGTGTCTGTTTGTCTGTCTGTATGCATGCATGCATGCATGCATGTGATGCTTTACTTCCTATAAGTGAATGACAACCTCAGGATGGAACAAAATACTTATTACTCAGTTATGTGTCACTGTATTTTAAGTGAGTATGATACATTATTACTATAATTTCATTTTTAATATCACACAGTCAATGAGCTGCTAAATCATCTATGAGTGCCTCCTCCAAAAGTGTATGGGCATTTGTCTGCAGGCCATTTACTTGGCTGAGAGACACATTTTTTAGAGTTTTGGTAATCAAATCAAAAAATCAAAGAGTGCTTTGGGGGATGGTGAGAGAGCAAGCTGAATCTATTCTCAGATGATCTCAGACATCACTAAGTCTGTTCTAATCTGTACAGACACACTCTGAGTTTTGTTTTCTGTAATTGGTTTACTGTGACTAAACCTTGGGAAATGTAACACAAAAATCCCAAGTCTTTTCACAAGTGACTGACCCAATGTGCCAAATAATACTTAAATTTATCTTTATTAGAATTAAAAACATAATTACACTTTCTGGTGATAATTTATAATTATCACTGCAGAGTATGTATATTTCTTTAAAATAAAAAAAATCACTTCCATTTGCTAGGTTCTAGTGTGCTGATTTTATATTTGTGCTATTTGATTTCTCTTTTTAACTTATGTACCATCTCTCATCTGTTGTTTCTATAATCTTAAATCTGCTTATCTAGCAAAATTAACAATTACTTCTAATCATTGTTACTTTACAAAGCATCAGTGCTTGTTTTCCTTTCCTCTCCTCTTATTGTAATATTAATCCATTGTATACCTTTGATTTTCTTTTTTAAAGAAATCTGTTTAATAAAAAACATTAACATAAAACAACTTCTCATCATATTGTCTTCTATTGGATGGCCCTTTTTGGATATTAGAATCCTCCTTTGAGTAATTCCTTAATCCCCCATGTTTCTTTCCAACAGTCTACTCTAGGGAGCCATTCCTTTTGTAATTTTGTCATATCCTTATTTTTAATTTTGTGGGACAGTCTATCCATTTCTCTTAGGTCATGTAGTTTTCATAACCAATTTTTGATATCTGGTGTCCCTTCCCTTTTCTAGTTTTTTGCTATGAGCAGTCTTGCTGCTGTTATTAAATGTAATAAGACATGTCATTCTCTTTTTTCTTCTGGACATTTTATCATGGAGGTCATATTGAGTAGATAGATATCTGGTATTATGTGAAATTGAATTTTGTACATTTTTAAAATTATTTTGTGTACTTTTCTCCAAAATGTTTGTATCTTCTCGCATGACCACCATATATGGTACATTGTGCCTGCAGATTTCTTACATGTCCAACATCTGTCTTCTTCCAAATTATACATTTTTTAAAATTTTACTGGAGTGTAATACCATCTGTTGAAGATTTCTTAAAAGTTTTCTTTTAGGTCGTGTGATGCTGTAAATTTGTGTGATCTTTTCCAAGTTTTCTTCCAGCAATCTAGATTTATTGCGTGACCAACATCTTGGGCCCATCTATTCATACAGTCCTTAATTATTTCTTTTTCAGTTTCTCTTTCTAGTAGGATTTTGTACAAATTGGCTATTTTCATCTTGTCTGGTTTCCATAGTATTCATCTATTTCATTCTTCTGTTCTTCAGTTCCTTCTTTTCTTACCTCTTCTAAATACTTATTTTTAATTTGTATATACTTAAATCAGTGTAGATTCTTCTTCTCCTTCTCAAGTTCTTCTCTTTCCTTAAGTTTTAAGATGCCTTGTTCGTTCTTTTTTGTTAAATCTTTATATATGTTAACCACTTTTGTTTATCATTCCACCTTCCAAGAAGAGCTTCTTGGGATGATACCCATATCAATATTTTATTGTAAAATGTAGCTTTTATTTGCAGCCATGTTTTCAGTGGTGCTTTTTGGATAGGATGGTTGTTGAAATCTTTATTCACTAAAGTTTTTTGGTACCATAAATAATCATGCCAGTCATATCTAAGATCACTTCCTTCCAAATTCAAGATGCTTCTAGTATCAAGTTTTATCTATTTCTGTAGCCAAACAAGATTGCAGGCCTGCATATAAAACTTCCAAGTCTGGCAATGCAAAACCTGCTTGTTCTTTCATGTCTTTAAGTGTTTTCCATCTTATTCTTGCCCTGTTCCCTTTCCAGATATTTTTTTAACTCTTTATTCCAATTTTCTATAATTTTTCTGTTGCTTATTGTGGGAATATTGATGAAAAGAAACATAATTTTGGGGAGTACCATTTTGATTATATAGATTCTTCCCAGTAATGAGAGTTCCAATTTATTCCATCGCTGTAAATCTTTTTTAATTTCTTTCCATACCTTTTCCTAGTTGTAGTAAATACAATATTTCTATTTATTTTATTATTTTATAGATGACCCAGGATTCCATTACACTCAGGAAGGAGAACTGAAAGCATCAAAAGAAGGGATCACCCAGCAGAGGGTGAGAAGGAAGTCAGGTAACAAAACATTGCTGTCTGTATGTTATGGTTATAAACCAGAGATGGGCAAATATGGCCCTCCAGTTGGTTTCCACTGAAATTCTTATACAGTTGGTCCTCTGTATTCACAGATTCTGCATCCACAGATTCAACCATTCATGTCTTGAAGATATAAATAAATAATCCAAAAAGCAAACCTTGTTTTTCCACTATATATAAGGGATGCAGTTGTACTGCACTGTTGTATATAATGGGACGTGAGCATACACATTTTGGTGTCCACAGGGGGCCTGGAACTTCAAAAGAGACCAGGGCCTACTGTAGTCCCTCTTCTTTTGCTGTGCTGGCTATGAATTATGGGAATTACAAGCCAAAACCAGCTGGGGTGTGCATCCCTGGCCTAAACTGTTGCAGAAGGAAATGAACAGAGGTGGCAGTGGGGAATGTGGAAGTCTGAGTCCTCCACCTACCTACTCACTCTGTTGCCACTGCTGCTGCTCATCTTTTTGGGGTGCCACAGCCCCGAGGAAACAAGCAGCTGTGTGGAGATGTGGAGGACTTGAGTTTCGACCCCCTCATCACCGCTGGTCCCTTTGGGGAACTGTGGCAACCTGAGTCCTCACCCCTGCCTCCACTGCTTGTTTCTCTGGGACACCTAAGTCCCCTGAGGAAACAAGCAGTGGCAACAGGAAGAACATGGAAGCCTGAGTCCTCCACCCCACCCCACCCCAGAGAACCACCACCCTGCTGTTCTTCTCTTTGGGGTGCCTCTGAGGAAATGAGCAGCAGTAGTGGCAGGAACGTGGAGGCCTATGTCTTACACACACTACCACCACTGCTCATTTCTTAGCCCTCTGAAGAAACAAGCAGTGGTGGCAGGAATGTGGAGGACTCAGCCCTCCACCATCCTGCCACCGCTGCTTGTCCCTTTGAAGCCCTTGGCCCTCTGAGGAAACAAATGGCAGTTGAAATTTGGAGGCTGAGTCTTTCCCCCCTCCCCCACCACTGCTCTTCTCTTTGGGGTCCTGCAGCCCTCAGAGGATATGAGTGGCTGTGGGAATGTGGAGTCCTTCCTGCCATTGCTGGCACCACTGCTCACTTTGAGGTGCCAAAGCCCCCCAAGGAGATGCATGGCAGTAGTGGCAGGAACAGATTCACCAATTTTTAACACACCCTCTCCCTGCATTTTGCTGGGAGGGTGTTTAAAAAATGATCTGCAATGGGTGAAATAAACATGCTCAGCACACCACTGCCAGCAGATCCTATTTACTTGGCACTGACATGATCATACACAGTTCACTGCTAACAGTCAGACACTGTTTGGAATCAAAGTTCAGGGTTCTTCATGGAGGGTTGGACAGGGGGATTGCTACAGAGATTTCAGTGTTTCAAGTTACTGCTTCTGTGCCAACTATTGATTGTGGCTGGGTTATTCACAGCAATGAGGGCATCCTATGGCCCTCCAGATGTTCTTGGACTGAAGCTCCCAGCATTTTTCATCTTTGGCTAGGGCTGCTGGCACTTGAGGTTGTTTGATCTTTAGGGTTACCCAATTCCAAATCTTCATTTACATGGATGGGCAGTATCACTTTCTGCCACGTTTTAATTTTGCAAATCTGGAAAAATGCTTTTAAAAAAGAATAGAACTAAAATTCTTACCCCATTCCCAATAGGAAGGGCAAATCTATCATTTTCATTTTTTCCTATATTCAGACTTGTACATTTTGATGTATTCTGATTAAAAACTGAAATATTAAGCCATCTCTATACAACTGCTTTTATTATGATTGTATTATATTTTAATGTCAGCTTTGTTTCTACAGACAAGGTATAAATATACTAAATAAACAACCATATGTTTTCCCCTTAGAACCTTCATCCAGATCACATAAAATCATAAAATCAAGTGGTAAGTTAATATTAAAATATTTAATTATATTAAGATAATATTAAAATTCAATTGCCCTCTCGATCCTTGCCCATCATGGCTGGCCATCCAGAGGGGGGATGCATTGAAGATGTTCCTTACCGACGTCGTCAATGCATCCCTCAGGGAGGGTCATATTCCATCTTGTTTGAAGGAAGCGGCAGTTAGGCCGCTTCTGAAAAAAACTTCCCTGGACCCCTTGGATATGAATAACTACAGGCCAGTCTCTTCACTACCATTTTTGAGCAAGGTAATCGAGAGGGTCAACTCCAAGCTGTCTTGGATGAAACCGATTAACTAGATCCATTTCAAACTGGCTTTAGGACAGGATTTGGAGTTGAGACTGCCATGGTCGCCTTAGCCGATGACCTCCGTCTGGCCATTGATAGAAGTAGTGTGACCCTGTTGGTGCTTTTAGATCTCTCAGCGGCTTTCAATACGATAGATCATAGCATCCTCTTGGATCGCCTGAGTGAGTTAGGAATTAGAGGCACTGCGTTGCGGTGGTTTCATTCCTTCCTCTTGGGCAGATCCCAGGGGTAGGCAACCTTTCTCCTTTAAGGGCCGAGGGACTTCAGCTCCCAGAAGCCTCAGCCATGTTGGCCAATTGTCCCATGTTGGCCAATAGCTCCTGGGATTCTGGGAGCTGAAGTCCTTCGGCCCTTAAAGGGGAAAGGTTGCCTACCCCTGTCAAAGGGTATTGCTCGGGGACAGTTACTCTGCAAAAAAAAAAGACCTCACTTGTGGCATCCCTCGAGGCGCCATTCTGTCCCCAATGCTGTTTAACATATATCTGAAGCCACTGGGTGAGATCATCCGGAGACGTGGGGCTGGGTGTTATCAGTATGCTGATGACACCCAGATCTATTTCTCCTTGTCTCGATCATTGGCTCCCGATGGCGTCTCTCCTCTCAATGACTGTCTTAAGGTATTAATGGACTGGATGAGGAAAAACAGATTGAAATTGAATCCAGACAAAACAGAGGTGCTCACAGTAGCAGCCCCGAAACCAGGAATAGGGATATAACCTCCAGTCCTGGATGGGTTCACACTCTCCATGAAGGACTGTGTTTGCAGTCTGGGGGTGCTCCTGGATTCATCGCTCCAGATGATTAATCAGGTAAATGCGACAGTCAGGAGCGCCTGTTATCAGCTTCGGCTGATACGCCAGCTGCACCCTTTCCTGGAAGTAAGGGACCTTGAGACCTGGTGTACGCGCTGGTAACCTCTTGGCTGGACTTCTGTAATGCACCCTACATGGGGCAACCCTCATGCTTGGTCTGGAAATTTCAGCTGGTACAGAACATGGCAGCCAGAGTGGTCTCAGGTACATCTAGGAGAGACCACATAACACCGTATTGAAGTCTCTTCACTGGCTGCCTATTAGTTTCTGGGCCCAGTATAAGGTGTTGGTTATGACCTTTAAAGCCCTAAATGGCTTGGGTCCAACCTATGTTCAGGACCACCTCCTCCCATACAATCCTCCCTGTGCACTCCGGTCCTCTGGGAGGAATTTGTTGCAGCCAGTGAAAACATGGCTGTCTGCAACTTCCCAGAGGGCCTTTTCGGTAACCGCTTCCAGACTAGGGAACGGCCTGCCAGATGAGATCTGTCAGATTACAAGTTTAATCAGCTTCAAAAAGGCTGTAAAGATGGATCTCTTTCAGCAGGCCTTTCCTGACTAGAATTCCCAGCCTCAGGAATCCTTTCATTTTTACCTCTCCCATTTTCTCTCGTCACTGCCTTTGCTTGTTATTGTTTGTCCTAGTCAGTTTATTTTATTTTGATGTTTATTCTAAGTTGTTTTAACAGATATTTGGGTTATTACTTTTTTAGGGGGTGAGTGGGTTTTGGGATTTTAATGTGTGTCTTTGGGATAGATGTTATTGTATGGAATTTTAACTGTTGTAAGCTGCCCCAATTGTTTGATGGAGGGCCAGGATATAAATAAATTATTATTATTATTATTATTATTATTATTATTATTATTATTATTATTATTATTAAATTAACAGTAAGAATTAGAATATCATGTGCTAATATTAAATCCATGTTGCTAAAAATTGCACTGAAAGCAAGCCATATTGGGGGAGGGGGTGAGTAGCCACGTTACTTCTGTTGTGATGGATGTTGATCCGATGTCACAGATGCAAAATAAAATGGCAAAATTAAAAAATGAGTAGGGGGTTATGTCCATTTCCTAGGGCAGTTGTCATTATGACATATTCTCCAAAAGACTTTAGAGACACACCCTAGTGGGACACTGCTCAAATAGAAATTCTTTGCAAAATTGGTTTTGTTGAACTCTGATACCACTGGGGAATTTAGTCCCAGTATATATTAATAATAATTAATAATAGTCTTACACACTATAGAACCATGATGGTGAACCTATGGCATGTGTGCCAGAGATGGCACGTGAAGCCATTTTCCTTGGCATACAGAGGGCGAGGAGGAGGAGGAAGAGGCATGCACCTGTTCTTTCTCCTTCTGGGCCATCTCAGGCCTTCAGCTGCCTCTCCTGAGGAATGGCGTGGGGGAAAGAGGAGGAAGAGGTACGTGCCTGTTCCTCTTCTTCCCCCCTGGTTCCCCCCCCCCAGCCTTCTGTTGTCTC
>CM034701.1:313051530-313070731 GCA_020142125.1 Phrynosoma platyrhinos
GGGGGGGGGGGAGATGGGATTTAAATTAAATAACAACCACAACCATAGTGGTGATGCAGGTCTGGGATACCTTGTGATCTGTCAGATGGTCTTGGACTCTAGTTCCAGTCAGCCCCATCCAGCCTGGCCAGTGGCAAGAGATCATGGAAGTAGGAGTTTTCCAACATCTGGATCACCACAGGTTCTCTAGACCAAGGGTCGGCAACCTACGGCCCATGGGCCGCACTCGGCCTGCTGAGGCCTGCCAACCGGCCCTGCCGCCACCATTGCCTTTTGCGGCCACTGGGGTCCTCCGGGTGCCATTTTGTGTTCCAAAATGGTGCCCGGAGTCTCACGCAACCTTTCCCGTCCTGCCCTGTGACGGGAAAGGTCATGCAAGACTCCGGGCACCATTTTGGGACACAAAATGGTGTCCTGGAAGACCCCCGTGGCTGTGGTGGGCCTCTCCAAGGCCCAGTGCAGTCGAGAGAGCCCTCCTGGGGTCACCGCAGCCCCAGGGGTATTGGGGGACAAGGACTGGCCCCACCCCCAAAAAGGTTGCCGACGCCTGCTCTAGACTTTCTCTAATGTTATTTGAGATGGTGCTTGTCAGCCTTGTTCCCCCAACTCTATTCACTGGTGACCTGTGCCTCTTTCTGAAGTAGCCTTCTACCCCACCTACCTGCCCCAGTAAAAAAATTGCCACAGGTTCATTTGGTAATTGTCATTTGATTATCCATGGAAATATCCATGTCAAATGGCACATATTAAAATTTAATTTTAAGAGGAGCAGCCCTTCAAAGTTAAGCTTGAGTTTCAGACATCATGAAGCATTTATTCACAGTGTCAGTCTATTTGCAGAGTATCATATTTGAACTAAATGATACTTAAGAGTATTTGTTTCCCCCCCCCTCTCAATTTCAGAAATGGATTCAGACAGACAAAAGGTAAACTATATAATTCTTTCTCATATACGCTTCTGCCAATTGATTGGCAGTGCTTTAAAAATAAATTTGAAATATTGAAGAGTACTAACAATTTTAGAACTTATTTGGTTTTTCCATTAACAATTCCTATCTGTGGCTGCCACCTTTTTTGATTTTGCCTTCCCTCCCCCCCCCCCCAACCTCCTGTTGTGGAATACATAAAGAAATAACAAAAAGAGATGGCATAAAATATTTTGTTGCCTAAGGCAAAAAATCTAAATCAGATCTAGCACACACACATATATTGTAAGCTAAAACATTTTGCTGTTTATCTCCTCCTACCTCTCAGCTTTGTTATTTCATGCAATGTTATGAATTCAGCAGCCTGATATCCCGCCACACATTTTGATGTTTGTAATTTAATGAAAAATAAACTCTGATTAGAACAATTGCATAAATGATTGAATTAGTTTGATTGATCAAGTGGCATTGGGGGATGGGGAAGGAGATTTTTCAGAATGGATTTGTGAGACATCTGGGCTCAGGATTTATGAAGTAGTGTGTAAGAGAAGACATGGTCAATGTTATAAGTTTTATTTATTTGCATATTTCTTTTTTAAAAAGTAACTCAAAACTGCTACCTCATATACATGTAAAGATGCATGAAAATGGCTAATCTGGATTAAAACTGGGGAGGGGGCAGGGGAATATATACTTTTCACCCCTGTCTCCCCTTAGGCAGTTTGCTCCAGCATATCTGACACAACTGAAAATAATATCACCTCACTTCTTTTGTTTTTGGCTCATTTGTTGTTTTTTTTAAAGGTTTTTGAGCTACATGAGTGTTTTGGGGTGTTGTGGGAGTAGAATTACCACATTTATCAGTAGTTCTAAGTCTTTTTGACATGGGGTTGGCTGGGTGGGGAAATGCCACCCATTTTTTTTAAAAAAATGGGGGCTATGGGGATTTGGTCGAGCTTTAGGAACGACAAAATGGGCCCCATAGGCTGCATGTGGCTCACTTTCCCCACCTTTGCCTTAAAATGAGACCAAGTGTTCTAAATATTCCACTGCATTGAATGTAGCTTATTTATATTTCCCATCTAAGCGAATCAGCATAGAAGGCGCTCTGCTGTCTCAAGATGAAGCTCTCCTCAGTCCCAGGAAAATGGTTTCACTGAATCACAAAGGGCTGGATTCCAGTGATGTGGCCTACAGTAGTGATCAGGAAGATGCTCTCACAGTTACTGCAGATCAGACGGATGCTGATGATGAAGAAGAAACTGAACAGGTATACTCATACATTTATATCTGGGTATAATGTGGGTGTGTCAGATTTAACTACATAATAAACAATGTGTAAATAGTATTTTTATCCTAGCTTCCAATGACCCAGACCATTATCAGGGAGGATCACTATTTTCAGTTTAACCACACTCTTTCTAAAGGTTTTTTCTAAAGTTAAGTACCTGAATTCAGTTACATGAAGGCATACAATGGGGTCTTCTATTATTAGGGCTCTCTGTCCTCTTCTAAACCAAAACCTCTCAAGCTTGGGACTAGGGTTTTCCACAAGATGGATTTCCAGAAGGGAAAGAGAAGTCATTTAAAAACAATTCCTGTGACTTCCTGACAAAGGAGGTGGTACCCGCTGTGGTGGCAATGTGAAGGGACCAAAGAGTGGGAGCATAGGGAAGAGAAAGGGTGAGAACATGATAGAGGGAGGGAAAAAAAGGAGAAAGAATGGAAAAACAAAGAAAAAGATGGGGAGAGTGATGGAGAAGGATTTCTATCTTCCCTTTCCTGTTTCCCTACCAGAAAATCTTGTGTGTTGCCCCTTATATATATTTGTGTTTAATCAGTATTTTTTTTAATAACAACATGTTTTAAAATCCTGAGCTACTTTGCGAAAACACTGTAAATTAGATTTCTCTTTTTGTAATTAAGGCACCCTCCTTAATGTAAGTGACATTACAAAAAAAATACTGTCCTGTTTGAGACTTTAGGAAAGATTAGTGCCCTCCAGAGCCCCATCATTCCCCGCAAGGTCAGGACTATCTTGACCTTGCCCTGAGATTTCAGCACCAAAACTTGAGACCTAGTGTGATGACACAAGGAAGCAAGCACTAGTGATGTCATTAAGCATGATGTGTTAAGCATTAAGCACAGTTCCATAGAGTCTGCCATTAAAATTACAAAGCACCAAGCCTAGCAAAACATAAAAAAAAATACAGACACACTTATCAAGGCAGTATTCCCGCCCTGTGTTTTTTTCCCTCACTCTGTGGACTGGAGAAGAGGGACCAGGCTCTGATACCTGGCAACCCTATTAGAAAACCATGCCCTTCAGAGTCATCTTCACATAAAAGGTAAAAGTAGTCCCTTGACATGAATGTCTAGTTGTGTCCAACTGTAGGGAGCTGTGCTCATCTCCGTTACTAAGGCAAAGAGACAGCGTTGTCAGAAGATGATTCTGATGGTCATGTGGCCAGCATGACTGCACCAAATACTATCGACCTTTCCACCAAAGTGGTACCTATTTATCTACTTGCATTTGCATGCTTTCAAACTGCTAGGTTGGTAGAAGCTGAGACTAGTGACAGGAGCTCACCCCATCATGCAGCACCCAGGTCTCGAACTGCCAACCTGCTGATCTTCTCATCAGAACTGGTGTCTTAAACACTAACCAGGGGTAGGCAACCTTTCCCCTTTAAGGGCCGAGGGACTTCAGCTCCCAGAAGCCTCAGCCATATTGGCCAATAGTCCCATGTTGGCCAATAGCTCCTGGGATTCTGGGAGCTGAAGTCCCTCGGCCCTTAAAGGGGAAAGGTTGCCTACCCCTGCACTAAGCTATCGCATCCCTAAACAAATTCTGCTTTTGGTCCCTTTTGCTGACCTCCATCAGCTTAAAAGACCTCACAAAGAGTGCTTTCCGCTGTACTGTAAATCATAATGCAGTGTTTTTTTTTGTTGAACTTTGATATTTTTCAGACGACTTTGCCTGAGGTCCTTTCTTTTTAAAGGTCTGTGCATCATCATCTGACCATTTCTTTTTCCTCTAGTGCATGCAACAAAATTCACAACAGAAACAAAAAGGAGGCCGCAAAAGACTGAACAGTCAAATTGCTGAAAATTTTGAGAAACGAAGAAGTGTTAATCTCAGCAAACGTGAAAGTGAGGTAATTTCAAAAAATAAAAAATACATAGTAATTATGAAGAACTGATTTATGATGTTAAAACTGCATGCACTGACAGATGAAATAAAAGCCAAAGAAGAAAATGATGATAGGTTGCAGTACAAAAAAAGGGAGGCAAAACATTGTCCAGACCAGGGGTGGGCAACTGTGATATATCTTGGGGATGGGCAATTTTCTGCCCCAGAAAATTTTTGTAAAGTGCACTTTACAAAACTTTTCTTGGTTTTGAAAAATGGGAATTTTTAAATGTTAAAGCAAAGCAGCTTCATTTATATACCACTTCATATCGCACTATGGGGTGTCTAAGTGGTTTACAACTGTAAGCTCATTGCCCCCCAACAGTTGGGTACTCAATTTAGCAACCTCGGAAGGATGCAGGCCTGAGTCAAGCCTGAGCCCTGGCTAGTATTGAACTCGCAACCTTGAGGTTTATGAGTGAGTGGCTGCAGTACAGGCATTTAACCATTGCGCCACCAGGGCTCTTAAAGTGGGGTTTGCACCTAATTTACGAAGTGGGTTGCTACTACAGACTTCCAAGAAAGAGAAATCCCCCTCCTGTTTGGGGCCAAATAAAAGGGCAGTCTGGGGGATCTGGAGAGCAAGAAGTTGCAGAAATAGCCTTGGGGCCACATGTGCCCCTAGGTCAGCACTCAGCCCGTCTCTGGTCTGTGCAGTGCTGTATACACAGTTGGATAACTCAGCTGCAGCTCAGCTATTTCCTGCAATCATTTTGGAATAGTCACATTCTATAATTTAGAGATATGGGAAAGGATCAACTATGGAATCCTGCTTTCAGGATGAAAGTGGGAGGTGTGTAGATGTAAGCCTGACTTCAGAAAATTGAATTTTGAAAAAGGCAGTTAGCCTTAGTAGGTCAATATGGAAGAAGGCACTCAACATGACAAATGGCTGTAACTCCTACACCCACTTGTACAACTGTATTCTTAAGCTAGTAATTCCCAAACTCTGTGTCTGAGCATGTGTTAGTTAGACAAAGGCAACACCACCCCATGTTCTCCCCCACTTCAGTCAACCAGTATTCTGTGTCTTTGGATGTGCTTTGTCCTTACCGGCTTTTCTAGGCTTTCCCCCTATAATATTTTTATAGTTCTGCACACACACCCCAGCCTGCTTTCACTTCCCTTTTGTTCACAGATGTTGCTGTTTTGCTTTCATAAAAGCCAAGCACTGAGAGATCACTTTCAGTATATATAAGAACTTCTTGTTGTAGTTTGCCTTCAAGTCATTTCTGACTTAGATATCATGAGGGTTTTCTTGGCAAGATTTGTTCAGGGGAGGTTTGCCATTGCCTTTCCCTGAGGCTAAGACAGTGTGACTTGTCTAAGGTCAGCCAATGGGTTTCATGAATGAGAGGGAATCGAACCATGGTCTCCAGAGTCATAGTCCAATGCTCAAAGCACTACGCAATGCTGGCTCTCTACATTTATAAGCATAGCCTGTCACAAAACTTTACAGTATGGCATGAACTCTTTCCCACCCATTTTCCTAGTCCTCTCCCCTAACCCTCAGAGCATGCTCTACCTTAATTTGCCTGTTCTGTTTTGTTCTCTTCCCCATTCATCCCCATGTCTTCTGCAAACCCTGGGTCATGTTGAACTTATTGATACCTCTGTCTCATGCATGGATAATATCATTTTAGATACATAATGCTACTTTGGGAACTAAAGGGCCTTTGCAGACTGCCAGAAATAGTGCAAATTGAGTCCACTTCAAGGGTTAGGGTTAGTGCTAGGGAGTCATGGAAATTGTTTTTTTCCTGAGACATTGAGCCTTCTCTGTCAGAGAGCTCTGGTGCTACAATAAAATACAGTTCCCATGATTCCCTAACTCTAACCCTTAAAGTGGACTCAATTTGCACTATTTCTGGCAGTCTGCAAAGGCCCTAAGTTTATTGTAAGTAATGCTGGTGATGATTCTGCATGTTGGTTAGGCCATAGAATAATATATATTGCATTTCAAAACCTCATAGAACTCCCAGGAGCCTGCCGGTGAAGCATCTTCCCAGGTGAATACAAAGCTTTCATTCTCCTGTAGCGGAAGTGACAAGTCATCTCAACAGTTGATGCCACAAACCAGCTCATTCATGGCAAATATCTTTGGGAGAACATCTGCAGTGAGAAACATATGGACGGACCACCAGATTCGGCAGGCCTTGTTTCCAAGCAGACACCCTCTACAAGAGAATGTGGAGGATGAAGATGATTATCAGATGTTTGTGCCATCTGAGTCTACATCAAATTTAGCTTCCATTGCATGTGAAGAAAGAATCTCTTCAGGCCGCCCTTGCAGCTGGCATGTAGGACTATGCCAGCAAAGTGATAGTTCCAGCTCTACATCTCACAGGATTGTGAGACGGGCCAGCAGTGCTGGTGAAAGTAAAACTTCACCACTTAGTTCAAGATATAGAAGAAGTGACCTTGGCCAAAACGCCTCTTGGCACGAAATGAAAAGTTCTAGGAGTGACATGGATAATCTGCAGGTGTACCCAGAATCTTCAGAAGAGTTAACTGTTGATGACATAGATCACATCTATGACAACATAAGCTTTGAAGATTTGAAACTAATGGGCCTGGCTCGAAGGGAAGAGTCTGATCGTGTTCCGCAAGGGTCAGTTAAAGACTCACTTTATGAGACACAAGACCAAGAAATTACTTGCATGAAAAGACACATACCTCAAAACAAGACTTCCATCCCTTCTAAGAGAAATGAAACAATTCCCAGGAGGGATACCCCTCCTGTGAGTTCTCATGAATTAAGGATCAGCGAAGAGAATGTCTATGATACCATAGTACTCTCAGAGCCATCTCTGCTAGATTTCAAGTGTAATCGTTTGAAATGCTCCAAAAAACGAGGATTTCTGGGTCTAGAAACAGACTTTGCATGCTGTGACCACCTCCAAAAATTTGTTTCTGAAGAAAGTCTCCAGTTCAGTGAAGATGAAAATCCATATCATTATGTTCCATTAGATCATGACTATTTGAGCTTGCTGGATAGCTCCTCCAACTCTGATTCCCACTCTCACAAGTCTGTTGCAGATAAATTATCAGAAGAAGTAGATGAAATCTGGAATGACCTAGAGAATTACATCAAGAAGAATGAAGAAAAAACACGAGATCATGTCCTTGCAGCTTTTCCTGTCTGCAAAGATGACACTGATAATAACACATCCACTGGAACTACTTGTGAATTAAATAAAGATGGGGAGTATTCACTGGCAGAAACACCTGTTTTTCCCAAAACCTTGCCCAGCAAGGTAGCCAGGTTAAGTGATGCCAACCTTAGGTCTGAAGACTCAGCATCATGCAAAGCAAACTCACGGATGAGTCTGAACAGATCTTCACTCTCTGAGATGGCATTTGTAAATAGCCTTTATGAAACAGCCAATAGCATTCTATGTGGTGCAAATGTAGAGAATGTTGACAATGAAATGGATGCTGTAGATAAGACAAAGAACCGTGTCTTCATGATGGCAAGACAGTACAGCCAAAAAATTAAGAAGGCAAATCAGCTTTTGAAAGTAAAAAGCCCAGAGCAAGAGCAATTTCTGGCCCGGCAGCAGAAATCAAAACACAAAGACCTAGCAGCCATTTTGGAAGAGAAGAAGCAAGGTGGTCCTGCCATTGGTATGCTCACAATGTTTTTATTTTCATTTATTTAAATAAGCATATTGAATACTTTGGTTCCAACTTCTTTCCATATTTAATCTACTGGAAGATCAATATTTTCATTAATTAGTCCAAATAAAATACAGTCGCCGGACTTACCGGCCCAGGCGGGCCGCTGCCGCTGCCGCTGCCACCGCTGCATGTTTTTGCCTCTGTGCAGCTGCGTGCGTCGCAGCTGCCATTTTGATTTCCAAAATGGCAGCCGCATTGCGTTTGCGCATGCGCAGGAGTACTGCGCATGCACAAATGAGTCGTGGCTGCCATTTTGGAAATCACAATGGCGGGCGCGAGTGGCGGCCACCATTTTGGAGAACAAAATTGCAGCCACAACATGCACAGCGGTGGCGGCGCCCACGTGTGGGGGGGTCGCGTGCGGCAGTGTGTGAGCGCGCGCGCTGCCATTCCCCCCCCCTCTCGGCCCAGCAGAGAGGAGGACTTCGGGGGACCGGCCCAGGGCAGAAAAAGGTTGCCTACCCCTGGCTTAAACCAATGGCTCTCAAGCTAGTCCTTAACTGTACCTACAAATAATACCATGAAATATATATAGTTACCACAGGTATAGTCATAACAAAGTCCTATTCAATTTAAAGTGGAGAAGGTGGAACTGGGTATCTGCATTTGAGCATCAGTTTATACTCTGATTATACCTCCTCCCCCCAGTTTATAAATACAGCACATTTTGGAAGGCTACAGAAGTCAGGAGTCGTTATTTTCCTCATATTTATTCAAAGTAAAGGTATGCATTATCAATTGCTATATTTGTTTTTTGCCTGATATTCTTCAAGTAGGTGTGGAAATTTGACTTTGGAAAAATGGAATAGAAATGAAGGGTTTATATTTAGTGGAGGCAATCTTACCTTCATAACAGCCTCTTACCTTTAGCTATGCACATTTTTAGAAATGTGGGGGTAGTTCAGGTGTTGGCAGATGGCTAATATTCTATGTATGCCAGTGAACATGATGGACAGCCTTTTGATTTCTATAGGCTTCCTAAGACATAGAAACACTTGTTCAGAGAAGAAATAAAAGATTACTGTGATGGATACTACCCTAGCTGCCACCAAATTGAACAATGAGACCCTCAAACTCAGATCCTTTGCTTGAGTGACTCCCACATTTTTCCTTGCTTCTGGGTCACTCTGTAGGAAGGCAGAGCACTCAGTATTTTAAGTGTTCTCAGCAATAAAAGTATTATTAATCCCTGGTAGCATTTGATTTATAGTTTCTTAAGATATCTCAAATGACTACATGTTGAGCCAAAAAAGAAAAAAACTTTATTTACAAGATAGTTGGTTACAGTATCTTTCTTATAGTTGGTATTCAGAGGTGATACTGTTTAAATAGTTGCAAAGATTTACAGTATCTGTTACTATATTCTATAAGTGGTCTCTAGGCTACAGTTTCACTAAGACTTTTGACTAGACTCTCAGCTTTAAAACTTGGTTGCTAATACCTTTACCCTTTACCAGCCAACCAATTCAGTTTCCACACTTGACCTCTTTTAAGGTCAACCTAGGTTACTCAAAAACTCTTCCAACTGCCCCTTTCAGCAGTGTATCTCAGCCACCATGGCTGTCAAAACCCCTCAGGGTCTAATAAAACTCTCACTTTAAGTCAGAGCCCTTTCTGGTCCCTATCTACCTCTCACATGCTTCACTCAGCCTATTTATATCTGCTCCTGAGAGTAGCCCCCACCTTTTTTTGACTAAACTCGCATTGGCTGATGCCTGGCTCACTCTGATTAGATGTTGCAAACATTTCTATCTGCCTTTTCTCCACAATGACAGATAAGTTTTCCTCATTATTCAGGAATGCTCAACGATTAAGAAGCAGTTGCAAGAATAGGCCAGCATTCATGGCCCTGGTCTCTCAGTCTCCACACAGTTTTAATTGTATGGAGAAAATAAAAATGTAATAAGGCCCTAATAGAGGAACATAGTAGAAACAAGAAACTATTGTAGAAAGTAGTGGCCATAGTAGAAGCTACCAGTAAGACTGCAACTCTGTGTATTTATTTGGCAATAGGGCCAATTAAGTTGTTCTCACTTCTGAGTAAATATTAATAGGATTGTATCTGAAGGTACTCTTTAATGGCCTGCAAGTTTTAGCTTTCATGTTATGGTTTCTTTATTACACACCATTTTAAAAAAAAATTCTTTTTTTTTTAGGTGCAAGAATTGCTGAGTATTCCCAACTCTATGATCAGATTGTTTTCCGTGAAACTTCACCTAAAACGCAAAAAGTCAGTTCTCAGGAACCATCAGCCATTAGGTATTCCTCACCAGTGGCAACATCTCAGTTAGCTGCTGAACACTTAAGATCAGAAGAGTGGTTGCTGCACTCTACTTACAGCAATGGAGAACTCTCTGATTTTTCTCCTTGGCTTGAGGTCCCTTGCCTGAAGTCCAAAAATTCCTCTTCAGAGATGAGTTCCCCAAAACAGAGCACAAGGAATTTGCCAGCAGCCAGTTCAGTGCCTTCCCTTCAGACTCCTCTTCACCCTCATGTTCCTGCACAAAGATGGAGTGCCATTATAAGTCAGCCTAACAAAGAGAACTTGCACCATAGTCATATTTATAACTCTTTAGGGAGGAGAGAAAACAGCACCAAGTCACAGATGTACAGCACCAAGTCACAGATGTACAGCAGGTCACAGTCATCATCTTCAATTGTGTTCACTAAATCTGGGGACTCCATAAATTATCCACCCGAGATGGAAAAGAAGCAGTTGCCTTCAAACAGGAACTCTTTTTCTGACCACCAACAAGAACCAGTGTCTGGTGCCACTGTGGGCCTTTCCTCATTTGATGGGACAAAACAGACTCCCGAGGGTTTTTCAGAAATGATTCTGCAAGACTCCCAAAAAGTTCTAAGGGTGAATAGAAACTTGCTCTCAAATGCACAAATAGCCACACAAAACTATTTTTCTAATTTCAAAGACACTGATGATGGGGAAGGGGATGATGACGACTATGTTGAAATCAAATCTGAAGATGAGGGATCTGATTTAGAGATGTTCCAGAACCAAACAAGACTTTCAGATCCAAAGATAAATGCATATTCTTCTTCAGAACATCAAAGTAGTAAAAATACATCTGAACCTCTCGATAAGCCATCAGACTCTTTCTTGAACACATGTGATGATTCAGATAAATTGAATGACTATCTATGGAGAGTGCCATCTCCAAATCAGCAAAACATTGTTCAATCCTTAAGGGAAAAATTTCAGTGTCTTAGTTCAAGTAGCTTTGCTTGATATGTATATATATTTTTAAAATACCTGATTGTTTTGTCTTAGTGCTGACAAAGATGAAAGCCAGTACTTGTAAAGTATATTGTAATGTATGTTGTTGTTTTAAACTACCATCTACTGAAAAAGTTTAAAATGACCTGGTTTTGGAGTGTCAGGTAACTGAATGGCTTTGTCCTGCAGGCAGATGTTTGGCTTTCCTTTGTTTCCATATTTGTCATACTCAACAGTCCAGAATTTTGAATATTTCTGAATAGGATGACATATGCTGCAAAATGTTGAGTGAATAACCCATAGCTGTTGCATAAAATACTCCTAAATTTACTTTCTTAAAAACACTTAACTTTTTAAAAATTGAGGTGTAAAACACTGTCAGGATTTAATCTTACTGGCATGTAGCCATTTGGGCTAAGATTGTCTTTTCATGTTTTTTTCACCTGTTGTTTCCAAGTAGCTGTGAAAAGTACATGTGTGTGATACAGACCAAAATGGAAATTATGGGATCAACCAGGAAAATCTTTCTAATGCACTTTTTTTCTTTTTCTTTTTCTTTTTTGGGGGGGGCATGATTTAAACTTGTAAGAATAGCTGATGCATCCTGTCTGGAAAATGACCAACAGGTATTGATAATTTAAACCTAAATTTTAGAAAAGTTTCTGGCCATCTTAGGGTTGTTTAGTTTAACTTTTATTTCAATATGTTAAATACATTCCATTTGTTTACTTCCGAGTTCTTACATCTCCTGTTTTATCACATGGATATGTGTAATCAGTAATCCTTTTTATTCAGTACTCCTGGGTACTGAATGTGGAAAGGGATGACCAAGAAGGTGTGTGTGTGTGGGGGTCATATTGTCCCATAATTGCTATTGTAAATATTGTCCACCTGTACAGCTGGCATGATTGATGAGACTTATGTGTCTTATCTGTACATATCCCCTTCCACACCCTTAAAAATGGTGCCAATATTGTCTAGGGTGCATATCAAGTATTATGATATCTAAGGGACAAAGCTAGCTCCTGTTATCTCAATAGTTTCTTCAGGCATTTGGTATTCATGGGTGTCAAGGAATAGAGAACTGGCGATTGCAGGCAGCTGCACAGCATCTCTCAAATGGCCCAATAGGGATGGGGTGGGACCTCTGCCAGTTTTCTATTGTGTAATATCATCTCTGTCACATAGTTTTGCCTTGGATTACTTGAAACAAGAGTATGTTTAACACAAGACTGTATAGCCAGTTTTCAGATGAAGGATGTTCATGGTGATATATAAGTACACAGTGAAATGGTTTTAAACAAGCAGAGGGATTTGTTCTTAAACATTGTTTCCACTTTTAGTACACTGCACTGAAATGCAAAGCACAACCCTTGTAACATGCCAGCAGTTGTTTTTATGAATGGTTTTAAATATAATCCTCCAACTGACAGGGGTATATTCAGTTTTATTGAAATGAATACTGAAGGATGTATGGCTGCTGAATTACTCTGCATACTACATAAGCATTTGTCTCATTTCTTTCTGTTATGCCATGAACTCCACATTTCTTATGTACACGTCTGGTTACACTAGAGGAGCTGACTATAATTCAACCTGTGTCTAATAAAGCAGATAAGGAATGCCATTAAGTGTATATGAAATGAGCAAATATCAACTTTTATTTAATAAAATTTGTACAGTAATGTAAATACTATTAATCTGAGTGCATTAACAGTAGGGATACTTAGGTTTCTTTGTACTGGTAGCAGACATTTTGTTACTCTGATAAAAATAGTAAGTTGTAATCAATGGAGACCAGTGGAATAATATTATTAACATGTAGCAATATAAGGAACAAATATCAGTTCAGATGTATATTTTGGGTACTTTTAACCTTGCTAGGAAGGAAGGAACTGAACTCCACAAATGACTAAGCCCTATAAAATCAAAGGGAAAACAGTTTTCAACTGTTGATGGGCAAACTAGATATTAATAAAAACAAACCTTGCATCTAACTCATGCTTGATCTCTGTTCCTAGCATCTTCTATTACCATCTACCCCCCCCAAAAAAACACAACAAAAAGCAACAACCAGTTACAAAGAAAACTGCATCTAAATAAAAGCAAAATTAATCAAATATAGATCTTATTAAATCTGTAGCCAAATAGCAAATGAATGATGGTGTTCTTGGGCTTGAGGTTTATACATGCACTTGATAAATAAACAGAGATCCCATGCAGAAGACACTAAAGTTGTTTTATCAACATTTCTTCTTGTATTCTCTGTTCTAAGTTAAATGTACCTGTTGCACAGCCTTCTCAAAGGAACAGTTTTATTTTTTGTTACTTAAAAAGCCCCACTCCCATGTGAATTGAATAGAATCCAAATTAACTGTCTCTTTATACATAAATAGCAGGTTTGGGTGCTTCTATAGACTACAACTGACAGAACAAACTGACACATTTTACCATTTGAGTGTTCCATATCATATTACTGCATTCATTGCAGTCGGCAGCACCTAAAGAGTGGTTAACGTTGGAACAACTGGGCACAGAATAAGGCTGCAGTAGAGGGAATGTTATGTGAACTGCAAATGGTATGCATAGTACTCCTGTTATCCTATTACTTGTTTTTACTGTATCTCCCTTTTCTTTTGAAGATTTATACTTTACCAATTTCTTTCTATAGATAACATTGGAAAGAAAGCGTAACTGAAGCATCAAATACTGCTTGTAAAAGACTCTGATTTTAATGTATTACCTCTGTATTTGTTAGTAGTACTTGCACTATAGTACTGTACAGGGTTCAAAATGAAGTCATTTATTCAGGATGGATTCACACCGTGTGTTTCCTAATTTCTGCATATCATTTGCTAGCATTTTATTCTATTAGTAAGAAACAGAATCCCTACGTTGCACTTTTTCATGACTCACTTTGTAAGGAATATGTAAAATGTATGTACATGTAGAAGACTTCTTAAGTAAAGCTTTTCTCATTTTGTTATGCTTAAAAGCAGAGTTTAAAGCATGCCAGATCTGAAGAAATGTAAGTAAATGCTGCTTAGGAATAAATATTAATTTTTTGCAGCAAATAATTTGCAAACTGCCATCTCTTTTAATGAAGCACTTATTTTGTAACACCACAGGGATTCACTGCTGTGTGGTGTATATTTTTTTTACACACTACTAGATCAGTTCAAAGGTTTGGCTCTGGCTCAGTGAACATATTAACACTGTAGGATATAGATTAAAAGAAAAATCAGTGGGCCTCAATCCAGATTTCCCCATTTGAATTAATGGTAGAGATCAGGATCAATGTCCAAGATGAACAACTATCAAACAGTCAGCTTGTCAATATCAGGAAAAGTTCTAGAACATATAAAAATGCTCCCTATAATCCCTGTACCAGGAGGAAGGCGGGATATAAATTAACAGAATAATAATAATAATTACAGCCAATATGTGAGCACATAGAAAGGAGTGGTGTGATCATTAAAGCCCAACACTGATTTTTCAAAAACAAAGAATGCCAGGCTAATCATATCTTACTTTTGGACAGAGTTATAGATCAGGGGAATTCTGAGGATGCAGTATATCTTGATTTCAGTAATAGCAAGGACTTTCTCTGCAACTGCTCCCAGGCTATGGAACGGCCTGCCGGATTAGATCCGTCTCATTACTACGCTTGCTGCTTTTAAGAAAGCAGTAAAGACGGATCTCTTCCGGCAGGCCTTCCCAGAATAATTTCCCGGACATGAGAAGCCTGGCAAGTCGCCTCGATTTATTGTTTCAAATGGTATCCGCTGCCTTGTTGTTTATATTGTTTTAAAGTTTGTATATGGTTTTTAATAGAATATTAGTTTAATTCAATTTTAAGGGGTGGGAGAGTTAGGGGATTGGGATTGTCTGTTTTTAACTCTTTATGTTTTAATTATGCTGTAACCCGCTCCGATTACCTAGCAGAGGGGCAGGCTATAAATAAAAATTATTATTATTATTATTATGGCAGAAAAAATAATAATTATTATGGCAGAAAAAAATAGTTAAATGTGAGGGGTATACAATGCTACTCTTGGGTGGATTTTTAACTGGTTGACAGACCCAAGGAGTGCTCATCCATTTTTATTTATTTCATTTCATTTCTATACCATCTTTCTCCCAGAAAAGGACCCATGGGAGCACATAAAACCACTTAAAAACTTTACAGTTTAAAAACACACACAATGATTCTGATAACACACACAATGATTCTGATAAAAAACACTATAAAATCAAGACTTCCTCATTAGAGAACTGACTAGTGAGGTGCCTCAGGATTCTGATTGAGCCCAGTGTTGTTCAGCATCTTTGTAAGTGATGTGTATGGTGGAATAAAGTGCATGCTTATCAAATTAGCTGACCACACAAAATTAGGAGAGTTAGCTAATACCACAGGACTGGACAGCTGAGCCAAAACTAACATGTAAATTTAAGGTTACTACATTTAGGCAGGAAAAATGAAATGCACAAATATTGGATAGGCACCTGGCTTGGTAACTGTGGGTGAAAAGGATCCAGAGATCTTAATACACCACAAGCTAAATATATGGAAACATGTTGGATTACAGGAGAAGAGTCCTTGTTGATATGCAAATGGATTTTAAATGTCCTGGACTTTGAAAATCTCCCAATTGCCACATGGCCAGAAGGAGGAGGAGCCAGACTGCAAAAGATACCCTCCCCATACCATCTTAACTAATGACAGAAATAACAAACTGCAGGCATCTGACTAACATCTCAAATTATTTTTCTCCTGTTTGGTTTGTAACACCTTGCCTGACAAGCCAGTGGAGCTTTGAAAGCTTACAACAAGTATATTGTGCATTTCGGTTGACCAATAAAGATATCACTGTTTGGTGATTTTTGTTTGAATTTGCTAACTATGAAGCTAAACATATGGCAGCAGTGCTGTGACAGCCAAAAAACCCCAATACAATTCTAGGCTGCATCAACAGCAGTGTAATGTCCAGAGCAAGGAAAATAGTGCCACTCTAATCTGCTTTGGTTAGACCTAATCTGGAATACTGTGTCCAGTTCTGGGCACCACAGTTCAAGAAGGGTATTGACAAGCTGGAACAGGTCCAGAGGTGGGCAACCATAATAAAAGGTATGGAAACTAATTCCTATGGGAAGTGCCTTAAAGAGCTGGGTATGTTTAGCTTGGGAGAAGAAAAGTCTGAGAGCTGATATGGCAGCCATCTTTACATATCTGAAGGGATGCCATGTATAACATGAAGCAAGCTTGTTTCCCCCTGCTCCTGAGACTAGAACATGAGCCAATTGATTCAAACTGCAAGAAAAGAGATTCCACCTAAAAATTAGGAAGAACTTTCTGATAATAGAAAGAGCAGATGATACTAAGAGCTGTTAAGCATGAAATGGACTGCCTTGGAGAGAGGGAATCCACCCTTATTTTGAGGTTTTAAAACAGCAGTTGGATGGCCATCTCTTGTGAGCGAATAATAATAATAATAATAATAATAATAATAATAATAATAATAATAATAATTTATTTATATCCCGCCCCTCTGCTGATGCAATCAGGTGGCTTACAACAAACTGCATAAATATACAATCCCAAAACCCACCCACCCCTTAAAATTGTATTAAACAACAGAGAATTAAAACGACAAAACAATAACAACTAAGATAAGTCACAGTAGCAGAGCAGACAACTAACAACAAATGCAGTAGAAAGTAGGATAAGGGCTAGCTCTTAAGGCTGGGAGATCTAATCAGGAAAGGCCTGCCAGAAGAGATCTGTCTTCACAGCTTTTTAAAAGCTATTTAAACTGGTAGTATGATGGCTCTCATCCAGCAGCCCTTCCATAATCTGTGCATTCTTGCATGGCAGGGGACTGAACTAATGGCCCCTGGAGTTCTTACCATTTCTAGACTCCTGCAAAAATAAAAGGAAGGATTTTTCTTCATAGCTTTCTACTTTATCCATAACTTTCCAAGCTGCAGTAGATTCTTCCCTAGCTCATCAGAACAGCTTTACATAGGCAGCTAGGTGAAGAAAGGACCTATGAAAATTGCATTCACCCCTTCTCCAGAAGGAAAAGTCCTGTGTAGGAAATGTTGTTCACAGTCTGTGCTGGCCTTGTGGTACTCTGGATCCACAGTATCAGCAACTGCTGGGATTTTAGCAGGTAGGACTATTTTCCCCTTTCTGGAATGGCAATGTTAGGTTTGGTTTTTTAACTACAGGGGAAAGTATGTACAGTCGTCCCTCCATTTTTGCAGGAGATCCGTTCTGGACCACCACCACCACCCCATGCAAATGGAAATCATAAATATTCAAGCCCCATTGGCTTAAATGGCCACATGTGCCATTTTAACCCTTCCTGCTTGACAGTCTGCAAAGGACTGAGACCGCGAACTTGAGTTCTGTGAAAATGGAGGGACGCCTGTAGTCAAATTCTAGTTAAAGCAGTGGCCCCAAACATTTTTGGGGCATCATCCCCCTTCCTCTTGGGCAACAACAGTAGTGCCCCCCATGCCTATTTCCTGATATTAAATCTACTGTTCTACTGTAAATTTAAAACAATCAATCTTGGTTGCTGTTCCCTTTGCACCCAGTCACCCTGGGAGAAGCAACTGAGCAACTGGCTGAGCAGCAACCAAGAAGTCTCTAACCCATGCCGCCTCATGGTAAAGGCTGGTGCAGGTGAGAGGCTCCTCAGTCACTGCTTGCTTGGTTGCTCCTCCCTTTGCACCTGGTCTCCGTCAGAGCTGCAACCAAGCAGCTGGCTGAGCTGCAGAAGTCTCTCACCCATTCTGGCTTTGTTGCAAAGGCCAGTGTGGGCCAGAAGCCAACTGCTTGATCACTCCTCCCAGGGAGAAGCTTCTTCCCAGTGAGGAAGAACTCTCAATCCTTCTTTGTCAGGGCAGAACCGGTATGTGTATAGTGAGTTTACAGTTTGGAGACCTTCAGCCTGTCCAGTGAAAGAAAGCAAGAGCAAGCTGGAGCATACAAAGCTTAAGCAAGGTCTCAGACCTTAAAACTCCTTTTTTCTGGTTTTTTGAGCAGTGAGGCCATGTTCTAGATGCCACAGATGCAGGTGAAATGTCAGGAAGAAATTATTCTAGAACACGGCCTCACAACCCGCAAAAACCCATGGATGCTGGCCGTGAAAGCCTTCAAATTCACTCCCTTTTGCTGCTGCTGCTTCTCCACTGCCACATGCTCTAACTCCTTCCTCTAATCCAGGGGTCCCCAAACTACGGTCGCAGGCCGGCCCTGGCCCATCGAGGCCTTCTTACTGGCCTGCGGCTGGTCCTGCCGCCACCGCCGCCCGCACGTGCCGCCGTATGCCATTTTGTCTTCCATTTTGGAAGAGAAAATGGTGCTGGAGTCATGCGCATGCGCACATGACGTGGGGTGCCATTTTGTCTTCCGAAATGGCACCCGGAGTTGTGCACGTGCATGCACGATGCCAGGCATATACTGTTGTAAACCGCCTGGATTGTTGTAAACCGCCCGGATTGGGCAACCATTGGGTGGTATATAAATAATAATAATAATAATAATAATAATAATAATAATAATAATAATAATAATAATAATAATAATAATAGTTGTTGTTGTTGTTGTTGTTGTTGTTGTTGTTGTTGTTGTTGTTGCGCCATTTTGGAAGTGTGCATGTGCCTCCGGCATCCCAAAGATCTGGGGGCCAGCAAACCGGACCCCAGATCAAAAAGTGTGGGGACCCCTGCTCTAATCAGTCAGTCTGTCCTAAAATGGTACCACTCCAAGTAACAGAAATTATGCTTTGTGGCCAAGCCATGCAAGAGTTTCCAGCCATTCCTAGTAAAAGGCACGGCTAATAGAGTGAGCTCGTATGGGCAGCTGAAGGGCAAGAGACACCATCACACAAAAAGCAAGAGAAATCACCACCATGGCTTCATGGTAGTTTTAAGTTTCATGCAATCCTCATCCCCACCATGGTCCTAAAGGCCACTGGTTCTCCTGTCTTTCTTACGCACCAATATTTCTCAAATGAAGCCCCTCATTACCCCCTTTCCCTCTCACTGCCCCCCTGGATCTTTCCACTGCCCCTGGGGAGATATACCACCCACTTTAGGAATCACTGTGTTCAAGAGAAGATTAATATTAATTGGTTACAATATTTACAATTAAAAGAA
>CM034701.1:313092924-313140246 GCA_020142125.1 Phrynosoma platyrhinos
AGGGGCTATTGAGAGCTTCTGTGCAACTTTCCCCCAGAGCAAATAATTTCCCCTTAATATCATTCTAGGGGCCTTAGATGTTGACAATAACCAGCTCTAATAAAGATGGTGCTAATCCCACCCTGCCCTTCTAAATCCCAGGTTGTCACTGCCAGTGCCACTTGTCTGGAGAGAGGGGGGGGGGGGGGGGGGAAATCCCAGGCAGGCAATATTCCTGCCCTTTCCCTCCCACCTCTCACCCAGCTGTGAGTGGGGACAGATTGCCCTAGATGAAGTCCTTGAGGGCTACTGAACTGCCACAGGTGTTCCTAATTACAACAGATAGCCCTCTTTCCAGGCCAAGGCCTTCTGCTGTGATAATAAAAGGAAAACAATCCCCAAAAGCAGTAGCCTGGCCTCCCTAAAACCGCTGCCCACACAGCTAGTCCTTAGAACGGGGCAGTCTGGCATTGGCCCAATGGTCCTCTCTGCTCCCTGCCGCCGAGCACAGGGCGCCTCTGGCGAGGTAGACTCGGTGGGGCCTTTAATGAGCCCAGATGGTCCCACCTTCCTCCTCCTCCGTGCCACGCCGCGCCGCTCGGACAGGGGTGATGGGGCCCTTGCAATGGCCCAGATGGTCCTCTCTGCTCCCTGCCGCCGGGCACAGGGCGCCTTTGGCGAGGTAGACTCGGTGGGGCCTTTAATGAGCCCAGATGGTCCTGCCTTCCTCCTCCTCCGCGCCACGCCACGCCGCTCGGACAGGGGCGATGGGGCCCTTGCAATGGTCCAGATGGTCCTCTCTGCTCCCTGCTGCTGGGCACAGGGCGACTTATAATGAATTGGTGAGTTATGGTGCTACATCAAGATTAGATTTTTAAAACCTGAGTA
Organism: Phrynosoma platyrhinos; assembly: GCA_020142125.1. NCBI lineage: Eukaryota > Metazoa > Chordata > Lepidosauria > Squamata > Phrynosomatidae > Phrynosoma > Phrynosoma platyrhinos. The sequence goes on from CM034701.1 coordinate 313,093,792, forward strand.
CTATACTTTTATATTCTTGCATTAATTTCTTGATGTCTCTTTTTTATCTCTTACTCATTTTTTTTAAATTCCAGAGTAACAGATTTTAACTTGGCAAGGTTAGTCCATGGAAACATGCAAGACTGTGTGGTTCCCCCCACTGCTAGTGCTGTGATCAAGATTCTGGAAAAACAAGGTACAACACAGTTGCTTATTATTTACTATCTCCAACCACTGTGGTTTGTATGGTCACATCCTAAGCTGAATATGTTGCCTGAATCAACTGATTATTTCTCTCCTACAACTACTTCTCTGCAAAGCTATAGTTAGAAAAGATAAGGAAGTATTTTTAAACCTGCCTTTGACTCTTAAAGTAGTGAATTTTATAAATCCAGAGTACTATTTTTCTTTTGAAATTCAAAATGCTTCCCCGATATTGATGTATGGATCTGGAAATTATATGGACTAATGGAAAATGATAAGTTGACACAATTGTTACAAAAAAAAAACACAAAAAAACAGAGGAGAACTTTGCCAAAGTTTGGAATCTATTTATTAGATATATTAAACAAAAATGGGGGGACCTTTGGGTAATAGGTTTAGAAAAGTTATAAGCATAAAGAAAGTAAATACATTAGTCTATGAAATTCCAGGTTAAGGTTACAAATTAGACTACATAGGATACGTTAAAGTCAATGTACATAAATGAAAAAGAATATGTAAATTAAAGAACATGGAGAATTCGGAAGTAATAGTTAACATTGTTTTGAATGGAAACGGAATAAGTTATAGTTGACAGTAATACACTAAGCAAGGGGGGGAAATGATATCATCAAGCAACATCAGAGGATATTAGAAGGAAGTCAAATTTATGTTATGTTAGTAATGTAGTTGTATATATGTGAATCTTTTATGTGGTGGTGTTAGGTAGTTTTGTATGTTTTTTTGTAATGTTTTTGTCTAATGTCTTTTTTGTTGATTGTTTTTAATGTTTTTTCAATAATTGTTTTAAAAAAAATTTTAAAAAAAGAAAAGAAATTCAAAATGCTTGTTTTTTTGTTTGCAATCCTAACTTTTTCCCAACATGGGACTTGAGGCAGCTTGCAACAAATCAATACAAAGTACAGCTAAAATATAAATTTAAAAAAACCCAATTAAACAGGAATTCTACTAAAAGCAGAAAGTTAAAATAATGTAAAACACATTTAAAACATTATTTAAAAGATTAAAGCATCACACATCATTCTGCTGCAGGCATTGAGAGCCAAGGCTCATTGCTGTGAGACATGACTGTTCAGATAGTTTGCACTCATGTCATTAAAAATTTAAAACTCGTAAGCAGCATTTTGAAATCTGCTAAAAAATGGACTGGTAGACAATGAAGCAGTTTCATCCAGGGAGGTATATGCTTTTGTCAGCAGCCTAGGTGCAGCATTTTGGATGCACTGAAATTTCTGAGCAGTTTCCAAAGGCAGCTTTATAAACATTGTGTTGCAGTAATCCAAATGAGATGTAACTAAGGGGCGTTGCAGACCGGCCTAAAGGGCCAGCCTGGGGGTGGAGTTGGGGTGAGGCAGCCGCACGCCGGCCACCCCAACTCCACCCCAATGCCATCCTGATGCCACATGCCCGCTTGCACAGTGCGCGGCATCAGGACACCCTCCCGACACAATTTGCAGACACGCTGCACTAAAAGGGAGTGGAAGAGCCACAGCGTCGGCTCTTAGGGCGGTCTTTTGCTGGTCTTTTATGGTCGGCAAAAGGAAGGATCAGGGTCGCGGCATGGGGTTGCCGCAGCCCCAATCTGCCACTAGCAGGGGTGGCCCAGAGCCAGCCATCTGCATAAGCCGTTACCTAAGACTCATGGTAAGAAAAACTAAAGTTCAAAATAAACTGAGAGCAAGCAAAGAGCAACAAAAAACAAAACAAAAATGTTTTCAAATAAGAGAATGACAAAGGAAATGTTGGGACTGTTGCTCAGCAAGGATAATAAAATGCTAATAGATCACAATGAAAAGAACTGTTCAGTACCTAATCCTATAACGTCCAAACAATGATACCTTTATTGGGCCAACCAAAATGCATGATATACATGTTGCAAGCTTTCACAGGTCCATACAGGAGAAAAAAATTTGAAGATGTTAGTCATAGGCCTACATTTTGCTGTCTTTGTTCTCCGATGGTATAGAGGAGTATTTCTTGCAGCCTGGAATCTCCTCCGTCTGGCCATGTGGTTACTGGGAGATTCTCAAAAGTGCAGGAACATCCATTTAACATCCATTTGCAACACAAAAAACATACTTCCTTTGGAATCCAACATGTCTCCATCCTTTGTGAGGCCACAGGCCACTTTGTAGGCAGGGGACACTGAACTTCTCAAGAAGCCTTCACGCTTTGCATCAGGCAAACTTTAGGTGGTGTTGAGATAAAACATACCAATCCAGTCCCAAGGGCTCCTTCCAACTCTATGATTCTATGATATATGACTGCAGCAAGTCCTGACATTGCCAGGAAAAATTAACACAACCATTGATGACAACCTTCTCATTATCTTAACTCTGTGAAAGTATAGAAGAGTCATAGAATGGGACAGTTTGGAGGAAAGATGCACTGGAAACACTGTCTTATCATTCATGTGCTGGTGCACACTGTTCAGTTACAGAATCAGCTAATCCAGAGGTGGTCAGAGGGTGGTGCTGGAGCCCCATGTGGTCCAGGGCTGTCTGTATTTGCTTCCTATAATGCTCTTTTTCTGACCAAAAATAAACGGTGAATTGCCTCTCCTAGAAGCAGTCTGCTGCATTACTTATCATTAAAAAATACAAGGAATTTACAACATAAAAAACCTGGTGGCATAGTGGTTAAATGCCTGTACTGCAGCCACTCACTCATAAACCACAAGGTTGCGAGTTCAGTACCAGCCAGGGCTGAGGCTCGACTCAGGCTTGCATCCTTCCGAGGTCGCTAAAATGAGTACCCAGCTGTTGGGGGGCAATCAGCTCACAGTTGTAAACCGCTTAGACATCCCATCGCGCGATATGAAGCGGTATATAAATGAAGCTGCTTTGCTTTAATTGTGTAGTTTAGAGTTGTACCATTGCACAATGGCTGTGTTTCCAGGAGGGGAGACACTGTTGCAGCTGTGCCATTGGTCAGTAGATACAATGCACAACAGTATGACAATGTGTGAAATAGGCTGCCCTTGCAGAGAAGCAATGGCCCCAACAGAGCTACTTCATACAGTTAATCCAGAATGAAGGGCAGTGCAAAGCCATTGATGATTTGTACCTAGCTGGAAAAACATCCCCAACTTTTGCAGTGTTCTGTTATAAAGTGGAAGTCCCTGTTGCTTGATGGGACATCTTGCACAGTGCTTTGTTGTGCATTGTTACTGTTCTGCAGTGTGGTTACACATCATCTTAGTGATGTAGCTCCATCATCATCAACTTACACATCACAGCTTATAATGCAGGATCTTGGTCACTTGTTTTTCAAACATGGTTGTGGACTTCTGGTAACTTCCACTTTTGTTTGTCTGGGGGTGGGCATTTTTGACAGTTTCTGCAGCACCCAGAATGTCCCAAGGGCAAAAAATCCCCCCCACACACATTTGCCCATCCCAAAATAAACAAACCATCCAGGTTTTCTAAAGAAGCCATGTCCTTATATTTATCATACCTGTATCATTCAAACCCAGGGACTTTCTGACTCTAAATTGCTGTTGTCCCCAATAAACCAGAGAAATAATACAGAGTTTGTTTTAAATTTATTTCTCTGTCTTGTTGGGAGAGGAACAAACTGGAGTAGGGTTTGTCTAGATTTTTCTCACCTTCCCTCACTTGTTATCTGGTTCCAAGCAATATGTCATTAGCCAGACAATTTAGCACACTAAGAAGCTGTGCTTCATGCACTTTAATGCACATTGTTAGCCACCATCAGATAAGCAGAAGTGGATAAATAGTGCATAAAGAGGAAGGGGAAAAGGTCATTTTCTGTTTGTACTTTCAACATCCCTTTCAGCTTTATTCACTAGCTTTGTGACTACCATACTGATTGTGAAAATAATTGTGAGATAATGAGAATACATCTTACTGGATTCAATGGGACCAACTTCTCAGTAGACATGTATATGTTTGCTGCATTAATTTTTTTATTCACTACAGAATTCTATATACATTATAAAATCTGATGAGAAGTTTCTTTTATACATCAGTGCTACTCCAAGTCCTCCAAGTCCCTATACCAGTGCTGGTCTGTGAGACATCGGCTTCTGCTCTGTGGAGGTTTCCAGGAAAGAAGCAAACAATTATAGCCAATGTGAAAATCTATGCTAAGAGTTCCTGGAACATTTTTTTAAAAAAATATCCCTGTCCTCCTCATCAGATAGCCTGAGCAATCTGCATTGTTATATAGATGATCATTACTAAGGAGTGGAGACCTCAGTAGGTACTTAGGCTTGGTTACATTAGTGTGGTGCAGGACTGAGGAAAGATAATTTGAGTTTCTGAATGCCCTTCATTTACAAATGGGAAAGGACAATATTATATTTTCTCACTTGAGAATTAGGGATTTTAAAGATAAACTTGAATTCTAGAACAATCTTAGATTGTCTTCTTTTTCTGAATTAAAATATGTCTTAAACTGGAATGCTGTACACACTAACTTGGCTTTAAGTTCCACTAGTTCAAAGGGATTTACTCCTGAAAAAGAATGTGTAGGATACCACTGTTAAGGCAAGGTATCTAATGGAAGAACTCTCAAATGTATTTGAATCTGTGGATGTAATTATAACTGGATAAATTAGCAACATATGTAAGTAAAAAAAAATATGTATCTGATTTAATTTAACAAGATGTCATTAATGTCTCTGCTACTCAAGCCAAGACTGCTTTTCCTTATATAAATAGACAAAAACATACCTCTGTCTGTTAAACTGTCAGAGTTGATCAAATGTCTCCTTGTCTTACTACATGGTGGTCCTGCTCATTTGAAAAATCTATGGAGCATAATGCTGGCCTATTTTGATTTTTTTTAAAAAAGTGTAACTAGAGGTATGGTGAAATAGGGAGGGAAACTAAAGCTTTCATGCTAATGTCTGTGGTTCTACTGTGCATTATATTTATCTAGTGCAGTATGTTAGTAATGTGAGTAATTATAGGAATTGCTGTCTTCTCCCATCCAGCCACCCTAGATGGAAGAAAAGTGTTACTTTTGGGAGTTCAAAGCCCTCTGGACATCTCCTTGCAGTGCCTTCTTCGAAGAAAAGGAGTCACGACTATCAGCTGCCCATGGGATATGAAGCAACTTCAGACTCTGGTGAATAATATATCAATTATTAAATGCTTTCCTTTGTCCTTTTATGTTTGCTGCTTAACAAGACCTGAATTAATTCATTTTTAGTATATTTCAAGAACATCCATTCACTCAGTGAATTCAATTCATTGTTTGTTTATTTTTCTGTTCTTCTTATCGCTGTTTCTCCTATTTACACAGTTGGATCATGAACAGGTTTCAGATGCATTTGCCCTTTTCACCTCCCTCCTCCTTCCTTTACACTGTAGGGCTAAAACTGGTTATAGGAGCATGTGCATGCACATAAACCCCATTCTCAGCTTCACAAGTACCTGGAAGTAATATTTGTGTGCATATGGCTTCAAGTCACCTGTCGCCTTATGGTGGCCCTATGAATTTCATAGGATTTTCTTAAGCAAAGAATACTGAAAGGTGGTTTTGTCAGTTCTTTCTTCTGAAATATAGCCTGAAGTACCTGGTATTTGTTGGTGGTCTCCCATCCAAGTACTAACCAAAGTTGATCCTGCTTAGCTTCCAAGATCAGATGAGATCTGGTGCTTTTAGGGTATTTATGCTTTCAGAAGTAACCTAGACCTTCATGAACACTTGACATGGCTTGTGCTAAAGATAACAGGTGATCCAGTGATCATGGGATCTCCAGTGATTTAGCTACAATGAATATTACTTCTTCATGTAATAATTCTGTTAATTTTTCCTTCAGTCCCCTAATTTCTAATAAGTTACAGTAACTTACACCTCAGAAAACATCCAGAGGTAGCCATGTTAGCCATATAGCAAATCCAATAACATCAAAATCCACCCAACAAGTGACAGGTTTAAGTTATTGTGTTGATTTAGTTTCATATTTTAATTATTCTACTAGTTTAATTCAATTTTTATGGGGTGGGCGGGCTAGGGATTGGGGGGGATGGAATTGTTTTAACTGTTGTCTTGTTTTAACTTGTATGCTGCCTTGATTGCTTTGCAGAGGGGCGAGTTAAAAATAAAAATTTATTATTATTATTATTATTATTATTATTATTATTATTATTATTATTATTATTATACCTTTGTTGGGCCAGGTATCACTATTGGATGGATTTTTTATGTTATTGGATTTATTGAGCATTTAAAAATAGAGTTCAGAAAAGAGGCAGGCAAAGTTATCATGAGAAAGCAAACACAGGAAATGTAAGAGTTGTAGGTATGAACTGTTTTTGATGTCTCACTCTGCTGTGCTAGAAATTTGGGGATTCAAGGAAATTCATTGGGAAGTAAAAAAAAAACTTATTTCATGGGCAGTGCCCTCATTTTGTCCACCCATACCTTTTTTATACCTTTGCAGTATTAAAATTATTGGAGGATGGGGTTTCAATATCCCAGCTCAGTTGCTCCACTTTATTCAGAATGGGAGGAGGAAGGTAAGACCAAGTTGGCAGATTTGCCCTTCACCTCATGCTTTGTAGATAGTCAGTGGCAAATGATGCAGGAAAAAGTCTCACAGGAAGCTTTTAGATAGAAGCATGTATTTCCTCTAATCCAGGACCCTTTCACACTTCACAATTATAGATTTTTGATTCCATTTTAATTGCCATGGTTCTCTCCTATGAAATCTTGGGAGTTTATAGTTTTATGAGACACTGAAGGCTGGCTGGGAATTTTAACTCTCGGTGAACTGCAGATCCCAGGATTACATAGGAGGAGTGCACCATGGCAGTTAAAATGGCATCACATAGCTATAATTGTGTAGTGTGAATGGGCCCCTGGTGATGGAATTCTACTGACAGTGGAACTAATTTCAAGGTATTGAAGATACTGATTTCCCAGCATTGTTGCAGAGTTTCAAAATGGTCAAAGAACCAGAACCCTGGTGCTTGCAAATTTGAAATTAGACTTTTGGGTTTTATTCTTTTATGTTATTTTGCTGTTGTGTGTTCTTTTTGACTTATTGTAATTTTGCAAATTCTAGAGTTTAACATTTGGGTTTTTAAAAATATTTATATTTGATTTTGTTGGAATGACATACCCTTAAAAGTCCATTGCAGTATTTTCCCCAAAGCCTGACAGAATAGAAAAAATTTCACTTGCCCAGAGGATGGCAAAACTCCCTAGGAGCCTGGGTACTAATGTTGCTTCTAATAGTAAAAACAATACATAGAGCAGACTTGGCTTACTGGGACTGCCATGGCACCTGGGAAACTACCAACTATTGAAATTCACCACTGTGGGCCTCTGCAGATCAGCACAAAGGGCCAGCCTGGAGGCAGAGATGGGGTGGGACAGCCACACGCCAGTCACCCCAACACCACGCCAATGCTGTCCTGATGCCACGCGCCATTACACATGGTGCGTGGCATCAGGACACCCTTCTGGCACAGCGTTTTGATGCGCTGTGCCAGAAAGGGTGCAAAGAGCCGCGCGCCAGCTCTTAGGGCAGCCTTTTGCCACCCCTGAAAGGAGCGGTATTTTGCTGCTCTTTCAGGAGTGGCAAAAGGGAGGATCAGGGCCGCGGTTGCTGTGGCCCCGATCCATGGGCAGCCCAGAGCTGGCTGTCTACATAGCCCCTGTGACTCTTAATGATTGTGTGCTGGATCTTACGAAAGTCACAAGACAACAGCAATAACTGTACATATAATTTCCCCCAGTATTTCATAGAGATTCCCAGAAGGGGGCAACCAAACCAAAACAATACAGGAGGAAGTCAAGCTTTTCCTTCTGTATTCATAGCTCCAAAAGCAAAGTATGTCTTCCCCAGCCTGAACAGATGAAATGCTAAGAAATTTCTCCTTTGGCAAAACACTGTTTTTACAGCTGCTGATGTTACTGTAACATTTTGTGAGCTTTCAGTAATGGATAGAAGTTTGAAAAAAATGTAACTCTTATCCTTGTGGCAAAACAGCCTCTGTGAAGTTTAAATTTTTGAGTTCATTTTACCTTATTTTCAGTTACATTGTTACAATCTACAGCACTTTTATTTTTCCGTGTTATTATCCTTCTTGTTTTGTGGAACTGCATCTAAAAAGGGAGCAGTGTGTGTATATGTCAGATCCATATGCATAGTTCTGTCATGATGATATGATGTAATGATGATAAGATGATATGGTGATATTGTGTTATAATAAGATGCTGGTTTATTGGGTCCCCAAAGGGCGGGATATAAATAAATTTTATTATTATTATTATTATTATTATTATTATTATTATTATTAAACAACGGGAAGGGCCAAATGACCAGAGGCGAGAGAGATTTGTGGTTTTATGACCCTGTTGTTCCTGCAAGCATCAGGTATGTAAACCAGGGATGCTCTCCTTCCTTAAGTGCGATTGAATGGTAATGCAGGAAAGGAAAGAAGAAATATGAAAGGTCACTTTGAGCTGGATCAAAGACCTGGGATTGTAGCTGGGGAGGGGGCCTGGATAATAGGAACTCTTAAGTATGATCCAGGGGGAAAACTTCAGTTCTGGACAGAGGAACCCATGGCTCAATTTCTGGAATAAAATCTTTTGTTTTAATCATACTAAGATCTTGACAGTGTAATTCAGAGCAGTGGTGAACAGGTACTGTTTCTCAGGGTGTCTTTGCACTCAGCTCTCATCACTTTTATCTGGCCTAGCCAATAGTGAAAGGTAATGAGAGTTGTAGTTTAACAATACTTAGAGGGATCCAAATTGCTCACTCCAGATATAGAGAAACTAACTAATTCAGATAAACCATTCTTGGAATAAATTAAGAAAACACCTATTCTTCTTTTCTATATTTTATTATAATGATAATTAAATGAAGATATATTTTCTTCTATCAGTACTATAACATAATCACTAACAACTTTCTGAAAAGCCCTGTAGCTGAATTCTTCTAACAGATCCCTAGTAGGAAGTCAGAATTGAAAAAGCAGATACTGGAAGGTGTGTGACCTGCCAGTTAACTGTGTGCCTTATCACCTAAAAGGTATCTGCCTTTGGAATCTGGGCAGTGTCCTCCCAAACTAAAATGTGGATAAAATTGGTTTCATATGCTCAAGTCTGATTGTTAAGAAATAATATACCTTGTTTTTTAAACAGAGTTCATTGCCAAGTAGATAATATATCCCAAATTCTTAAACACAGATTGTTTGCATTCTGGAACAGTGCCACCCTCTTTCATTATAGTGCAGTATCACTCCTAGAATAAACTTGCTGGAAGCACAAGACATATGAAATGCCAAAAGACTGAGTAAAGTATAATAATGTTTTACATATAGAGAAGGAAAATTAGAATAGCACCAGTCTGGGTTGTAATAGTGCTAGCATATTAACAGATTTTTCTGAAAGTTTTGTGTTAGTAGCTCCATCACATGTTAATCCAACATTATGAGAAACACAGGAAAGTTGCATTTCCAGAGTTTTTTTTAACCTGCCTGAGTTCAGTGCTCCTTAGAAGAAGAACAAGGATAAGTGGGCTGTGTTAGTTCTCATTACATGCCCAGCACTCTCAGTCTCTTAAATGTGGTTCTGCAATACACTGTGAGATCATGCTCCCTTTTTAGGTCCAAGGTTTGAAACCAGCTTGACTTCCACTTGGTTAACAGCAGTCATGTTTTGCCTTAAAAACATCTAGTGCCACATTGTTCTGGAAAGGTGAAAGGTCTGGGGTGAAGGATTGTGTGATCTTGTTGGTATGAGCTATTAGAAATGTATCTGTTGGCCTCTGTAGTCAGAGCAGGAATAAAATTTCCTGAGAAAATACATCAGCTTATTTAACAGTAGAACCCCAAAATAGTTGGATTATAATGGGATCCCTGACCCAAACAGAAAAGCAGTGTTTGGAGGGATAAGTATAAGTTAGATTAGGAAAAATTTCCAGGAAAAATTCTTATATATGTTAGCTTCTCTGATCAAATTTAGTGGTTCCTCTACCTACATTAAAGGAAAACAAAGAAATTATATGCAGATCTCCCATACACTTTGGCTGGCTTTCATTTGAAGCCATCTCTCTCTTTTCATCTGGTTCTCTTTCATTTCTTTGATTTTGGTGGTGCGGACATCAACTTGTATTTATGTAACTTAGAGGTCAACTTGATTTTAGTTATGACCATTTGTCTTGGCACAGCTGAATTAAATCCTGCTTTAAACTGCTGAGGAATATGGCAATATTTCTAGAACTCTTACATAATCAGAGATGGTTAAATACAAACAGAAATTGTTCATTTCATGCTAACTCATCATAAATGTGGTTATGGGTTAAGAAGGGGCTAAATCGAATAGTGAAGGTTTTAGATAAAATTGCATGTCTGTTATCTCTTTCTTAAAATTAATGTGAAAAAAACATGTAGACACTGCTCTGTTTGGGAAACATTTGGTTTCCAGACACCCCAATGATATAACTTCAAGGAATACTTCAATGTGTACTTCCTGTATCAAAAAACAATAGTGTATTTGACTGATGCTGAATGGTAAACAGAGATAAGAATGGATTAAATTCCTGATGCAAACTGATTTTCCAATAATATTAGATAAATCCTTCTGGTGGGAAAAATAGTTTTGTATATGCACTTATGAAAACCATATGTAAGATAACTAACACATATTTTTAGGCTTTTCTGAATGTCAGTTAACTTTTTAAAAAATGCAGAATATATTCACTTTAAATACTGAATGTAAAAGGATATACACTTGCCCCTCCATTTTCATGGGGGGTCATTTCCAGATTCCCCACCCACCCCCCGCGAAAATGGAAATTCACTATTATTCAGACCTTATTGGCTTGAATGCCCGCACACTCCCATGCACGGCACATACCATTTTATCCTATGGAGCTCGCCCCTCCATGAAGAATCAAGACCGTGGACATCAAGTTCGCGAAAATGGAGGGTCAAGTGTATAAGAAAGGCCAGGGTCTAATTGGTTCTTGCACTCTGCTCCCCCAGAAAACCACATTTTCATCAATGGATCTCAAAGGAACTGATTTCTTCCTCTCATATAATCCCAGCATGCCCACAACAGTTTGGTTACCTTTTCTGTTCCCTCCACCCTGATCCAGAACTAGATTTCCCTACCACTCAAAAGTATTATATGATGGGTTTCTCATCTGTTTATCCCTCTGAACAGAGACTATGTAGGGACTCAGAAGAGAAAGGGACTTTGCTTCCTTCAACCCTCATTTTCTTTTTCTTTTTTTAGTTGTTTAATTCCTGGACAAAACTTTCGAACAATTGTGTTTTCCTTTTCCACTTAACTGTTAAATATGTGGGATGATCTTTTGACTCTTTTGTGAACTTTGACACACCTGGAATGAAAACAGCCTCTAAAACAAAAACAAAACAAAAAAGCAACTATTTTATATTCCCCAAAGCTGGGGTGGGGGGAAACCTGGATGAAATTTTCCTTCCTTCACAGCCAACATTATAGTGAAATCTATAATCTTGGCTAGGTGCCCATATACTGGTTTTTGACCATTCTGCAACCTCTGGTGCGGCAAACATGCTGACAACTCTTCATACAATTCCCATACTTCATTCAGTAACTTTCTGCCTTGTTAAGAGTCTGAGGATAGTAAGTTCAGCTTCAGTTTGTTTTTCCATTCTTTGCAGTATGATATTTAGCTATAAAAGGACAGCTTTAATACAGAGAGCCTCACAGGCAGTAGCATACTGAGGACTTGCTGGTAAATATCCTACGTTGCCCAGCATAGTTTAAGAGTTCTTCAGGTAGAAGTCTGCTACAGCTTGCCATAGGCAGGCATGTCTCCAGTCCCTTCTGTTCTCCACCACCAGTGGAAAGGCTGTGTGTGTAGTGGGCTCTCATAGTGCACTGGTTAGTTGGGAAGATAGCTTTGGTCATTGCAGCATGTGAAAAAGAATATCAGCCTCTGCAATGACCCCCAAAAAGACATACATAGGTGTAAGATGGACTTATGCTTTCCTATGCCATGAACAGGTTGCCAAGCCTTTTGTGTTTGTGGTATTTTATCTCCTGCCCTTCCTTAAGCTCAAGGTGACATGCATGGCTCTCACACCTCCCGCCTGCACTTTATCTTCACAAAAATGTTATAAGGTACACTAGACAGAGAATAGCAACTAGCCCAAGGTCACATGGATGTGTTCCATTTCATGTGAACATTTGGAGGAATGGCTCTTATTTACACGGGGATGTTTGGATGTCGTGGAATAGCCTTGATTCTGCACCCACAAACATTCCTGTGGTTGTGGGGCATTTTTGTAGCCCACAACACACTGGGCTTGAGATCAGAAAATACCTCAGATTAAGATAGTACAAGGTTGTTGTTTTTAAAAAAAAAATCTGCCTGGATGAGAGTTGACAATTACAAGCTTATCATCTTGCAAAAATAAGTTCACTGGTGTTGGTGGCTCTGAGACACATGTTGAAATACATGTTGGGAAAGGCTATCTGGGTTCCCCTCCTTGCCTCCAGGGTCTCTTCTGTTAGGGTTGATAGCACCAGTCACTGGTATGTACAAAATGGAAGGATACTTTGTGAACAACCCATGTACATCATCCTTCAACAAGTGTAGGGCTCTGTCCAGACAGGTGGATAGTACACAGCAAGTTCTTTCTAGACATAATTCACATTTGCTGGTTTGAAATGAATGGGTTTAGGAATATGTAAGCTGAAAGAGGAAGCTTATCTTGTCATTTTCTATAGATACCTGGAGTCAGATAGGTGTGGATTTCTGGAAGACACATTTCAAATTAAATTAAAATGATCTTATTAATTTTCATTTCTTGTTGATTTTATATCAGTGAAAATTATCTGATGAATACTGACCTATTGAGAAATTTCAAGTATTGTATTGATATCTTCAGTGGCTGCCAGTTTGTTTCTAGGCACAATTCAAAATGATGGTTTTGACTTCGGAAGCCCTAAATAGTTTGAGTCCAGACTATCTGAAAGACCATATCACCTTTTTCTTTTAAAGGTCTTCAGGGGAGGACTTTTTCTGAACCTCAGTATAGGCTCACAGGCACCTTTGGTGAGGACATTGGAGAGGGCCTTCTCAGTGCTGCTCCCAGACTGTGGGACTCCCTTCCACTGAAGTCTGGTTGGTTTCCTCTTTGCATCAGCAGATGAAGGCTTATTATTATTTTTATTATTCAGGCAGGAGTTTGAGTTTTAAACAGTATAGCAGGTCTGCATGTGAAGTGGTCTGTTACCTTTTATTTTATCTCATTTCCTAAATCTTTTACTAGTAATTATATTTTAAATCTGTTGTTAACTGTTTTAGCTGTATTTTAAATAATATTATTATTTAATTCTTTTAAAAAACTTTTGTCAAATAAGAGTATATGTTTAATTTTATTTTAAACTTCTCAAAGCCACTCTGAATCCTGTCCTAGGAGAATTTAAATTCAATAAATAAATAAACTATGAATACCATTTATTGAGTTGGGACTTTACACCAGTAGAAAGCACATCTGCTTAATTTAGGGCCTTTACAGACTGCCAGAAATAATGCAACCTGAGTCCACTTTAACTGTCCTGGCTCAGTGCTTTGGACTCATGGGAACTGTAGTTTTTTCTGAGATGTTGAGCCTTCTCTGTCAGAGAGCTCTGGTGCCACAATAAACGACAGTTCCCATGATTCCCTAGCACTGAGCCAGGACAGTTAAAGTGGACTCAGGTTGCATTACTTCTGGCAGTCTGTAAAGGCCCTAAGATGGGATGCTGGGTGTTTTTTTGCAGATCCATTCCATCTACTGCAGCCCTGTGTGCCATATCTCATATTGTTATAGAGGTCTTCTAACCTAGTGATACTCATAGTGGTGGCCCCTGGATTGGAGCCAATCCCTGAGCCATTGGCTGTTACTCTGGTGAGTTTCCAGGGTGGTGGTGGGGAACAATGATATCCATTGGGCACAAATATAGTCCTGGACCTTCGCACATTGGACAAAAAGAATTGCTGGTCACTCAGATCCGATATCCTAAAAAGCACTGCTTTAAGCGTAACTGGGAAGGAGGCTATGGAGGAGGTTGCAGAGGCTAGGGAGAATTGGTTTAAAATATGTTCCAGCCTATGGGAGCAGATGTGCTTTCTAATAGCAGGAAGCTACTGCTGGATATAACTGTATAGTAGTATTTTCCCCAAGTCTTGAAGTAAGTGCTTTTGTCCTCTGAGTAAAAAATAAAGAAAACAAATTAAGAAACGTCAGAAAGAAACTCTTCTAGAACATGGCCACACAGCCCAAAAAACCCACACAAAAAAGAAAGAAAGAAAGAAAGAAAGAAAGAAAGAAAGAAAGAAAGAAAACAAGTTTGTTTGGGGGTTTTTTCCCCCCTCAAAGGTAAAATCAAATATTAATTGTAGAAGAAAATAAAATTATATCCAGGAAAATTTAACATGGAGTGCATCTATGTACTCTGTAGAAATAATGGAGTCTTACAGCAATTTAAGTGTTGTAGCACATTCTATGGAATCCTGAAATTTGTAGTTTTACAAGGTCTTTAGTCTTCTCTGCCAAAGAGTGGCTTGCAAAACTACAAATCCCAAGATTCTGTAGGATGGAGTCACAACAGTTAAAGGGGTGTCAGACTACATTATTTCTACTGCGTAGATACAACCTCAGAATGTGGGATTTCAGTATTTACAATGAATACACTTTTCTCCTTCTACTGTTTTTGAGTGTTATCTTTTTCAAATATATTCAACTTCCTATATATACATTTAATTAAAATATTCTCAGTCTTTGCAAAAACATGCCCTTATTGTACCCATTAATATCTTAACTTTAAACACTGAGGCTTTTTAATTTGATCATGGGCTTTTATAATGTCATTTTAAGAAATTGATTCCAACTGCCAGGGAAAGTAATATTTATGCAGCTTTCTCGGTAAGCAGAGTTTCCAGTTATGTGAAATATACAGTTACACTGTGTCATTATCATTACATATTTGGCTTACAGTGCCGGCATTACTATTATTTTAGTGCTTAGTCTTTTATCTTGGGACTGGGTGGTTCTTTTAAGCCTATTTCAATATAAATCTCATGGGAGTTAGCTTTGTGTGCTGCTATGAGCTAAAGTTTCAACATATTTATTAGCATTAATCTTCCCCAGATTGATGGAAGAAAATGACAGTGAAAATGGCCCACATGTTTAACAGCAGGCCTATTCATAAGATGTTGCTTAAGAGACTGTTGAATGCGACGCGTTTTCATTCTTAGCAGTGTGATCTCATTAATGGATTTTAAAACATTTTACAATGTGTAACTCGTTATCCTTTGGATGCATGTTAACACTTTTCTATCTTCTACGCCATTTGGTTGCAATTACGTATAACATCTGTTTTAAATCAGATTCACTATCTGTTTGGACATTATATGGTGCATTTACCAGGAGATGAACTTGATTATTTAATGGTTCTTTCCACATCTAACTAGTTTCACATTTCGTAAATGAGGCTTCAACAATGCTACAGAATGAATGCAGTTTGACACTGCTTTAACAGCCATGGATAGGTACTGTGGAATTCTGGGATTTGTAGTTTTGTGAGATATTTAGCCTTCTCTGTCAGAGTGCTCTGGTACTACAACAAAGAACAAGTCCCAGAGTTCTATAGAATGGAGCCATGACAGTTAAAGCACTGTCAAACTGCATTAATTCTGTAGTGTGGCAGCAGCCCAAGTGTACCAGATATCTGTTTCAAATAATGCAATCAAATGTGTCTACTTTGAAATAATTCCCATTGCATTCACAGGCCTTTACTCCCAGGTAAATGTGAACAGCTGTCTATGCATTTAATTGTACACCTTTCTTCTTTTCATGTATGCAATAGTGGAAACACTGGTATAAACACTTTTGGAAAGGATGGGGGAATATGGCCCATGGAAATGGATGCCCAGAAGAATTCCCCATCAAATTGTATAGATGCTGAAAAATATTACTGATCAGAGCTTATGCTAGGAACCTTCCCTCTGATATGTGTGCTTGCATAAGTTTCAGAGGCATATGCTTTCAAACAAGCACTGCCTGCCAAATGAAAGCTGATATGCCAGCCATGTGAGAGGAATTATAAATAGAGAATAGGTAATATATAACACAAACTGCTGCAACAGAATTTTAAAACAGGACCATTTCATTATTCTGGCATGGCAAACTGACATGATATGCAAATCCTTTTTTAACACTGCAGTGATCAATTTCCTCAATATTACACTATATTTATTGCCCTTTCTAGGGATGCATATGTTAACTTTTTTAAAAACCTAACTGTTTTACAGCTTAATTAAAGCAGAGTTTGTGTATGACAGCTAAGGAACTGAAAAGGGGTTTCCCCAGATTTTTACTTTTTAACTTTCAACTCATAATTTGGCTGGGAGTAAAATATCCCATTTCATTGATTATGAGCTAGTGTTTGTATTTGTCAGTTGTGGCCACTAGTCTCTCTTCTATTAGCCCAGGAAAATAAATGTCCCTATAGCTAAAGACTCAAAACTAATCATTATGAAATCTTGAAACAGTGATGTGTCATTGGTAAGATGAATGCATTTGGGTTTTAGGGCTGTTTAAAAAGTAAAGTGCGATGCCTTTCTCATGCTTTTCCATGCATCCACAAAAGATTTTGATGTATCAGAATCATACCCTTATGTTCAACAAAGTAAGCTTTACATAAGTCCATTCAGGGAAGCCCATTCAAAGATTAGGTTTCTGGTTTCCATGATAATTATAATTAATGGGTCAAATAAGGGTGTGGTAATGGTCACTTGTCCAATTAGTTTGATGAAGAACTGAATTCTTTAGCACATTCTGAATACTTCAGGATGATTCAAGTTTACTGATTAACCATGAACAGACTGTATAGCACACAAAAGGAGAGGGCTAAGTTTTGCTGTCTAGCTAGCAGAAGAAGAATGGACATAAGAAGTAAGAATGATGTGGAAGCCCTGTGCTTTCTCAAAATAAAATGCAAAATGAGCAGGGGCTTGTCAAGCTGGCTAGGAGCATTAAACAGTCTCTCCAAGTTCAAAAACTGGCAATGTTCCTGTACCTCTAATAATGTTTTAGTAAAAGGAGATACCAGCGAGTATAGATTTATGTTCACTTTCTGAAATTTCCCCCTTCTGTACAACTATTTAAGACACAGACGTCCAATTATCTTTTGCATGAGGCTGCCACATCAACCTGCACAATACTGCTTAGTGCTGCTGTTTAGTTAACATTGAAGCACCTTGAATCAAGCCACTGAAATAAATATGTAGTTTGTTACTGTGTGCCTTCAAGTCCTTTCCAACTTACGGTGACAGTAAGGTGAACCTACCAGGGGTTTTCTTGGTGAGATTTGTTCAGAAGGGGTTTGCCACTGCTGAGATTGAGAGAATTTGACTTGCTCAAGGTCAACACTCAAACCGTCATATGATTCTAGTCCTCAAATGTGTAGCTGGAATAAATTAAAAGGGAGATATTTAAAAATAAAAGTCTTTAGATGAATGTGAAGTTGAAGGCTTTCACGGCCAGTGTCCATAGTTTTCTGTGGGTTTTCCTGGCTATATGGCTAGCATCTGAAGATACCAACCACAGATCCAAGCAAAACATCAGGAATACATTATTGCAGAATGTGGCCACTTAGTCCAAAAAACTGAAAAATCTTTAGAAGAACTGCCCTTTCTGCTAAGCATGTCTCAGGGCAGAATAGAAATTATTTAGCAGGCTTCCAATACATATATTGCATTTCCTGAGGTCCCACCAATCACAGTCTGGCTCTTTTTTTTTTTTGCAGAAAAATGCCCCACAATGGTATTGCAGTACAATAGAGTGCACTTTCTCTTTTTCTGTGGGACTGAAGACTTTTTTTAAAAAAATAGTTAATTTCTTAGTTAATAACCATTATAGTTAATAACCATTACTAAGTTCTTTATGCTCAGAAAACAGACCAAAGACAATGGTGTACAACTGTCAATAAGAGCCAGTGTGGTGTCATGGCTTGTGTTGGATTATGACTCTGAAGACCAGGGTTCAATTTCTCCTTGGCCATGGATATCCACTGATTGACCTTGGGCATGTCACACTCTCTCAGCCTCAAAGGAAGACAATGGCAAACCTGCACAGACTAAATCTTGTAAAGAAAACCCTAAGATAGGTTCCACTTTTTTGGAGGTCTTTAAGGGTCTCTATAAGTCAGTGATGTCATGAAGACATGCAATAATATAATAACTGTCAGTATTTTATATTATGTAATGAAATCCACTGTTCTTTTTATTATCTTACAGCTTCAAAAAATAATTTGATAAAAGTGAAGAAAATCTCTGACTGGGTTTTTGCCCATAGTCTTCAAATTAGTTTTTTATGAACTTGTTTTTTTACTGATTACTGAGTTAAGCATAGCATCAACACTGCATATTCTGTATTCATCTGGAAACATAGCCAAATAATTTTTCTCTTTGGTTTAACCCATTATATGATTTCCCCCTCATAGCTTCATGATGCTGTTATGGTGGTAGTGGGCAGTACCAAACCTAAAGAGATTCCAGTTACTTTGACAAATCCTGACATAACTACAGTAGATTGTTCACATGACATTTTATCAGGTGAGTATATAGTAACAGACATATTTCTACATACTCATGTTAGTCATTTTGAGTTCCTCTTCAATTTATGTCAACTACTTTTCTGTTGATACAGGAACATCTAAGGACTTAGGCATAACTCATGAATGTGCAAGTCTTGTCCTAGTCCTGTCTTGGTTTTTAGTCACCTTTAGAATAATATTTATAGGGTATAAGAACAGACATATTAAAAATGTTCTCCAACAGATTGCAATGCCAGAAGGTATCAGGTTGTTTTTGGTTTTTTTTTACAATTCACAAGTTTGTAATAAGAGAAATCTGTTTTGTTTATGGTCTGAACAATATTCATGTGCTTTCTTACAGATGTTTTTGCAATAGCTTGTTTCTTTGAATTAGCTGGAAAGAACAACAGAAACACTTTCTCTTGCTATAGTTATTAAATATAGATATGTATGTACATGCATGTGTATACATATATTGTTTCATGGGGGAAACTATGTGTATTAAATATATGCATGTGTATTAAACACATACACCACTCAAAAAGAATGCACTTAACTTAATTGCATTATATTTATTGATACACCTATTGCTGTTGTATGATGGGAACCATGACATCAGAAGAACCTTTCAGTTCACATTTTTAAAAATTTTATATTATATTAAAGTTTTATTTGACATTACACCACTACACCACACACAAAAGTTATCTGGTATTACCTACGTTTTTAGGAATGCCCTGTTTGCTTAGTATCTCTGAGGTCACAACACTGAAAATGCTGCTTCATGTCAACAATGGCTACTGAACTATTTTGTCATTTCTTTTTCTCGGCTTCTTCTGTTTCACTTAATGCACAGGTTACATACCTATGTATTTATTTCTTGCAAGACTGGAAGGAGCTTAAACTACAGTACATACAACTTTGACATCATAAAACAGCTGAATTTTCTTTGCATGAATAATAAAGTTTGGTAACCCATTCATTCCACTTATACTTAATTAGTGGTTAGTGGCTTGCTCTCAGATAGGGCAATCATGTAATGTAAATCTAAATCTCATTGAGTTGAAGTAGTCTCATTCTTAAGTAAGTGGGTGTAAGGTTGTCCTATTTTCCTGCACAGTGATTAAGGATATTTGTTTAATGATTTAGTAATGTTAATGGAGATATAAAGTAAAGGGTAGTGAAAATGAAGATATATACACTGAATCTGGAATGAGGAAGAGGAATCAATTCATCATTATGTTTGTTTAGGAAAATTGTTCACCTGCTACTAGTACCCTGCCAGTGGTATCACTGGCTGTTTTTGTTGGTTACTGATGAAGCCCAAGTATGTTTTGAGTGTTGTTCTCTCTGTCTTTCTCAGACTTGGGATGAGAGTTACCATTTAAGGAACACATCTTAGAGCCTTTTTAACAGTTATGTTTGGATGGATTTTGAAGGATTCCAATTATTTAGTTTTATAATCATTATATGTGTTGGGGATATCAGCCAGTGAAGTGTGTTGTTGACATACTGGCTGGTGAAGAAACATAGCTTCTTAAAAAGCTACTTCCCACAGATTTTTTAACAGGTTTAAACATACATATTCTCAGCCCCTTAAATTTTGAAAGGTCATGTGATAACTTGCATGTGTTAGTGAATGACTAGGCATTGAATTTTCAGGTGACCTTATGCTTTTTCAGGCACAATACTCTTCAGTGGACTGTGTTCACTTGATCACCTGCATAAATTCTCTACTAGGGAATTTCCAGATTGGTCTAAAAAGGGAACTTCCAGATTGGTCTAAAAAGTGTGAGTCCCCATGATATGGCTCATTGGATTTTGCTGGGTTTTGCCAGTTGTTCTTGCCTCTATTTCCATGCATTCTATTTTTGGGGAGAGCAGGACTGTTTGTAGCAGTTTCTTGGATCACTCCCATGGCTCCTCCAAAGTTTTTTTTTTTTAAATAAAAAACCCAACAAAAAACTGAGGCATGATTTGCTGAAGTCCTCACCTTTTTAAAACTAAAAAAATTAGATTTATAGAGTTACAGTGTTAAAATACCATTCCACTTATTAGACTGTGTGAGGCTTCTTTGAAAGGTGTTTGAAACCTGCAGAAAGTGCAAAACATGACAGCCAGATTGTTGTCAGGCATGCCTATTAGAAACCATATAAGCATCAGAACTGCACTGGCTTCCAATGTACTTCAATTCAAGGTTCTGATTTTCTTCTTGTTGTTGTTAAATGCCTTTAAGTCAGCCCCAGCTCAAGGTGATCCTGTGAATGAGACATCTCCCTATCCTCAACAACTGCTGCAGTTGTTGAATCTTGCAGACTCACTGCTGTGTCTTCCTTTATTGCATCTTGTATATGGTCTTCTCTCCCTACTGCCCTCCACCTTTCCAAATATTATCATATTTTCTAGTGAGTCATGCCTTCTCATGATGTGTTCAAAGTATGACAGCCTTAGTTTGGTCATTTTGGCTTCTAGGGAGAATTTAAGCTTGATTTGTTCTGGATCCCATTTGTTTGTCTTTTTATCCATACACACTACAAGGCAGAATTCTTCTCTAGCATCACATTTCATGTGAGTTGATTTTTTTCCTATCACTTTTCTTCACTGTCCAGGTCTCACACTTATACATACTGATGGAAAATATGGTGGTTTGGACAGTCTTAACATTAGTGTTTAGTTGTATATCTTTGCACTGCAGGATGGTGTACAGTTCTTTCATAGCTGCCTTTCCTAGTCCTACTCTTTGTCTGTTTTCTTGGCTATCCCCTCCATTCTGTTTAATGACTGATACAATGTATGGGAATTTTTTAACTATTATTGTTGTTGTTATTATTATTATTAATTATTATTGAATTTCTGTAAATTTTCCATGGTCATTATTTTGATTTTTTAAATGTCCAACATTTTCTTCCTTGACTTCAATCTACAAAGTGCTAAATGGTCAGGATACCTGAAAAACTGCTTCTTTCTGTATGAATTTCCACTGGAGGGAATTGTAAGTTCCCCTATTTTAAAACTTGTTTCCCATTATCTTTTCTATCCAAGCAGAATAAGAGAGATTGTGTGTAAGTTTGCAAAGCAGAATAGCAACTCTTCCTTCATGTGCCTTCATTGTCTCCTATTGAAAGTCAGGAAACCTATAAGAATAAAAGTCCATATACTAACATGTCTCTGCTTGAAAGTATGTCTTGAATAAACACTGTAAAATAAGAAAGACATGTTGCATCGGAGCAAGGATCTTTCTGTCCTATTCACAGTGGCCAAGAAGAGCCCCTCCCCCCCAAAAAACCTATAATCGACATTGTATTAGGTGAATTTGACCTCACTCTCACCTGGCCAGCAGGAGAGACACTTCAGGGTTGGATCTCTGCTCATGTCAGACCTTTTGATGGGCCAATTCAAAGTTGCCCTCATGGGTTTAAGTTTGCTGGTTGGTGTCATAGGCCATCATTTGAAAATTTTCTCCCAGTCACAGGGAAAAGCTTTCACTTATTAAAGCAGATGTGTGCATTTTGAGTGTTATCCATGTTCCTGGCAGATACTTAGACTGTATTCTTTGGAACAACACAGACCCTTGGGCAGCACATATGAAGCTCCTCGGTAAAAGTACCCACATTCACATAAGGTGAAAATGAAATGTTGATCTATTTTCCAAACTCAATTAGTAAAACATAACACTGGGATCATCACTTTGGGAGCTTGAGTACTTTAAGACTGTCTAGTAAGGATGCACTTAGGTTTGGCTGTTGTGTGCTGCTTAAATTGTCAGAAACATATGCAGTACAATTCCCATATCTGCAGAACCACTACCTGCAGTTTCAACCCACATCTGAAAAAGTATAATCATTCTAGGAAGTCCTCCAACATAACTCTATGGCCAACTTCTGCTGGAAATATAGGGCTCACTATTATTTTTACTATCCATGGTAACTGTGGGAACATATCCCCTGCAGATATGAGGGTTGTACTATATATCTGAAGGTTCCTGCAAGTATTAGAAAAAGCCAAATTACAAAAAGGGATCTGATTCAGAAAAGCAACCATCATGACGGTAGTAGTGGTGGGAATTTAGATTTGGGACTGTAGGGTGGATGAACACTTTTCTCAGTGCTGTTCCTTGATGCACCCCCACACATGTACACTCATAGGGGGAAACACACAGGTCTTTGTATAAAGCCTACTGTTAGACAAAAAATAGACATTGGAAATCATGGATTTCTTAGATAACATGTGGTTTGGCTCTCAGCTTACATACTTCTTAGTAAGTGTCTGATTTTTCCAAACTTTATTTTCCCAATTGTGTATTCAGGGAGCCTTACAACTGTAAATCAATTCCAGTATGTGGATTTGGCACCACAGTATGGTTTCTTATCAGTGTTATGTGGATGAAAGACATTTGACAGCCAATTAATAAGTCAGAGCTCTTCTCTGCTTTGTGTGCATTCCTTCCTGCCCTTAGACAATGTGCTTTTCTCACACAGTTTTACACAAATTTGCCCTCTGTAGTTGAGTTCCTTTTTGTTTATCTGGGCATATCTTTGTGACTTTAGGTACACCTGTGTATTCTTTCTCTAATACTTACATTTTAACCAAGTAGTGTGCCGTCTCATACAGTTAGCAGTAATAACGGTAACAGCGCCATTTTTCTTGTTGCATAGTCCCAACCATCTTTCCTCATTCATTGTGTATGATTCTCTTACTTTTATTTTATAGGACAGAATGGTTCTAGTGAACATCCTATGAGGCTCAACAACCACACTTCAAGTGAGGCTATAGGTCAGCTGTCAGTGGCCATATGTATGCAGGTTAGTAAGACCATTTAGTTACTCTTGAAATGCAGAATAGAAAACAGCCCTGAATGCAATCCAACACATAATTAAAGGAAACGATCAAGATTTTAAAACTCATGAGACAGCTAGAGATACAAACCAAATTTTCTCTGTTTGAATTTCTTGGTTGGTACTGCCTTGGGTTTTGAGAATTGCTGCATGTGTAGAGTTTGGTGAAGTATTCAGTTTGCATTGATCTTTCATATGGCTTATCAGTTGTGTAGTTGCATCATGATTTCTTCTTGTGCTTTCAGTTAATCAGTATGCATGTGCACTAGTATACTTTGGTCACCTGTAAGAAAAAGAAGTTGTAAACTAAAAACTGAGTAAAATGGTCTTGAAAATGTTAACAAGAGAATATTGTACTGAATATGATAGATTATGGCCTTACTTTTTCTTTTCTGTTCCTAAAAGAACTTGATAAAGGTCACTGAGAGACTGATACAAGACCAGCAACATATGAAATGGAATCTCCGTTGCTTGAAACTACAACCCCTTTCACCTGTCCCCAGGTAGGATATATAAAAATGCTTCAGATTTTAAGCTAAGCCGTATCACATCTGTCTCAGAAGTGTTCAGATTTTTTTCCTTTATCTAAAGAAAAGAAGAGAAGCATTAACTAGTCCTATTAGATGTTAAATGTCTACTATTTTTTTTTTAAAAATTATTTTATTAATTCATTTCATTTTTTTTAAAATCTCCCCTGCCTACCAAGGGATTCAGGGTGTCTTACATGCTTTACTCTACTGAATCTGAAATGTTTGGTCAGTGATGGGTTCACAAGGTGGCCTTAATCAAGTCATGGGTTGGCCACAAAATTAAAGGAAGGGGTGAGAATGTTAAAATTCATGTGAATGCTAGAGATACAAATTTAATTCTCCCTGTCTGAACTTTTCTGTTGGTTGGTGTTGCCACAGTTTCTGATGGCATTTTTTTGTTTTATTTTGTGTGAGTTTGGATAAGAAGGAGAAAAGGGTTGAACAAAAGAATTGTAGTTTTCCTATATTTTTATTTCAGCAAAAAGTTTAAAACAGGAACCCAGTTCAGTGCCAATCAGGTGATATAATACAAAGGAAATTCAAGTAGACTTGCTTGTTCATTGAGGCCAGTGTCTGTTAATCTTTGGTTCTTCAGATGTTTGGAGTTCAACTCCCAGACTACCTAACCATTGGCTATGCTGGCTGAGGCTTTTAAGAGTAGAAGTCCAGAACAAAAGTTAAGCACCACACATTTTGGTTCATACTTTTTAAAAGCATAGCTAGCTTTTAAAGGGTGATGCTGATAATCATTAGGAATTCCTCCTATATTGTCAGCACAGAACAATGTATGAAAATAGATGTCTCAGGTGGCTTGGTCAGAAAGGCAGAAGCTAGGGCCATATTGGATTGGAGGGCTTTAGACATCTCAAACCGGAAAGGTTCCTCCAAGAAGATCTGTAACTCTACTATTCCTAGGCTTTGCTGTCTTTCTGAAGATTAAAGTGTTTTGTGAGTTAGCTCTATAGCTTTTTTACATTGCTTTTATTAGCTCCTTCCTTGCATGTTACCTGTGTTGGTGAAGAGGCAAGAAAAAAATTGAAGACTGGATTTTCAGGGGAATCTGACCAGGGTGTCTCAGTTCAGGCTCTTGGTTGACAGGCTCTAGTTCAACTTTGGGGGTCTGGTTCTGGATCCAGCATCTACATGACTTCCAGCACATGTCTTCCAGATCCAGCTGATTCTTTCCCCTTCTCTTTCAAAGTCCCAGGTACTTCTCAGAGCCAGGATAAGAGAAATATTGATTTTAGTTGGTCAAGGAAAGAGAATAAATCACTGGCACCCTTCTTGACACAGTAGATGTATACTGAGGGCTCACAATACACTAATTTCTTTAAATCTTTCTTAAATTTATTTCCCTGAAGCCAAGATAGCAAAGAGATGCAAGTTGAAATATTCATTTTTAAGATGTCATTTTAGGATAGGTTTAGATACTGAATCTTCTTGCTAGGTATGCAGTTCCCTTTCAGCAATCAAGTTTGACTTCTAAGAACTTTAGAATTATGACGCCAATGGCAATAGGCCAATGATTTGAGTGAATAAAAGGCACCATTTCAAACATCACACCTTTGTTGATATAAGGCAGAGAAGTGAAGCCATTAACAAAACATGTCATCTGGATTCATGTGGGTTTTGCTGTCTATTTTGAGTTCATCAAATTATCTGTGCATAGGCTTGCATCATGAAGCACATTGTAGCTATGGTGGGAGCATGAAAGATCCTCCAGAAGAGCTGTATATGAACCAGGCTGGAGGCAATATTATTTTCCTGAGACAGAAGATTGTTTCCCTGACATCATAACTTAATATAGGACTGTTTGAGAGTTTTTCTAGGCAGGTGGTCAAGTCTTGTTTTCTTAATGTATTTTTAAAAGATTATAAAATAATTTAAAACCAAAATTGTTCCATTAAGAAAGGATTCTCTCCAGGCAATTTGTATTCTAAAGTTAGATGCTTCTAATAAGACATACATTTCCAGATGGCTATAGGAAAGAGGGTAGGTATGCATTCCCCCGTGTATCAAAACAGAAAGCATAACAATTTAAAAATGCACTTAAATTAAGCCAACATGTATATTGTGTCATGAGTTAGATTAAAATATATGTAAATATTTTACATGCGGTAGGATTTCTATTTGTTTGGCTATTGGAACTTCACAATTGTCTGTTTTATTCAGAATGAAACATTGGTGGCCAGATGGAAGATATAAAGTATCTTTATTCAATAATGTGCAGTATTATAGGGAAACAAATGAGTCATTCATTGAAAACTGGTGAGAAAACAGCATACGGGTTGAAACTGTGAACATCTGCTGTAGGTGCTCTATGAGCTCTGAGTGTTAATTAGAATCATTGCCAAAAACATTGTAGTAACATCTATGTGGTTTCATCCCCCAGTCAGTGCAGCATTTTCCCCACCCTCACCTCTCACCAATTTAAAAAATATTTATTTATCTTACTATTATGGAACTGCTACATTGAGCTTCCAGTGTTCATCCATGATATTTATACCCACTTGGCCACTTCTGCAGCATCTTCCCTGCTATTATTAACTTTTCCTAGCCTGTTAGGATAAATTATTACTCGCACACACATATCTGGCCATTGTGGCTGGGGGATTCTGGGAGTTGTAGTCCAAAAGGTTCCCCCCCCCTCTCAGGCCTACTCATGATCAGGATTGCCACAGTAGAAACAAATGTAACTGATGACAGGGTATATGAAACAATGGGTGTGACTCAGTATGTCCTCCCACATTTCTTTTTCTTACATATAAGTTTCTTTGGCTACATCAGCATTGCAAAATTAATGCAGTTTGACACCATAAATAAACTGCTGTGGCTCAGTGCTATGGAATTCTGCAATTTTGTAGTTTTGTGAGATATTTAGCCTTCTCTATCAGAGCACCTCTCTGATAGAGAAGGCTAAATGTCTCATAAAACTACAAATTGCAGAATTCCATAGCACTGAGCCATAGCAGTTAATGTGGTGTCAAACTGCAATAAACTACAGATCCCAGGATTCCATAGCATTGATCCATGGCAGTTAAAGTGGTATCAAACTGCATTAATTCTGCAGTCTGGCAGTAAACTTTCTGTTTTGCATGTGCATGTGCACACACAAACACACATGTATGAAAGGAACTTTTTCATGAAAAACATGCCCTACTACTAACCTGTGGTCTTTCCTTTAAAATTAGATTGTTTTTCTCCACCTTTATTTATTGATGACACAGGCTTTAATTTAATCATCTTAAAAAACTCTAACTGTTCTGCAGTTCTGTACAGACTGAACTAGGAATAACTGCTTAGACATGCCTAGGAATGCAAAGTAATTTGGGAGTGGGGGAGAAAACCATGATCTGCCTATAGGAACAAAGTATTTTCAGAGATGGGGAGGATGGTTGCAGTTGCTTGCCTCCTTGCACTTGACCACCTAAACTGAGAGAGTTTTTTTAAGGCCAATTTGTTTTCTTTTGCAGTGATATTGAGATTTCCCGAGCACAGACTCCAAAAGCCATTGATGTACTTGCCAAGGAGATAGGATTGCTTACAGATGAAACTGAAGTCTATGGCCAAACCAAAGCCAAAGTACGTTTGTCTCTGCTGGAAAGGTTGAAAGATCAGCCAGGTGGAAAATATGTGTTGGTTGCCGGGTAAGAAGTATTTTCTTTCATTACACTCTCTTACCTAACACAAGTGCAACTTGCATTTCATCTATTAAGTAGGATTGTTTCCAGATTTTAGTCCACACAATTAGAAATGCCTCCTTATTCGTCTTTCTTCCCTTCTCCAGTCAGCCTGGAACAGGTATGTTGCATTTCTTTCATCAATCTTTCTGTTGAGTCTCATCAAATGTTAAATTGTGATACACAGAGGAAGCAACTTGCCATAGCCTTAACCCTTTCCTGCCACATATTATTCTCTGCCCCTAGCAGCTTCCCCCAATGTATTTCTGTGCATGCAAATGAAGTAGTATAATGGCTGGGGAGGGGGGAAACCTAACCACCTCATCCACCTCAGTATTTTCCTACTCTATATCAGTCTCTGTCAAAACAGCTTTTTTTTTAGAGGCAGAGGCGCTGTTGTTCCATTATTCACAATTGCATGCAACCTATGTGTAGTGCCCTTAGTCACACTTTTTCTGAAAGCATATTGTGTATTGATTCATATGCTGTTGTAGTTTTGCAGGTGGGGGTTGTTTACATTCATTTTGTGCTTAAATACTCCAGTGTTTCTTTATGATCTTATCTCATTTTGACAGAGCCAGTGTGGTGGTTTGAACATTGGACTAAGATTCTGGGAGGCTACGATGCAAGTCATACTCTCTCAACCTTAAAGGAAGGCAATGGCAAACCTTATCTAAATAAATTTTGTCAAGAGCACCCTATGACAGAGTCACTGTAAACAAGAATCAACCTAATGGCACGTAAAAACAACAGGAGCAACAGCAGCATATTGTCCTGTTTTACAGTGTTAAACTGTCTTGGGAAAATAACATATCCTGAAAAGCAGTTTAAAAGATCCCTGAAATAATAATGCTCTCTGCAGATTTACCTGCTTTACCTCTCTAATATTTCACTGCTTTCCCATCCTTCATGTTGGCAGTAGCTAGCTCTTACTGCATGCATGATACCACTAGCTGAGGGAAAGCTGGAGATAATACTTTGCTGTCTACCTCAACTCTAGTGGATAAAAACCATTCTAGAGAATGAAGGTAAACAGTCCATGTAGAGTTTGTGCAAAATCTCACTATTATTATGTGCCTTTCAGTAAATTCTGACTTATGGTGACAGTCTCAAAATGGGGTTTATTTATTTATCTACTTGCTATAGAGCAGGGGTAGGCAACCTTTCCCCTTTAAGGGCCGAGGGACTTCAGCTCCCAGAATCCCAGGAGCTATTAGCCAACATGGGACTATTGGCCAACATGGCTGAGGCTTCTGGGAGCTGAAGTCCCTCAACCCTTAAAGGGAAAAAGTTGCCTACCTCTGCTATAGAGTAATGTCAGTATTCATGACAACAGTAACTTATCTTACTGTCCTGTTTGTAATAATTAATATAAAACTCAATTTGTTCTTGTTGTATGCCTTCAATTCTATGCCAACTCATGGCACCCCTGATATAGTGTTTTCTCGGCAGGATTGATTCAGAGGTTTGCTATTGCTTTCTTCTTAGGTTGAGAGTGTGTGATTTGCTCAAGGTGACTCAGTGGGTTTCCATGGCTGATTGGGGATTTGAATGCTGGTCTCTCAGAGTCCTAAGCTCAACATGCAAACTGCTGTACCATGCTGGGTCTCATGCAAAATCTAGCCATAGTTTAACACTTAGTTTAAATGAGAGAGAAAAAAGCAGATGTTAGTGCGTCTGTTAAACTTTAAACTCTTCAATGTTCCAAACATTCTCTGGGGACAAGCTCTGCATATATTGTGATCTAAAGACAAACCAGAACACAATCTAATATGAAAAGGCAACTCATGTAAGACAAAGAACTTGTTTGTGCCTGCACTCCATACTCTGATTGTTGATACCTCTAGTACATCTAGACATAGAAAAGCTACTTTTTGGACCACCACTCCATTTTGTACTTTCTTAGTTATAAAGAGTGAAGTAGTAATATTATCCCACAGGGCTAGTTGTGAGACAGGGCCAGCCGTGAGATAGGGAGAAACTTTGGAGAGCCTTGAAAGGGCAACATATGGTTTGTTGTATTTCTGCTGTCAGATTTATGGAAAGATATATGTAGAATCAGATACCAGGGCTGGCTTTGGGCACTGTACAATACAGCATTGAATGGCTTTCTGCAGTTAAATAGCAAAATGTCCTGTTGCCTAGGTATTCTCCCAGAAAAGATATTCTTATAAGCTTGGAGTTGAAATTCAAAACTGAAATATATTACAATGCTGTCTTTTATGATTTGTTCAAAAATAACTGCCAAGGGCTTTGTTTACCTGGCTCATCCATTTTTGAAAGATCATCTTTGGAAATTAAATTTTGTGCTTTGGTGCTCTGCGATGATACCATGGTTTTACACATGTTCACGGTATTCATCTGAATGTACATTTTCTTTCAAAATGCTCTAATAGGTTCAGAATGCATCCAAAATATATATTTTAACCTTCCATTTGCAAAGGATCAGTGTTTTCCCAGTGAAATGGGAGGATGCCCATAACATTGGCATGCCCATTGTTTCCATGTGTAATTATAAACAGCTATAGTAAACCTAAGGGACTTTACAGACTGGCAAAAATAATGCAGCTTGAGGCCACTTTAACTATCCTGGCTCAGTGTTAAGGAATCATGGGAACTGTAGTTTATTGTGGCACCAGAACTCTCTGACAGAGAAGGCTCAATGTCCCAGAAAAAATACAGTTCCCATGATTCCCTAGCACTGAGCCAGGACAGTTAAAGTGGCCTCAAGCGGCACTATTTCTGGCAGTCTGTAAAAGCCTTAAATGTGTTTTTCCACAGAGGGGAAACAGAGATTGGTAACAAACCAAGACTGAAAGCAGACTACATTGCTAGACAGCTTAGAATCAATGATACTGCAGAAACTCAGTATTAATTCATTTGGAAGTCATGTCTAATTTGTTAATAATTCATATATGTATAGCAGACCATCCAATCCAAAAATGGGCACACTTCAGTAAGAGCACAATTAACATGTGCTATCTGCTCATGTACAGTCTATGGAAACTCAGCCATCTTGGTACATATTCAGCTGTTCCCTTCAGTTTAGAAAGGAAGCGGAACAAAGCCCTGCATTGCAGTAAATATGCATGGAGTGAAATTATTTTAATCCAATTACTAGGTTCTACTGCAATCCTGCCCCCCGACAATGGGCAGAATGCAGTGATGTTCTTTTGCCGATGGAAATGTGACAGACAAGGTACCTATCCCTAGAAAACCATCTGAAGTAACTTTTCAGGGTCTCAGAAATCTGTAGGAGGTAGAGAAAGAGGTTCCCAACATTATTGCAAGTGTACCATAGGCTCTGTATCAGTGACATCTCTTTTTAAATTTGTGAAAAGATTGGACTAGTCTACACTTAAGTGTATTATGCAGATTGCTGTGAATTTTTGCACATTCACAACCACACTTAATTATCTTCACTTTCCTGTGCAAATTCACATATATTCATCCTCCTTCTGCCTAAAATTCACAGCCATGCAAATCCAGCCAAAGTGGGTGGATGCCCATACTTGTGTATACTCATGGATATGCTGGTAAAAAACTTGAATCCTTTTTCTACAGAGTTTGAGGCATCTTTTGCCCCTCCTGCAAAAGTCATGTTCTTCTGAATTACACATGCAGCGATCACATTCTATTCAAATAGAATGAAAAGTATTTAAATCATGTAGACCATCCCAATATTAGCCAGTCTACTCAGGACTCCTAATTATAATGTCTATCTCTTTGAGTTTTATGTCCTTGAGAACTTGCATTCTGCCGCTTTCACAACAGATACCACAGAGAGGAAGCACAGCATAGTGCTCTGTTTTTAAAATGATGGTAATCTGTAACAGGGCCATTTCAGACTGCATCTCCCACCAGAAGCAAATGTAGTATGCAAAGGACAGCTGGATCCTTTGCATAGTTTCTAAAATTGAAGGAAAGATGTTTCTAATTAGAAGTGGATTTCTTGTTAGAGCCTTCAGGGGGTCATGCTTATAGGAGTTACCCTTTTGGCTAGCGTATGCATGAATGCTTGTATATCCCTGGGAATGAAAATGTAATCCTTAATGTCACATACCTTAAATAAACTACTTATTTCACTGCATGTACTAAAGTATCACAGATTTAAACAGTTAAGTGGTGCATATCTTGGCAAAGTTTTTCCTTAGACGTTGAGTGGGAGTGATGTGAATGAAAATGTAGTCTTGTTTTGTTTTGTTATGTTTTTAATGTGAATTTTCTCCAGCTGATGAAAGAGATCCCCCAAATCAGTTGTCTTGAGTACTTTTGAAATCTAGGCAGAGGCATAATAATTTCTCATACTTAAGTGTGGGCATACATATTTGTTTCTAAAGCAGAGTGAAGTTAGAAGATGGAACATGGTCTAATTTACAATATTT
This sequence comes from Phrynosoma platyrhinos, assembly GCA_020142125.1. Classification (NCBI taxonomy): domain Eukaryota; kingdom Metazoa; phylum Chordata; class Lepidosauria; order Squamata; family Phrynosomatidae; genus Phrynosoma; species Phrynosoma platyrhinos. Next base: position 313,125,990 of record CM034701.1, read on the forward strand.
TCCAGTGTATAAGATGACTTTTTAACCCAGGAAAATCTGGGTTAAAGTCGGGGGTTGTCTTATACGCCGGGTATAAGGAGGAGGAGGAGGAGGAGGACAGAGGTGTGGGCGGGAAGAAACCTTGGGAAAAGAAGAGGACAAGGAGGACAGAAGTGGGGGCGGGAAGAAGCCTTGGGAGGAGAACAGGACAAGGAGGACAGTGATTGGAAGTACTGTATGTATGAATGTGATGGTATTATCAATTTTGTAAAGCACCATTTGAAACTAATTGCATTTTTATTTTTATTTTTTTGGCTCAGTTCATTGGATTTCATATTCTTTGTCAGACAAATCTATTGATGGGCTGCATTTTATCTTGCTTTATTGTTAGGATTACACCAACCCCTCTTGGAGAAGGGAAGAGCACTGTGACAATTGGTTTGGTTCAAGCTTTAACAGCCCACCTTAAAACAAATTCCTTCGCCTGCCTGAGACAACCTTCTCAGGGACCTACATTTGGTGTTAAAGGTACTCATTCTTCAAGATTATAAGACAATATCATAATTTTATACCATAGGATGTTAAAAGATGTTAAAAGAAGCCAGTGATTCAGAAGTGAGTCTAAGAAATAATGCTTTTACTAAATAATAGGAAATAGGGTCCATGTTGTCCATGTTCAAGGCTGTCAATTTTACCATACTGGTTGACATGGTAATATGTTATACAAAAAAGGCAAAGCAGCCACAGTTAAACTGTGTAAACCAGGGGTAGACAACCTAAGGCCCAGGGGCCAGATGTGGCCCCCCGAGGCCTTTGGACTGGCCCCAGGCCAGTCCTGCCGCTGCTCCCGCCGCCTCTGCCACCCGCCATGATGATATTGATTATTGTTGTTATTACTTGTTCTTGGGGTTTTCTTGGCAAAATCTCCACAGGGGTTTTGCCATGTCTTTTCTGGGCAGAGAGAGACATGCATATTTTTAATTTTTTAAAAATTTTATTTATTTATTTATTTAGGGTGCATCAGCCCCCCAATTGTCTGAGGGACAGCAACACAGCCCCTGGCTCAAAAAGGTTGCCTACCCCTGGTGTAAACTAATACCCTCTGCACTGTTGATTCTTCTTGGTTTCTGAATGATTTTTATTAGATAATCTTACTGCTTGTTTGGCCACTTATGTAATTTACTCCTTCCTTCAGATTGTTGTTGCTGCTAGTGCTGTGTTCGTAATATAACAGGAACTTAAATATAAAATCTTCTTAATATAAGGGTTTACTTTTTTTATAGGTGGAGCAGCAGGGGGTGGATATGCTCAAGTCATACCAATGGAAGAGGTATGTATTCCAGATTTTTTAAAAAAAATAACAATTGATTCCCCCTATACTGAATTAGAGTAAATATAAAGAAACAAGTTGCTTGTCTTTAGTCCATAAAGTAATTGTATCAGAGATGGCTGAATACATTTTGATGATGAAGCAAAATACAATATGGCATACATAATGGAAAAGCCAATCTTGAATTATATTAATTTCATCATATATTCTAGGATTGTTTTGAACGGTTATGCTCAGCAGTTTTGAGAAAATAAATAGTCAAAATATTAAGAAGAGCCTGCATCCAACATTCTGTTTCTAATAAAAGAAGATAATTCACACAACTATTTTGAAGTGCATACTGTTTTTGTCCCTCAGTATTAAAAGTCTTCTAAACTCACATGTATGAATCAAATCACAGGTTGCCACATCCTGAAAAATGCTTCTTTTCCAATTTGCCTTCATGCATCTGTACTTAGGTCATTCTAGCTTTAAGCTATCACATGCTAAACTGAGACCATCTATCTCATATTAAATCTTTCAGCTACAATGATGATGATTTCATATGATTTCCACAAGATTTTAAAAGTTGTTCATCTGAACTGTTAATCTCACAAGTTAAATAGCTTGGATTGGTTTCACCAACTGATTCGCATTTAATGGGGTGTGCAAAATGAATGTCTTTCTCATTTTTCATTCATCTGTAGTTCAACCTTCACTTAACTGGTGATATTCATGCCATTACTGCAGCAAATAATTTGCTGGCTGCTGCCATAGATGCTAGGATTTTGCATGAAGGCACTCAGTCTGATAAGGTAAGGGCATCATTTCCACCACTATTTTTTAAAATGTTACTATAAATGCTTTATTTTCTGATGTATGGTAGTTAAAAACTTTTCAAATATTTAATCATTGACCATGCATTAATTTATATGAACATGTATGACCATATATGAATTTTGTATGCAGAAGGCTTTTGAAATATGGAAGCCCTTCTTCTTTGCCCTAAGCATTTTGCTAGGTGTGACAATAGCTTGTTTTCTATCCATAGTTTTAATTTCAATAGGAAAGTCTCAGAAGCCATTGCAAATGGAGTCAAATTTGGAATAGCATTGGAACATGTGTGCAAAGTATGCATGCAGATCATTGGGAGAAGCAGGAATGTATTCTAATTGAAACAATTTATAATCTTTGATGGAGACTACTAATTTTGTTATGATTTTTGTTGTTGTATGATCCTAACAGGCCTTATATAATAGATTGGTTCCATTAGTTCATGGAAAGAGGAAATTTTCAGCTATACAAGTTGCACGCTTAAAAGTAAGTTGCTTTTAAAATCTTCAACAATAGTTTATGTATTCTTTCATACGTCTTTCTTTTCTTTTAATCAAGCCCTAATGAATTTAAGCTGGTTTAGGTTTTAATTAGTTTTCTTATTTTTAAACTAATAAGGGCAAACAATCCCCAAGCAAGGTTCAAATCAACCTATATATCCTATCGCATTCTGATTTCTACAGCCAAATAGAACTGTGTCATTTCTGAAAGAAAAAAAAAGTACCTTAATTTCAATGTTATATTTTCAGCAACTAAGATTTTCAAGACCTTGAGAAAGTTTAGCAGTACATCCTAGGGCCTCTTGAATACAGTTGGAGTTATTTTTGAATAAACAGCTTCTGCTTTGCTTCATAGATCAGGAAACCTAAAAGTAAAACCAGAACTGTACTGCTACTTTTCAAAGAGCCCTTTCCCCCCTATTGATATAGCAGGTGTTTTATCATAATTCAAGAAGCAGATTGGAAATGTTGCACTGCATAGTTGATGAATTCACATGTTATGTTATTGTTAATGAAGGCACAGTTAAGTGTATAACTGGAATAATAGTAAGGTTTCCATCCTTGGTTCTCATCCCTTGGTGGATGAAGAGATATCTAGATCATATATTTGTATGTGTATCTTTTACAAGTACATCGAATGTTCTATTATAAATTATTGGCAGTTGCAGACAGTAAAGATGCATCAACAAAATATGGCAGCCCAATTTAGAGCAGAAATTTATAAAAAATTAACAAGCTTGCATTGGTTAGGAGCATCTAGCTCTTGATCAAGCAATAGTTGACTCTAATTATTGTTTGTCAGTTTGGATGATGTGATAGCCATGGTGAAGCAGAAACAAAAGCTTCCAGACTACTTGCAGCCAAGTCACATAAGCCCAAGGCTTCCTGCATTTCTGTTGATTTATTACCATGATTACCATTTATTGAGTTTACAATGATATCTGAGCATTGCTATAAACTTATCAACATCATGTTTTAGATTTAATTTATAGTCCAGTTAGTGTCACTGATAACCACTGGGTGGCAATGGATGGCTGCAAAGTACTCATGGAGCCCAGTGTTGTTGTTGGTTTTAAACCATCATTGACTATCTTTTTAAAATCTGTATTTTAAAACAGGCAGTGATGGTTTCTGTTTTTATCTCTACAGTAAAATTGTTGTTACAGAGACTTGAGTCAAACTGCATTATTTCTGCATGCTGCAATGCAGATTAGACCTAAATCTTCTATTTCACCCTAAAGGAAAGGTGTTGTTCAGTGACTCCAGGAAATGAGGAGAGTAAAGGACACTGGTGATGCCAGCATTATATCCCAGGCACTCTCAGGGTGCAAGAAGATCCAGTAATCCTGCTGGACTGTCTTGTTGGTAGCTTTGTATTAATTGAAGGCAACCAGGCTGTGCTTCTTTCTTTTGACCAACACACTTAGCAACATCTTGCTAGCACCTACTAAAAAAAGACACACAAAAATTATATTCACCCACTACATGTTCTCAGAGCATGAGTTCCACGCCTCTCAAGTTGTCTTCCCAGTCAGATCTTTTTAGTAGTGAAAGATCAGCTTGAATTCATTGGTGAACCAAATCCATATCCTGACCATTGGACATGATGTCTGACATGGTGGGAATTGCAGTCCAACACTTCTGGGGGTGGTTGTTGGGTTGGAGAAGACATACATTACAGCATACATTGTAATGGTTTCTATAACAGAATTGTGTTTGTATTTCTACAGCTTTCAAAGCAACAGCCCTCATTTATCTCATGCTTCTTTTTTTACTTTGTGTTTCCAGAGGTTAGGAATAACCAAAATGGATCCTGACACATTAACAACAGATGAAATTAGCAGATTTGTCCGCCTTGACATAGACACCTCTACAATAACATGGCAAAGAGGTAGGCATTTGCACATAAGAGGAGTCACTTAGATCCAACCATAGGTCTATCTCATTCAGCATGCTATGTCCAGCAGTGACTAGCCAGATGGTGATAATAACTGATTATCTGGTATTCTGATTTATATCCACTTGTAGATTCATTGAACCAATGGAACTTAAATAAGTGTTGATTTACCAATTTCCCATTGCTTCAGTGGGCAATGGGACTAACAACTGAATTTAGGCTCTTGGTCATTATTATTAACAAGAAACCTAGTGTATATTTTATACTATGGCACAATATAAACATGAACTGCCACATGATTTAAGAATCAAATGCCTGTCTAAACAAAAAGGTATTTGCTTGATGATGGAAAGAGAACAGAGAGAGGGATAATTGAACCTTCCTTGTGGGGGGAGCCACAGAGAAGGTTCCTGTGTCCTCTCCAAATAATCCTGTGATGATAGTGGCATTTGTCCCAAAGACTTTGGGGGGTTGCAGACTGTCAAAAATAGTGTGAATTCAGTCCACTTTTAGGATTAGGGTTAGTGCTAGGGAATCATGGGAATTGTTATTTTTCTGAGACATTGAACCTTCTTTGTCAGAGAATTCTAGTGCCACAATAAAATTCAGTTCCCATGATTCCCTAACCTTAACCCTAACCCTAAAAGTGGACTGAATTCACACTATTTTTGACAGTCTGCAACCCCCCTTAATCAGGTTCATGTAGCGAGATGCAATCTTATAGATAATATGGACCCAAGCCATGTAAGTAAGACTTTTAAGGTCATAACCAGCACTTTTGAATTTCCCTGGAAACTGACCAGTAGTTATAGAAACTGTTTCAACAAGGAAGTTACATGTCCTCTGTGTATCAAGCCCCAATCAGCAGCCTGGTTGCAGCATTTTGGACTTTCTGAAGTCTAAGTTTAGTTTAGGGATGTGGAATATTTGTCCTCCAGATGTTTTGGCCTATAACTCACAACAGTGTGACCTAACATGGCAAGTGAAAAAGGATTGTGGGAGTTGTGGGCCAAAAATAACTTAGAGGGCAGAAGCTTCTGCACTATAAATGAATCTTGATCCCAAAAAACAAACAAACAATTTATGGATTGTGTAGGTCAGGGGTAGGCAACCTTTTTGAGCCTGGGGTCGGGTTGCTGTCCCTCAGATAATTGGGGGGCCGAAGCAAAATAAAAAAAAATAAAAATAAAAAATAAAAATATGCATGCACACTCTCTCAGCCCCAGAAAAGCCATGGCAAACCCCCTGTGGAGATTTTGCCAAGAAAACCCCAAGAACAAGTAATAACAACAATAATCAATATCATCATGGCAGGCGGCGGTGGGGGGCGGCGGCAGGACTGGCCTGGGGCCTGTCCAAAGGCCTCAGGGGGTCGCATCCGGCCCCCGGGCCTTAGGTTGCTTACCCCTGGTGTAGGTTGTCTGTGAAACATTCATACACTTGACACTTTCTGACAAAATGTCTTCATGCATATGCATTCAACATAATAATTTCTGTAGTCAGTTCATGAGTGCTAGGTTTTCTCCTCATCTGGTTTCCAGAGATGAACTATCATGCCCCTTGAACACTTCTCCCACAGTCTATACCAGGGGTAGGCAACCTTTCCCCTTTAAGGGCCGAAGGACTTCAGCTCCCAGAATCCCAGGAGCTATTGGCCAACATGGGACTATTGGCCAACATAGCTGAGGCTTCTGGGATCTGAAGTCCCTTGGCCCTTAAAGGGGAAGGATTGCCTACCCCTGGTCTATACAGAGCAGAGGACTGTGTATGCATCCAAAGAGTCCCAGAAGCTTCCTGTTTCATTTTTGCAAATGGGAATGCCAGTTCTGTTTTCATACCTAATCAGGATAATGAGAATTAAGAGTGGTCTCATGAAAGTCAGTTTAGCCTTTCATTGTGAATAATATAGAGAAATTTGTGTAGATTGCATCTGAAAAATCAACTACAGCTGTCTAGCATGACTTTTGTATCCAGTTCCTTGGAGAGGTTTTGGTGTTGTTGTTGTTTTTTAAAAACTATTATGGTCAGTCAGTGAGGAGAGAAAAATCCTTACTCAAATACCTTCTGTTACTTAATGTTCTTGGGGTGAGCCCTGGAGAGAAAAAGTTCCAGTGATGTCCTTATTGGCCAAGTAGAACATATGGAGAGCTGCCAAGAATATAAAGTTTTTCTTAAAAAGTTTGGTCATAATTTTGCTATATGTTCTTTGTGTGTGTGTGTGTGTCCGTAGGATGGAAATAAAATTGACAATTATATCAAGGTAAAAAATGCCAGCCACTGCCATTGGAATTTCTTTTCTTTATGGTTTAAGGCAGGGGTAGGCAACCTTTCCCTTTTAAGGGCCGAGGGACTTCAGCTCCCAGAAGCCCCAGCCATGTTGGCCAATAGTCCCATGTTGGCCAATAGCTCCTGGGATTCTGGGAGCTGAAGTCCTTCGGCCCTTAAAGGGGAAAGGTTGCCTACCCCTAGTTTAAGGCAGGGGTAGGCAAACTGTCCCCTTTAAGGGCCGAGGGACTTCAGCTCCCAGAAGCCTCAGCCATGTTGGCCAATAGTCTGGGATGTTGGCCAGTAGTCTGGGATTCTGGGAGCTGAAGTCCCTCGGCCCTTAAAGGGGAAAGTTTGCCCTGCCCTGGTTTAAGGGGTATGGGTAATATGTCCTATAAGTCTCAAACAAAACATATAAAAATACAATTTCTTCCACGTCTTCCATGTTCTCTGCAATTAACAAAGAACTTGGAGAATACAAGTGAGAGGCAGAAAAAGCACCACCTTTCTTTCCCTAAGTTATTGTCCATGCAACTGGACAAGGGGAAGGATGGCAACCACAGCAATGGGTTACTAGTAATCCAAACTAATGTTTGTAGACTCTAAAGATCCCTTCAGATCTTCCCAGTATCCAGAGAATGAGTGAAAGGGTAATGGGACCACATCTGCTTTCTGTTTCAGGGAGGGATTCCTTCCAGTACCCATTAGCAACCATCCATTTGGGGTGAAGTGAATAAGGACCTAGGTTAAGTATATCTGGAAAAGTATAGGCCTCTACTATGTAAGCAGAAAAATCCTGCTGATTTGTCATGGTTTGTGTTTGTGTAGAAAAAGCCTGGGCACATACAAGCACATGATTACAGGTTAGGGTTGCCAAAGTGAACACCAGTAGGTGTTGCTTTTTATGTGGTTGCCTGAAAAGCAACACCTGCTGCAATTCCCTCTTCCACACCACCACTAAAGATACAGGATATTTCCACTCTGGCATTCAAATTACAAGAAAATTGATTCCACCCAGTGGTGTCACTAGGGGAGTGTGGCCTGCACCAGGTGATACCCCAGAAGAGGGGTGACACCCATTCAGACCCTCATCCCAGGCTGTGCCCCTTCTGGCTTCACAGTGGCAGTAGAGGTTTCCTCATGAAGAGACCTCTCTGCTGCCTCAGAAAAAGAGAGAGCCGAGGGCACCCTCTTGGCCACCAATGCCCTCCCCAGCAGCCTTCCCCTGCACTGGGTGACACCAGGAGTAGAGGCATTACTGATTCCACCTAAACATTAGGAATTACTTATTTAAGATAAGGATTGTTTTCATTGGAACGAAATGATTACCTTGGAGGGTGGTGAACTCTCCTTCTTTGGAGATCTTTAAACAGAATTTGGGTGGACATCTTTCAGGAGTGCTTTAACTGCATATTTCTGCATGGCAGGTTGTTGGAATGATGGCCCTTGTGGTCCCTTCCAGCTTGTATGATACTAACCCTAATATGGGTTTCCTTCTAATATAGGTATCACAGGTTCCTTGAAGAGGAAGAGACTCTAGTGAATGCACAACTGGCTAGGGGGTAGTAGGACTACCTCTGTCATATTTTAAATCAAAGTTAAAATCTTTATGCATGCGTATAGCCTTCCAAACCACAATCAGCTTGCCCTCACTTTGGGGTTTAGTATAACAATATCTTCTATAAATTGGTTGTTGACAGTACATTTTTTTAAAAAAAAAATGACACACTGTCTTCTCCATTGTGAGATAAAAGCAAATACTTTACTTCAACATGATGCAAAATGAACAACACAAATGTGGCAGAATTAAGGAAGTCTGTGCTCCTTTATGACTGTGTGTGTGTGTGTGTGTGTGTGTGATGAAAGTCTGGTTTCTGGTAGCCCATTTAAAGTTTATAACTAAAAATGTGTTCTTTTTGACCCATGGCATTGGTCTCAGAAGTTGTACAGTATCATATTAAAAAAAAGTTTCTCCTATTCAGTTACTTGATCTTAAATAGCAATGGAAATCTTGTTGCATCTTTTTAACTAGTTAAAACATGCTTTTTAAAACATTCTGTAAGCCTTTTACATTTTTCCTTTCATACTTTTGTTGGTAATCTAGTACGTTTACAGTTGTTTAAGTACTTGAGATTAGATACATTCCCATCATATCTTGCATTTGGCAACAAAACATAATCAGGATTATTCTGTTGATTTTTGCCTAATACAGGATTCTGGAGAGAAGTGATAAAAAGCAAGTGTTTAAATCTTCTGGGTTTTAACTTGCATGCTATTTTCAATTGCATGTTAAGAGTAAAAAATGCATTGGGCTTACTGATAGGATTTAGAAAAAGAATTATTATATAAAGTTTTGTTTCATGTGTCAGTTATAATAGTCAATTATCAAATGTCACAGGGGCCCAAATCACATGATCAAAATGACATAGCTTCAGGCTGTGTTGGGGGCATGTGGTTTACATGACGCATGCCCTGAACGTGGCCTGAAGCGGTGCAGAGACCGCGCCAATGAAAAAGAATTGGGCCAGATTCTATCTGCTCCTTCCAGTGGCCCAGTTCAGGACTGCAGTGGCAGGCAAGTGTGGCGCAAATGGTGCTGGCACTGCCTCATGCCACTGTTTTGGGCCCCTCTGTTTCAGGCCATTGTTGACCTTTCTGAAGTATCTTCTGGATTTATACTTTTAGAATATTGTCAACTTGTGACACCATCATTGTTTTAGCCCTACCTTTAATTTTTAACAAAGGTTGAATCGCTGCCTGTCAGGGATGCTGTACCTATGGATACTCTTCATAGACAGGAGTTGAACTAAATGACCTTTGGGATTCCTCCCAGGTCTCCAGTTCTATAATGATATACCTCAGAATTTGCTGTTCTATCCCACCACACTGCTGAGCATCACACGTCTTACCAAAAAGAATTGCAGTTATTAGGTGGCATGAAATATATACATTCTAAACAGGAAGGGTTTACATATTGAAGTTTGGGGTGTAGATATGGTTTCTTTTAAGTTCAACTGAAGTTTCTAATCCCTTTTTAAATGCAAATGTTTGTTCTTTCTCCCCCCCCCCCTTTCAGTGGTGGACACAAATGATAGATTCCTTAGGAAAATAACAGTTGGGCAAGCAGGTACAGAGAAAGGATTTGCTCGTCAGGTAAACTAACATCTAACAGTCTTTTGTATTTGGGAATGGAATATCTTTTAATCATTGAAAACATATTATTCCTTCAGTAAAATGTTGAAACCTGGTTTCACTAAGGCTTTAAACAAATTTGTATCTTGCTTTTGGTGCAGTTTACTGGTTTATAGCAATAGTTTCAATAATGTGTTCAGCTTAAATAGCAATCAGCAATGTGCTGTTGTATAGGTAAAATATATCTTATGCCTGCTTATTTAGAAGTCCCATTTTATTTAATTTGGTGGTAATAGTAATAATAGTAATAATAATAATAATAATAATAATAATAATAATAATAATAATAATAATTCTCTGTAAAATACAGCAACAAGCAGGTACATAATACAGTTAGAAACATGAACTCCAATTAAAGATACATACTCAATTAAAAGAGCTAACATCAGTTTAAAATCATACATATGCTTTTAAATAAATAAATAAAATAATCAATTCATAATTTAAAATTCATACTTGAACTAATCTGGAATTAGATTTGGGGGAAGGTTTCTGAGTTAGACCCCTCATTACCCTAAATAGTTCAGCTAGATGTGAATTTATAGATGCAGTACATGCAGGGGGGAAATCCTTTCTTAAGAGTATATTTGTACACATTCTGAAAAACAAACAAATGTCATCTAAACGCCATGCCCCCAAAGTGGCCTGAAACCGCTTCCAAGGACATATTGAAGGTTTAAGTACATTGGCTGAGCCTGTAAATCATATATCCCTTTTTGAGCCCTTTAGATCTCTAAGATCTTCTAGAGAGGCCCTCCTCTCTGTCCCACTACCTTCTCACTCATCTGGTGGGAACAGAATAGGGGGTCTTCTCAGTGGCTTCTCCCAGACACTGAAACTCCCTCCCTAAGAAGGCCATGGTGGCTCTGTTCTTTCTCTCCTTCTGTCATCAGGTTAAAATATTTTTATGCCTTCAGGGTTCTGGAAACTGACTGGGGTAAGCTTTTGATGCTGTGCAGTTTTTAAGGTTTGCATATGGTATTTTAATGAATGTTAATGTCTATTGTTTTAACTTTATAAATTATTTGTCTTTTAAACAACTTCTATATTTATGTCTTATTGGAACTTTTGTGTAGTCTCAATCTGTATTGTTTTTAAATAAATTTTTAGCTGACTGATAAATTATATCATTTATCAGTCATTGTGGTGGCTCATCCATTTAGTAGTTTCTTCAGGTTTTTTATTTGGCACCCCACTAATGTTAGTTTGCTCTGCAAACTGGCGCTTGATCTTGCTTTGTTTATTGCCACTTTTCTGTATGGCTCATTCTCTGGAGAGGCAGTTCACCCTTTTTTGCTACAAAAAGAGGAGTCTGAAAATACAGTTGCCATAAAAACAGTTTTTGGGACAATGTGGTACCCTAGAATGGCACTTTCCCCAGCACAGTGTCTAAGGTGGTATATGCAAAGTTACCAGATGTGAGCTTCAAATGTCTCTGTCTCATAGACCTCTGTGTTTCTCTTTGCAGACTCAGTTTGATATAGCTGTTGCAAGTGAAATCATGGCAATCTTAGCACTGGCCAGCGGCCTATCTGATATGAAAGAGAGAATGGGGAAAATTGTAGTTGCTAACAGCAAACAAGATCAACCAGTGACTGCAGAAGATTTGGTATGAATCACTTTCATTTCTTGAAAGTACTTTCCTTTTTAAGGCACAATGAGCCTTTTTATAACTTGAAGTAGATTCAGCTAATCCTTTTTCCTAGTCTTTTTCAGATTATTGAAAAATCAAATAAAAATACTTGTTTTGTTTTTTAAAAACCTGCTGGGTACAGAAATTTCTGTTGCTGAAATCCTTATTATCTAGCTTAGTGGTGCCCAAACTGAGAGCTTGGAAAGTTACTTTTAAAAAGTATTTTTATATAACTTGTCCTGAGGCACCTTCCTCAATATCTAGTTAACACCACATACTCTGTGGTTCATTACTTTTGTTTTCTTTTGTATGTATGGAAGAAAGTCATCTTAAAGTAAAGAAAATAGTCTAAAAGTGAAAAAAATCTCTTTAATCCTAAAAAGTGTCCAAATAAAGAAATAAATGAAGTAAAGCATTTGGAAAATGCTTGTTTACAAGCACACATTCAAGTTCTATATAGTGAAGATTAGTGGTGTCACTAGGGTTGGTGCTCATGGTTTCGCCCCTCCATTGAATCCTCCTGTACCACACCATACAGAATCCTAAGTAATGTTTTGTGTACTAATGTTATTCATAAATTGTAATTCCCGTATATTACTGAATGTAATGGCAATATGTGTGATATAATCAATTGGCACAATTAAAATTATACCTTTAAATTATAATGTGATACACACAGCCTAAATTATTCATATCTATATAGACTTATGTTGTTAAAATGAAAATTTTGTAAGATGTGATATTTTAAAGAATTTTTTACTTAATTAAAATTAAATTTAAATTAATGTAAAAAACAAACAAACAAACCTGAGACCTCTCCTTTCCCCTCCCACTCAGACCATCTTTTCAGCTGAGCTCCAGCATTTTAAAGTGATTCATGTGAATGCCACAGCCTATTTTTGCCAAATGGCAAATGTTTGGAGAGCAGTGGTATCACCCCTTTAGGGTGTCACCTGGTGTGGCCTGTACAGCCCTGGTGAAGAGCTTTGTGTTTCTGTTTCAGCAGAATATGTTTCTAATTGTTGTATGAGATTTATTTAATATTTTATTGCAGTATCTCCCTATTTTGAATATATTGTTTGTAATTTTATTGTAAGTGAACAACAGGAGAGTCCTTTTTAATACACAGAATAAAATTAAAATAAAAGAAAAATTATTTTGCAAAGTAAGACATGAGAGTATAGGATTTTGCTTTCAGGAGTACAATACACAAATAACTTCTAAGAACACTACCATACTTCCATCAGCACTTAGAATCTGTTTGAAAATACCCACATTTTTTTGAGTTATCTAGTTTTTTGTACATTAGACTGATATTTTGACAAGTACTTTTCAATTCATTACTTAATGTTCACCCTAAACCACTAATTCCTTCTCTCTTTCATTTGTTTCGGATGTGAATAATGTTTAATATGCCCTGCAAATATGCAATTGCTCTTAATTTCAGGGTGCTATACCACATTTTCACTGTAGTGTAATGAAATCTAAAATACACACAGGCTGATGAGAAACAGATGCTCACAGGGTTGAGGAGGGGTAGAGGCAGAGAAGAAAAGATAAATTGAATATTTCATAAACTCAGAGGCTCCTTTCACAAGTGTAATGAGGTTTTTTTTAAAAAAAACAGCCTCTGTAATAGACTACAGAATTTCTTGCCAAAGTATGGTGTTCATTGAGTAGATTTCTGAAGACCAGATTGCATGTTGGCTGCTGAATTATAGTAAAATGGTTGACAGACAGATGCCATATATCCATGGTAAATTAAATTGGCATGCTCAAGATTAGCATTTCAGCAGCCATGAGGAATTTTAAGTAAATATGTAGCTGTTTGCATAGCAAATAAGCATCTTAAGTTACTTGTAAGGACTTTTTTTTAAAAAAAATGTTGAAGTTCAGTTACTTTTTCAATCATTTTACAAATAATACACGATAGAACATATTATCTTGAAGACAAGGCTTTGCCTGGTTTTGTGCTGACTTTATGTTGAAAAGCAAAGAATTATCAAAAAGCACATCCTAATTCTTTATACAGTTACAGTGATAATCAGTGTCCTAAGATGCTTTATTTCAGATCTGTTCAAGCAAGATGTCCAAGCAGATTCAATCTATTCTGATGTCAAATATTATGATGAAAAATTGAAAGTGCAAAAACTCAGCTTTTGGCTTTGCCTCTTAAGGAAGAGAATGTATTGTCAGAGAAATGCCTGCTAAAGGACAGAGACATTTCTACTAAAGTGCAGGGGCATGGGTCAAGATAGAATATAAGAAGGTGGAAATGATGCTGACTATAGCTTTTCAAACCTTTAAAGCAGGGTTAGGCAACCTTTTCCCTTTAAGGGCCGAAGGACTTCAGCTCCCAGAAGCCTCAGCCATGTTGTCCAATAGTCCCATGTTGGCCAATAGCTTCTGGGATTCTGGGAGCTGAAGTCCCTCGGCCCTTAAAGGGGAAAGGTTGCCTACCCCTGCTTTAAAGACAAACTGGCTTTCTGGTTGCAGCTGCATGGGTATTTTACAGATCATAGAATCATAGAGTTGGAAGAGACCACAAGGGCCATCCAATCTAACCCCCTGCCATGTAGGAACTCAAAATCAAACCATCCCCGACACTTGGCCATCCAGCCTCTGTTTAAAGATCTTCAAAGAAGGAG
>CM034701.1:313150709-313164437 GCA_020142125.1 Phrynosoma platyrhinos
AATTAAAAATCTCAATAACAATTAAGAAGAGAAGGGGGGACAAGGGACACCCCTGCCTCGTTCCCTTTTCAATTTGTATTTTCTTGGTTCTTTCGCCATTCACAATCACTTGGGCTTCCTGTTTACAGTATATGGCCTTGACCCAGTTAGTGAATTTATTGCCTGCTTTGATCTTATCCAAAATTGCAAATATAAGGGCCCAGCTAACCTGATCAAAAGCCTTCTCAAAATCGAGAAAAATCATAGCTAGTTTCCGATCACTTCTACTTTCACACAGTTCAGTTAAATCTAACACAAATCTAATATTGTCCTTAATCATCCTTGAAGGAAGGAACCCATTTTGATCATTATGAATCCAGGAAGATAGTACCCTTTTTAACCTTTCGGCTAAAATTTTTGCAAAGATTTTATAATCACTGTTTAAAAGTGATATAGGTCTGTAATTTTTGATGTTTTCAGCACCCTTTAAAATGCTTGCAAATTCAGTACTACATGCTGCTTGTCAGTATACTCAATTTTATGAAACTCAGAAATGGTTTGTAGCTAAATAGTACTTAGTACATCATAAATCAACAGAGGAAGGTGAATAAATGAATTATATAAAAACAGGCCATGAGTCATTGCATAGACTAGAGAATATAGGTAAATTTTTAATGTATTTTGTCCTCACTTGTTGTCTGTCACAAAATAAACCTATCGTCCTCTCTGGTTGAATGAAGTTCAGCTGAAATTACAGATTTTTATATATTTTAAAAATATTTTATTAAAGTAGGCTTTCTTGTTTTTTATTTTCTTTTATGAATACAATACAAAGGATTTCCAACCAACCATCCCTGCAGTGCTTTACACTAGGGATCTTTTCTATTTTTTCATGAGCAGATAATTAAGTAAACTTTGACTGGCTTTATGAGTGTTGTAAGCCTAAGCAGACATACATTTTAATGAACTGTCAAAATATTTTAACTTTCTTTATGCTCATATGACTAAAATTGGCCAACAACAGTTGCTTAGTTACCTGTGTAGCACGTACACAGTTGTATTTCAAGAATATTTTATATACAGTGATGCTCAAAAGTGCTCAAAGAAAAGTTTATAAATCACATTGTAAAAATAGTGTAGCATATATATTTAATATAGGAAATGAATGAAACCCAATACTTTTTAACATACATGTGTATATTTGTATCGGGGTTGTTGTTTTTTTAAAATGGTGGTAGTCCTTTCTCTAAAAAAAGAAAAGATAAAAGAAGCAAATCCTAAATATTTTGCTTTAAAAAAAGTTGGCCACCAAAAAACTAAAGTAATATCTTCTTATTTGCATTGTTCAAAGTTCTTTATACTGTAGAAATGTTTAGTAAAACTTCTTTTCTCTTTTTGCTTGACTTCACTGAAACGTTCCTATACACCATATACGAGATGCTCCAGAGAGTATCAAATTTGATCTCCTAATTATCTCTTGTCATAACATAGTTCTGTATCTTTGCATAGTTAATCTTTGTATAGTTGTAAATGCCTCTTTAGCATGCTACTGCAACAAAAAAGGGTTTTCCTTTCCTGTGGTTCAAGTGTTCAATTCATAAAAGTCATGATCTAGAATAGCGAGAATAGAATGCAGTTGACAGTAAGCAATCTGAGGCTTTTTACCAGCCATTAGCCACATGTCAGCCTCTCCCCAACTATATTTCAGGCTATCCAACCTATAATGTTAAGGTAGTATGGGCTGTCATTTAATTGAATAAAGTTCCTTGGTACTTGGAAAGAGTACAGACCTTAGTTTCCCCATAGTTTTGGGTGAGAAGTAAACATTGTGATTTACTCATGCTTTGCCCTCCTCCTGTCTGCACTAGCTAATAGTATGAGACAGGGCGAGAATCATGAATCTTGAAATAAGGTTGGTGAACAACTAGACATGTGGCTATTATTTATGGCATCTCTCTCTGTGATAAATGGGAGTCCCTCCATTTATCAGGACCCTTCTCCTTGTGGGAGGGGACTGGAATCTATGAGGAGTGTGACAATAACACAATGCCAAAACAATGTAGGACTAGACAGGAGGAGATCACACATACCAGATTTTATCTGAAGACTCTCAAACCATTTCCCATAAAGACACTGGTTTTATTTTCCTCTCTTTTCATCCTCTCCTCCAATAATGCAAGAGCAAATGTGTGCAAACAATTTTTTTCATGTGGGAAATAAGCTTTCCAATGTAAGGGAGTATCATTTGAAACTGCATCATATTTTAAAAGAATAATGGTCCAGTAGGTTAGCTTCAACTGTATCCAGCTGTGTCTCTTTTGAAGCCAAACAGTAAAGAGGTGGATTATAACTTGGTGTTAGTAACAGCGTTTATTGATGGATGCAGGGATGATGCACAGAGATGAAAAGGGGGGAGACACAGCTTAATGCTTTCCTCAGGAAAGTCTAAAATGTCTATCTACATAATATTCATATTGCCTGGATCAGCTTTCAAGAAAATAGATCTGGCAATCAACTAACAAATTTTTATTTATGTCCTTCAAACCAAAATGCTACTAGCTCCAAATCTTGGACTCCAAGAAGTTGTTTCATTATAGAAATGTCATATATAATAAAGTAGTTGCAGCTACATTGTCCCTTGCATTGCCCAAGTCTTGTCTCTTGAGTAGTCATATAACAATCGGAAAAATACCACTGGGACTAGTAACGTAAAAGTGTGGAAGATCTTAGCACCATTCTGGATACATATTTAATCCAGGGGTGCTTCAAATTCATAATAAACTAAACAAATTTAGAATTAAAAGCCCACATTTAGCATTGTTCAACAGGTTGCTGAAAGTAAGCATACCACTTTGAGGAGGGTGCATCATACTTTTTTTTTAAGGTCATGTACTTGTTGAGTGTCTTTGAGTCATTTCTGACCTATGGCAATCCTGTTTGTTCATAGTGGGCTTGTCTTTGCCTTCCTCTGAGGTTAGACAGTGTGACTTGCTCAAGGTCGCCCAGTGGGTTTCCATGGCTGAGTGGAAATCTGAACACTGCCCCCCCCCCGAGTCCCAGGGCGTATCTACACTGTGGAAATAATGCAGTGTAATATCACTTTAACTGCCATGGCTATATCCTACAGAATCCTGGGATTTGTAATTTTGTGAGGCACCAGCACTCTTTGGCAGAAAACGCTAAAGACCTTGTAAAACTACAAATCCCAGTTCCATAGGATTAAAGCAATGTCTAACTGCATTGTTTCTATACCCCTGGTCAAGCACTGAAACCACTACACTGTGCTGGCTCTATTTTAGGTGCATGGATAAATGTTTAAAATGTACACGTTCGCTCTAACATTATTTGATAATTCTCACTCAAGCTGTTATTATTCTGTGGACCCATCGACCACTTCCCTGTCATTGGAGAAATGGTCTGAAGTCTGGAACCTGCTTTATAAAAGTATGTTGCCAAATGTTATAAAAGGGTTCTAGAGCATGTGGGAGAAGGCCACACATATGAGGCAGGCTCTCCACTTCCAATTATATTCATTTATCTGTCTTTTCTCTCCATAATGAGGCTCAAGGCATCTAACTCCAGGTTTAAAATCAATACAGACTAAAACTATATCAACACTTCAATACAATACAAATATTTGTTTTTAACACACAAATGTTAAGAACATTAAACATTAAAATGCATCAAAATGCATTTTGCAAAACTTAAAATGCAAAACTTAAAAACAGCATCACACAGCCCCAGTCTTTTTCTAGAATCTGGCAGCATAAAAAATTAACTTGCTGATGGAAAGAGAGCAAAGAAGGGGACATTCTAGCCTCCCTAGGGAAGGAGTTCCAAAGTTTGGGAGCAGCCACTAAGAAGGCCCTCTTCCTTGTTCCTACAAAAAGAGCCTGACAGAGAGGAAAGCCTCTCCAGAAGAACGTATAGCTTTGGTGGGCTCAAGGAGATATGGTCCTTCAAATAGCCTGGGACCAAGCCTTATACAGCTTTATAGGTCATCATCAATACTTTGAATTGTGCCTGGAAACATACCGGCAACCAGCAGACCTATTGCAACAAAGTATGTATGCTCCCTGTAATCAGTCGGCATTCATAATCTGGCTGCTACTCTTTGGGCCAACTGAAGTTTCTGATCACTTTTCAAAGGCAACCCCATATTGAGCACTTTTCAAAGGCAACCCCATATTACAGTAATCCAAATGGGATGTAACAAAGGGATGTGTTCCCATGGGATGGAGTTGCAAACCCACTGGTATGGGTCTATCATTAGTGCAGGCCCCCTCCCATGTGATGATGTTTGCAGAATTTGGCTCTGGCATTGCCTGAATATGAAAGTCAGAGTAGGGCTTCTTTGCAAAACAAGTCCTTCCCACTGTAAGTTCAGTGGTTGGTTTGCTGTTCATCATTTTAAAAACTGGCATTTTTAGAACTCAAAGCAGGTGGTGAGGGGAAGCAGTCTTGGGTAGAGAGATACTGCTAGCTATTGTCACTATGCAGTTGTTACTGAAAGCTTGAGTAGGGGTTTGAGTAGGTTCCCCAAGGACAGTGAGGGCTGGGAGAGAGAGACTGCATCTGCACTGGAGAAATAATCCATTTGGATATCACTTTAACTGCCATGTCTCAATGCTATGGAATTCTGGGGATTCCATAACATTGAGCCATGGCAGTTAAAGTAGTGTCAAAACGGATTATTTCTCTAGTGCAGATGCAGCCAGAGAAAGAAAGAGAAATAGGGTTTTGAGAACAGAACACAATGCAAGCAGAGAAAAAGCCTTTTCCATGTTAGCCACCTGCCTAGCTTTTGCTGGTGAAGGAGAAGGCACCTAAAGAACTTTCCTTAAAAAAGATCTCGGATGCTAGGCAGGTTCATACATGAGGAATCTGTGTTCTGTGGCTCCGGGTTGTACTTTCCGGATCAAGGCCACTCTCTTGATTTCTTGCCAGAAACAAAGTGAGCTTGTTTGTGGAAGCTCATTTGCAGTACGAGCACTATTGTAACAAGAGCACTACAGTTATTATTAGAGCTTTATTTGTGTGTTTGCTTGTTTCACAGTTCAGTCTCTCATGAGGTTTTACAAAATGTGCAGCAACACCTGCTGTGCCACTGCCTCTGTCAGTTGTAAAGATACAAACAAGGAAAGCCAGATAGATACAAGAAGGCGTGGAGACAGAGCCATTTCATCCTCTGTTGGGTTCCTTCTGACCTCACCAACAGGGTGGGGAAACTTTGGCCCTTGAGTTTTTTTAGATAACAGCATCCACAATCCCTTACACTGGCTAGCACTTCTGGGAGTCCTAAATGTGTAGAAAGCCCATGGTCTCCCTCCCCCCCATACAAGGCATTAGTTGAGGACATAATGTTCTTTTATATGGAAATTAATTTTCCTATTTTAGATAAAACTAAAATGGACTCATCTGGAGGTATCAGTTTCCTTTTTAATCATTCTTTTCAAATCATTCTTTACAAAACACTGGTGTATACTGTTTTGCAGATAACTGAAATACTCTGTTCATTAGAGCTCTGCTAACATCCCTCATTATAATTTATAGACCTAATATAAGCCTTTTCAGCAGATTTCCCTCAATCCAAAATACAGCTAACACAAGGAAATTCTTTGGCTCCCACAGGCAAAAATACTAGAGGTCATTGTCTCTCTTACTTTTTTTTTAAGGATTCATAAATCAAATCCAGCAACACTGTCAGAGGTACTGCTTCTCATAACTCACTCCTATCAGTTCACAAAATAAAGGGGTTCTCCAGTTCCAATTAGATATGCAGGTTTCATCCCCTCTGCATTTCTGCTATTTATCTTCATATAAACAGAGCTGAGCAAAAGAAACTCCAAAAGCAAATCAGATGTTCAGTCACGGGAGCAGGTCTTTTATTTGGAGAATACTAAAGACAGACTAGAACAATGCATAACCTCCAACATTTCATCAATGAAAACTGGGACATATGTGGCCAAACAATATCAGATTCAAAAGAGTGAGGCCATGCAACAAGAGAGCACACGTTATTAATGAGGAAGAACACACAAAACTACTATTTTATGCAAATAAACCCTGGAGTTTATGTACTGAGTTTAGGAAATCCTTAAAAAAGAAAAAGGGAAAAAAATCCTAATGAGCCTGTTGGGAAGGATAAGACTCTACCCTTCCTTCCGAGTTAAGTGAGAATAAAATACTTTTGCACTTTGAACTCTGTTTGCAGCAATTGAGGTAAGCCAAGGAGGAAGGACAAAAGTGGGAGGAAGAGAAAGTGGGACATTTTAAAAGCAGCCAAGCAAGTAGGACAGTGGAGGATTAACTAGAACAGTGGTTCTTAACCTGGGTTCAATCGAACACCAGGGGTTCAGTGAGTCAGTCTTGTGGGTTCAGTGGAAGTCAAGACACACATCCGATTCATATGATTCGTGATGACACGCCCCGCTCGTCCATCATTGGCTGCAGGTGATACGTTTTATATGCCCCACTATTTATATGCTCCATCCAACTAAACCAGCTTGCCCCGCCTCCACCGACAGAAATGGCCCTCTGATTGGCCGTGTGGCGTGATTGACAGCACGGCAGCCCACTCCCCTCACCGGATGGCACTGATGGTCCATCTGTATTGGCGGTAGAAGGGTTTGGTGAATGCGTAAGAATCGTAAGAAGGGTTCGGTGAATGCTCATATGAAACTGGTAGGGGTCAGTACCTCCAACAAGGTTAAGAACCACTGAACTAGAGTCTAATCTGCACTGCAGAAATAGTGCATCAACACTGTTTTAACTGCCATGGCTCGATGCTATAGAATTCTGGTATTTATAGTTTTGTGAGATATTTGGCTTGCTCTGTCAGAGAGTTCTGGCACCACAACAAACTTTAAATCCCACAATTCTATATCATCAATTAAAGCAGTGTCAAACTGCATTATATCTGCAGTGCAGATTAGACCTAGGACTGTTCCTGCCAAACCAAGACAGTTAGAAGGAATGGTAGTGGTTTCA
Source organism: Phrynosoma platyrhinos (assembly GCA_020142125.1). NCBI lineage: Eukaryota > Metazoa > Chordata > Lepidosauria > Squamata > Phrynosomatidae > Phrynosoma > Phrynosoma platyrhinos. Next base: position 313,157,679 of record CM034701.1, read on the forward strand.
TGCAGCTGAAACCCCACATAGGCCACTGAAGGAGTGCAAAAACAGCTAGCCCCCTCCCTTATTCCAGTCCCAGTCATCCCCTTCTAATGTGGCTTTTTAGTCCTACAAAAGGGCCACTGGGTACTGTTATATATGTTTTTCTGTTATGTATAATTTGGTCCTTTGTGATAACATTTTCTCCCTCTCAAAACACAACTCAGAGCTACTTGTTACAGTAACTAATTTCAAAAAGCCATGAAGAACTGGAACTTTTCCAGTTTCGCTATGTCTTTTTTGTTATGCTCATCAATGTCTTTTATCACCCTTGGAATAATATTAATCCAGGTCAGCATACTGCACTAGAAATTGTAGGAAATTAGAAGAACACAGTGATGTTATGGAAGGGAGAATGAACATTTCTTTCACACCATTCATTATATTTAATGAATTTTTGTTGAACAGTAAGAAGAGAGCATTAGTGGAGCATGAGGACAGCCTTTCTTATTACATCTAGATATGAACTATATAGAGATATATATGGATTACAGATACAGATGTCAATACATTTATATTATAGGGAGATGGGTGGGTTATACAGCTATAACAGCATATGAAAGCAACATAGTGAATGAAATATATTCCTGGAGGAAGTAGCAGTCATTAAAGGAATATTTTTAGCTACTCAGCAGCTTGAAGGAACCTACGATTGGAACTGGGATGTAGCCTTCCACTGTTGTGATGAATGACTTAAAACTTGCTGGGTCCTGGATGATTACATCAAATGATAGAGACATTGATCATTCTGCTTCAACACTGCTTTCAGTGGTATGGCATCTGCTGTTATCTCTGTGAATGGCATTCTGAGTATACATTACTCTGTGTGTGTGTGTGTAAGAGAGAGAGAGAGAGAGAGAGAGAGAAGATATTTTGACTCCTCCTTTTCCAATAGTTTTCCACTTCCAAAGAGAACATCCTGGCATTCAGCTGATTAGATATAGTGACTGTACAGATAGCCCCCTTCCCGGATTGGGGCCGCAGCAACCATACACCGCAGCCCCAATCTGGCCTTTCCGTGGCACAAAAAGAAGTTGCAAAAAGTGGATCCTTTTCACGCCACAGAAAGAGCATCCTACCTGGTGATGGCAGCTTTTCGCCGCTTCTTCAGCACAATGCATGTAAATGCTGTGCCGAAAACACACCCTTTGCTGCCTGCCATGTGATTGTTTTGGGTGACGTGAGGACGTGGGGGTGGAGTTGGGGCAGTCAGAGTGCAGTTGCCACCCCCCGAATCCAGTCCCAGGCCGGCCCTTTTGGCCAATCTGTACAGGCCCATAGTGACCTTCAAGTGGAGGTTGACAGTGCTTTCTAACTTAACTCACTGTTGCTCACTGTTGGGATTTACCCTAGAATTTATACTGCACACAGCCATGTTGGCAATACCATTGTTGTTCATCCATGGCTTGTCCTGACACTCCATCTTTTATTTGCCTTAAGTTTTTTTGTTGAGAGGGTTAAAAATACACTTGGAAAGAGCTGAGACTATTAAATGTTAACGGTTCATCCTTATGAGAAGCCTTTGGTGTCATGTTGTACAAACAGCTCATCAATTCATTGTTTGCTGTAGTAACTGCACACAAAGAAAGTTGTGTCCTTTCAGGTGAATCATGACCTGTCTTGGTTTATTTTGGCTTCCATCAACCATTGCTTCCCAACCAAAATGCCTTGTATCCATGAGGTTAGAGTTCATGTGTGTCTATGACTTTGAACTCTTCCTTTTCATAGATTTCTTGCTGACAGCTGCACCAGGATAGATATGTTTACATCATGGAAGTAGATGGCAGCTAGCAATTCAGAATTTCCATTTCCTTTTGCATTGTTCTGGAATTTGGCCTCCGCAATCCCATGTCCTGAAACTTAGCCTAGTGTGCATGTTTCTCAGTAGGGTCTTCCAACTCTTTGCTTTGTTTTGATTTAGATCTGTTGATAGTAGATGCTGGCTTCATGAAGTGTAGTTTCATTAAAATCTGTCTTTGTTTACAAGGAATTTTATTGGGGGTAAATTGAATTTTCTTCACGATTCCATTTGTGTCCTTGCAAAGTGAAAGATATGCTCCCTTTTTGTAAAGCCTCTTGCCATGTCAGAATCCACAGTTGTATTCAAGATTAATACAGAACTGCTTTAAGCTGCAGTAGAATAAACATATTTGTTGATACTTCTTTTTTTAAAAGGCTGAGAAACCTGATCAGCTGCATGAACCAGTGCACCCTTTGTGTTATATAAATCGATTTCCTTGGGGCATATTGCAGGTTAACAGCTGTACTCAGAGACTGGATGATACAAACTGCAAATGCTGAATCTCTGGAAGAGTTTTTCTTAACTTGCCAGAAAGCAAAGATGGAATTATATTCATGGGTGCAGAGCATCTACTAATTATAAAAAACAAAAACAAATAAAACTTAATAGTGTTTCCTTACATGTCCTAAAAATGACAGATACACACCAGTCAGAGAACTGGGATTCGCCTCTGTTTGGTAAATTTAAGAGAAGCCTAAATTGGTGGCTGCATGGTGAGTGAAACTGCAAGAGGATCCCTTTAACTTACCCTAAGGATTCACACTGGATATCAACAGGTCGTGAGGCTATCATCCACATGCCTAGTGACATTCAGAGGGTTTAATATTTAATCAAGGAATCTAACTCTTTGGCTGCTGCTAATAGTTTTGGTCTGTGAAATGTCCCTAAGTGCCTCTTGATATGTCCTGCAGTAAAATACTCCAATAGATTATTTTGAACTACTAGTATTAAATAGTATTGATAATTCCAATAATAGTAACTATAGAAAGTTAATGAAGCAATTACCTTTTTTCCACTTGAGTCATCAGAATCAATACATACAACCATTTAAAGGGCATGGGGCTATGAGACCAATGAAGTTCAGGATCAAAAATTAATTAGCTGCACCACTGGTTAAGGAGGTCCTTGGGTCTCTCTTGTACACACTGCAATGATTTTCACACATCACTTTACAATACTCAAATTCCAATCTGTGCCCTGCATTTACACATGTTCAGCAGTTCTTATAGCCTTTGTTTAACCCCTTGTTTTGTCTGAGAGAAAAAGCAGCACCTCCAGAGCACAAGTGTATGTTTAGCCTTGGCACAAAGTAAGTTGTCATCTTAGTTATAACTGCATAAATAATCACGGTAATCATATAATTGTTGAACTAAATCTAGCGTGAATCTTCCTTGCCCTACTAGTTTCCGCTTGCTTATGTTTTCATTGGCACTTTGATTCACAGGCAGGAAATAATACGGGAGTGATTGTGCTGGATATCTGAGCACAAACAGGTTTCAAAGTACAAGGCTTTGGCACATTACTTTATCTTTGCATTTACTCTCTGTTTTGTTTCCTTTACAATTAGTAGATTTCACCCTAGCAACTTTTATACTGCATCCTGTTTCCTTCCTCTTTCAGAAGTTTGGAGTATTGGCCCACTTGAGCCTTTAAAATAAGAAATTAAGGGCCTTTGCAGACTGCCAGAAATAGTGCACATTAAATTGAGGCACTGCCCTGGCTCAGTGCTAGGGAATCATGGAAACTGTAATTTATTGTGGCACCAGAGCTCTCTGACAAAGAAGACTCAATGTCTCAGGAAAAAAAAACCCAGTTCCCATGATTCCCTAGCACTGAGCTAGGGCAGTGCCTCAATTTAATGTGCACTATTTCTGGCAGTCTGCAAAGGCCTTAAGTTCACTTTTGTGATAAGACTTTCACACATCTGTCTCTTCTTTTGTAAAATGTAGAGTGAAAGCAGAGTTGTTTGGTCTTTCTGATCTCTTGATCACGCTAACATTTTCTCAGTGTTGTTCCTAAGTAGATCAGAAACTGCGACAGTGGATGATGATATGAGGGAAAGAATCAAATCTGGGCCAACAGTTTGTATAAAGTAGCTCTTTATCAGTAGTGTGATAACATGTTTATTAGTGATGCTGAGGTTGTTGTAAGTGCATGTGTTTCCATGTTTCAGCATTTTCTTAAAGACCAGGTAGTTCCAGGTTTGTTTGTTTTTTAAAGATTCTCAAGTTCTGGCTAAGATCAAGCTCTGCTGGTGTACTTAACATGAATGGCAACAGCAACAGTCTGGTACCTATCCAGTTGTGGAGGTGTGTCAATACACTGGCCAACCTTTAAGCTGTCCCAAGGCATTGTGGGTAAATGTAAAACTAATTGAAGGTGTTTTGTTTTGTTTTTTTACTGTTCAAGGTTCATGAATGGAGTCTCATAGTAGATTGAACTCAGCAGTTTCTTTAAGCACATAATGCTGGTTAGACTCTGGCTTGACCAAACAAGGACCATGTAGCTGCTGGTTTGGGGGTTCTTTACAAAGAATGCTGAACCAGATGGACTTGGGCACATCCAGTGAGATAGTACTTACATTTTTAAAGAAGTGCACATATTCTTAGGTACTTGCAGTTAGGCATTAAGGTCCGCTCATAAATTTAAAACATAGAAGTGTGTCATGGGAATTCTAATTCAAGGCAATTCAAAGCAAAGTACAGATATGTGCTTTACTCGGGTCTTCTCTGTAAAAAAGGAATACATCACATTTCAGTTATTAATTAACTGTATACTATGTTCACAGTCTCACGTCTGTTTACTCTGAAATATTTACTGCTATTCCTTGGTTCTGTACACACAATAACAGAGTTTGAAAAGCTATTTTGGAAAAGTAATTGATTCCATACTAATGACTGAGAAGTAGCGTATTGCTGTTTACATTGCTTGAAAAGTAACATGTTGCACTGACTGTTTTGCTACTCTCCTTAGCACTGATAATACCATAAAAACTAAAAATAATAATAATGTCAAATGACCTCTATATGATCTCCTTTTAAAACAGTTTTTACAGATAACTAGACTGTGGTACTTACAGTGACTCTGTCACCACTTTGTGCATACTTCTGAACGGTAGCTTGATCATACTCTTGTATGTATAAGTAATGAGATTACTTATTGCAGCTAACTACATTGTTTATAACATATTACTGCACAATAGTTCTTCGCAATAACTAACAAATGTCAGAATCTATTTTCTATATATATGAGCTTGTGTAGGTTAGTGGCTAAGAGACTGGACAGTCCTGGTTCCCAAATCTCTCCACTCATCTCAGCCTGCTATCTCCAGAATGGAGATAATATTATTGAATAGCAGATGTAAGGAACAGGACAGTTTTACCACTCCTCCTCCTGCAGTTGCTTTAAGTTCTATGGGAATCTTCTGGTGCAAAGTTCTGAAGGGATAGGGTCCAGCACTGGTACTCCTCCCATACAGCTCAGAGAACCTGCAGTAGGCATGGTGGTAAAACAAGAGTAAATTCACACTAGCTATCATTTTTCTGAATTCCTCTTTTACTATGTCCCTGGCTTCTGCCCAGGGTTCATCTGGCTCCTGGTCCACTAGGCTTAATAGTGCAAATCTATTTCTCACACTTAAATTCTGCTGGGATGTCCTTTAGATCATATTTTGCCAAGGTGGTTGATTTGGTATTTTTCTTCAGCTTTATTATAATTTTGGATATTAGTAGTTCGTGGTCTGTGCCACACTCTGCACCTGAACACATGAGGATGGAGCTTTTCCATTTTCTGTTTCCAATTATGAAATCTATTTGGTTTTTGTATTTTCTGTTTGGTGTCGTCCATGTGTACAATCTCGTCTCGCTGTATGAAGAAAGTGTTTGCAAGAAATAGATTGTTGGTCTCACAAAACCCTGTCCAAATGATGCAGGGCCAAAGACCCAATTTGACTTTGGGCTGTACACACATGGGAAGGGCAATCCCACAGCAAATCGAGGCAATCCCTCCCATAATCCACTTTTAAAAAACCTATCTTTTGCTCCAGATCTTCCCAGAAAATCCAGAGCACTCTGGAATGATGCCAGGTGGCTTTCTACACAGCATCTTGCTGTGCTGCCTACCACCACTGGCACAAGTAGCTTCTCTGAGGTCACAACAAGGTGCCCAGACAGATTGATGTTAGGTGCCTCATTTCGGCCTCAGGGCGACTCATGCCAGCAAAGTAGGCAGCATTTCAGGATGCTGTGTAGACAGCCACCCAGTGTCGCTTTAGAACATACTGGTAACAGAGGGAGGTCAGAGCAACTTCAGAGCTAGAATACTCCAGGGACAGACGGAGCGAGTGTAGACCCATCCTATGTCTGGATTCAGCCCAATTTATGAAGACTTTTTTTTAAAAAAAAGTCTGCCATCTAAGGAATTTGGCAAGTGTTCCTGATGCCTTTGAGTACCGTATCATGTCAAGATATTTCATATTGAAATTCATGATGCTAGATGATAGCAGCAGTTATAATTCAGAATATGCTTCAGCCAGCTTCTTTGTGGTCAGCATAACATATATAAATCTTCTCATAGGGTATGTAAAATATTGGAGAAAAAATACTATTTTGCTTGAGGAAATATTTGAGTGTTTGTAATTTAAAAGAGCATTCAGATGGAATAATTTTAAAGGTAACCCAGTAGTGTCATTTTGATCATGTTAACTGTCAGGGTATGAGAAGAAATAAAAGTGGGGGAGAAAGAGAAGGGGAAGGAGAAAGAAATATGTCAATTGTTTAGTCCTCAGTGAGAACAGACTCTTTCAAAATCAGTGAAACTTACATAAGCATGGACTTATGAAATTCCCAATGATTCACTGGGTCTAGTTTTCCTGGGACTAGGTTTTAGATTTAGGCCATTTTCTCAGAAATGAACAGTTGACTATC
>CM034701.1:313166600-313190046 GCA_020142125.1 Phrynosoma platyrhinos
TTGGCATGGGGGATTTCCGTAGGGCTTTTTTCAGCAGGCTAATAAAGAGGGCAGTCACCATAAACTTTTCACTTTACATCTTTCTGTGGTTTTCTAGCACCCACACCCACCCTGTAATGCACTCTTGCTTCCACTCATCATTTTCTCACCCTGTCTATCTCTTGGTCACATTGCCAGCAAAGTCAAAGTTTTCCACATTTCTTGCCTGGCTACTGACATATATTGCTCTTTTTTAGAAAGCATCTACCTCTCAAATGTTGTTGTTGTTGTTGTGTACCTTCAAGTCATTTCTGATGGCAGGTTTTCTTTACAAGATTTTTTCAGAGGGGTTTTGGCTTTTTCTCCTTTTGAGGGTAGGGAAATGTGACTTGCCCAAGATCATCCAGTGGATTTCCATGTCCAAATAGGGATTTGAACCCTAGCCTCCAGAGTCCAATGCTCAAACCACCTCATCATGCTGGTTTTTCTGATAGCAGAGACAAAACAATAGAAGGGAATGGAAAATAAGCAGCGTGAAGCAGTGTGCTGAGGAAGAGTGTGTAGAGGTACAAAACAGTAGTTATCACTGGTGAGTAGGCTATAGTATTCTTCTGATCACATCTGGCAGTGGGGCATTATTTGACATAATTTTTATATTATGAAGAGTTGTTGAATTACATTTAATTTGGGCTCCAGAGTTATCTCTTAACCATAGTTAGAGTTTTATAAAACTTAACATTCAAAATAGAAATGGGAGTACTTAAAGATATCTTGGGCTGCCAGAATTATGCGAACATGAGGACAAATCAAGAACCCTTAAACCACCCAATTATGTGCTGTCTGTATTACTCTCTGTATAATACTCTCTGTATTAGCCCACCAAGACAATATGGAGAGCCACAATTCACCCACACCTGCCAAAAAAAAAAGCCCAGATTTGCTTGGTCCCAAATGCCCTCTGGGAAGCATGAGGACTTTTTTGTTTTTTGCTATGTTTTGAGGCCCCCTGAACCATTTTAGTCCCAAGAGTGGCCTTTTTTTAACAAAAGGAATTGAACACTTACTATCTTCCTGCTCACTTCCTATTTCAAGAGAAGGCTTCTCCTAGACCTAAGTAGTTGAGAGATAATGTGGCAAACATGTCCCCATGGTCCTAAGGGCATTTGGGCCAAAACATTTTTAAAAATATATTTGACAAAGCTCCATCGGCATAGGTATATCTGACAAGGCTTTCCCCCCCCCCCCAAAAAAACCCCCATAATTTTCAACCTGGCAGTCCCTCAGCTAAAGAGTTTGCAAGATGCTGCGGTTCAGGACATGCTATGTGCAGGACATGCTATGTGCAGTTGTCTCTCTCCTAGTCATGGGATGCATTGAGAATAGGCAGCTGGAGAGAGCCCATGGGGCCCTGCTGCAACTGCTTCTGTACACTACAACTGGGTAAGCACTCCAGATGCCATTTCCCATTGGCCTGATCTGCAGTGCCTTGAAAACCCTTCACTTGGGGCACTGAAAGGTAAGTTTTTGAGGTCATCTTCAGTTGTTAATGACTGCAGATGTAATTCACAGCATTAAAAAGATGCCAGGACACCAGTCACAGTTTTTTTAAACAATTCTTATTCTAGAAAACATGGAGCAATCTTTTGGTATACATCTGCACTATATGGCTGTTGTTTAACTCATGTTTGTGATTTCAGGTAACAGCAGGTGCTCCTCTTAAGAAAGAATATACAGAAGAGGTAAGAGCAGTATTCCCCCCCCCCATATGTATTCATGTATTCCTTGCAGAGCTTGGAAGTAGTTAGTTATGCATTAGTTACACATAAATATATTTGCATTTTGTCTCTTTTTTCCAATACTGAATATATGACTGCATTATATTATGTTGTGATTCATCACTTGTTTTGTTATTTATATATAGTGTTTTAGTTATTTATGGTCTCACAAGATCAGAAATCTCTTTCAAGTGCTAACTTATTTTGGGTCTCATGCTGCTGTCTTGTGCCCTGCTCTGGGCACAGAGATGACAAAGAGGGCAGGAAAATGGTGTGTTTTGTACCACAGGCTACTAGCTTATAGAATAATGACATCCTGTGGAAAGAAAGCAATAATTTAGTTCCTTCTTGGAAAAAGGAGCAATGTTTAAAATGTGTACCTATAATAGTAACTGTCTCCTTTTGGAAGCCTGGAACTATAATTTTAGCATTACTTGTAAAAAGTAATTTCCCATGCTCTGCTCTGGTTGTTGTAATTTACTATAATTACTGTTAATGGGGACACACATACATTCCTCCCCCACAGTCTACACCAGGGGTAGGCAACCTAAGGCCTGTGGGCCAGATGCAGCCCCCTGAGGCCTTTGGACCGGCCCCAGGCCGGTCCTGCCACCGCCCCCCCACCGCCGCCGCCCACCATGATGATATTGGTTATTGTTGTTATTACTTATTCTCGATGGTTTTTCTGGGGCTGAGAGAGTGTGTATGCATATATATATATATATATATATATATATAAATATTTATTTTTTTTAAAAAAATAATAAATTTTATTTATTTATTTTTGGTGCTTCGGCCCCCCCAATTGTCTGAGGGACAACAACCTGGCCCCCGGCTCAAAAAGGTTGCCTACCCCTGGTCTACACTGATACATCACTGATACAGTCACTTCCCATTTTGTTTACCTGTATTTTGTCATGTTTGGAAGATGGAAACTTGAAGATCCAGGACAGCATTGTAGTGAAAATTAACTATTGCTGTATTCTGGATTTTAAGAAACACAAAACTACCCCACAATGGTTAGAATCAACTCTTGAGTTTTCCCAGGTTAAACAGCACTTTAAAAGTCCTTTGTCCAGCCCCTTCCCACACTTGTAGCCAGCACCATCTGCCCATTTCAAAGGTGCACTTTGAAGTTTGACCCTTCTCAATTGCTATCTCCCCACCATCTCCCAGGAAAGGAGGGCACTATCATAATCAGTCAGAAACAGCCCAGTTTTCCTGCTGCAGACATCTGTCCCACTCTACAATTTCCTCTGATTTTCACCCATCACCAACTGCATTGATTTACACTCCCCTTGATCTCCCTCCTTCACACACATCACTTTGATGGCAGATTAATATGGATACATAGGAATATGACACACAACACTATACTACATACACAACATTTTGATAGCAGGTTCCCATGGAACATAGGAACATGACATATTTTGGGTTGACAAAAATCATAGAGTTGGAAGAGACCACAAGGACTATCCAGTCCAACCACTGTCATGCAGGAACTCACAGTCAAAGCACTCTCAAAATATTAGCATTCAGCCTCTGTTTAAAAACCTCCAAAGAAGGAGATTCCACCACTCTCCAAGGGAGTGTGGTCCACTGTCAATATTTGACATATCACAGTGGTTTTGGTGGCAGGGGGATTTTTCACCCAAAATAAGTTTTTTGGAAGTATTTGTGGGGGGCCCAGAGCCTTTGAAGGTGCAGAGATAGACCTGTGGGACTGAGCTGCACTTTCCCCCTTCTGTTGTAATAGAAGGCAGGAATTAAATCTGATACTTGAAAAAATTAGGCTGTTGAAAAGAGTACTCAATAACATTGCCTTGCTGCATACAATAATTAATTATTTTCTCATTTTATGATTGTAGTGTTTCTGTGGTGCCTGTGAAGCTGTCAGTTTGTATCTGGTATCCTCGGGCTGCAAATGCAGGATAGAAATAATTATATAAATACCTAAAATGAATATATTACTATAGTTATTATATAATTATTATGTCTTATTATAAATAAATATGATTATATAAACAAATAAAAAATCAGTACAGCCAATTGCTTTGACATTCCTTTTAAATATTAGGAGAAATGAATGGAAATGAACATAGGAAATACACATTGCTTTGTTTCCACAGGATGTCATTATCTATAGGTTTCACATTGTTACCTTGTTGTTTGTTCCACTTCATTACACTGGTTTGCATGAAGAAATGAAGTTCTATATTTTAAATAAAACTTTGTGGTTTTGATAGAAATAGACTCCCTGACCACAGAATCTCACACTATGGTAGTTTTACCAATAAGTGTTTTTGATTAACATGATACAATGTCAGATTTTCAGGTTTCTGGATTTTGTTGCTCTTGTGTACAATTCAAAGCACCTCATCTCTCTTACATGTGCATGTGCACACACACATAACACACTTCACCAGGGCCAGATTTTCTTTTCCCTACCTGTACATTCATAAACTTTATCTTTTCCCAATTCTCTCCTACAGTCTCTCCCCCCCCCCCCCCCCCCCCCCCCCCCCCCCGATGAGCATTCCCTGTATGTCACAAGACCTGGAATGTGTCTGTGTGCAAACTTTTGATGGGGGACATCTAGAAAGAAAGCAAGAACCTCTAACTGTTCTTAGGTAACCTCATGTACCAGTCAGTACCAGTTGCAGATGTGGGTCTCATATATAGATTCCCTCAATAACCAAGATCAGTCAGTAATATGAAAAGGGCCTCTTGAGATTTACATATTTGCAGTGTCCAACATTAGCTTTGTGTGTTAGATGTAAGTCTTGAGGGGTTTTCAGCACAGCAGACTTCATGTTCCCCTCCTGACTTTGTCCTTGAACTAATGTCTGATCTCCTGTGAGACATGGGATGAAGCAACAAAAGAGTCTGATGGCCTTTACAGAGTGCCAGAAATAATGCGACTTGAGTCCACTTTAACTGCCCTGGCTCAATGCTAGGGAATTATGGGAACTGTAGTTTATTGTGGCACCAGAGCTCTCTGACAGAGAAGGCTCATTGTCTCAGAAAAAAATTACAATTCCCACAATTCCCTAGCACTAAGCCAGGACAGTTAAAGTAGACTCAAGTTGCATTATTTTTGGCAGTCTGTAAAGGCCCTGAGGTTTTGAAATAACCATGCAGAAAGGTCTACATTTAATTGTGTTTACCAAATAAACCCTTTAGGTGGAGCTATGGCTTAGAATAGAGCAAGCTGAGTGGTAGCCTATAAAACTTTTGGTGCCTGGTTCTTCTTAATCCACAGACCATTCTTGGTATGGAGTTTGACAAGCATCTCTCCAATGGCTTTTAGGACTGAGATGTCTTATATTTTGCCATGTTCTTAGCAAGGTGATTGGGTAAAAAATCATTGTACTACTCCATGTGGCTTTATTAAATAATATTGGATGATAAAGGAAGAGTCATTATTACTATTAAAAGTGTTCATTTACTTTTATCTTTCTCCTCCTCTCTGCACAGAATCTCAAGTTGGTGTCTGATGGCTGTAATAACTTACAGAAACAAATTCAAATTGCACAACAATTTGGTGTTCCTGTTGTAGTGGCTCTAAATGTTTTCAGGTAAAAAATTTTGTTCTTTATTCACCTTATTACACCATTGGATAGACTGCAACTTCCTACTATTAAAACATATTTAATGTTTCTCTTGTCAACAAAGAACTTAGTGTTTAAGCTCTTTATACTTAGTCAGGATCATGATAGATAAGTAAACAAACACAAGTATATACACATAGTCAGATTTAGAATATTAATACAATATAAAATACTGACACAATGTCATGTTGTGGCTGTTGGTCTTCAGTTCTTCATTCATAAATTTCAGTACCCAATAAACCAGGTGTTTGATATGGATATTGTTCAGAGGCAGATAAAATTTATATTCAGAGGCAGCAACAGAAGAGCTTCAAACTACATAGTACTTTGTGTCTTTGAATCCTGTGCTTGGAATTTTTAAATTACCAAAATTAACCAGACAGGTGGGGGGGTTATGGAGCAATCTACAATGGGACAACAGTTTAGCACTTTCCCTTTATAGTTTTCTTACTGAAAATACCCTTCTCCCTGGATCTGTATAAGGTCTCTGGATTCTCACCAGAGGGGGAGTCCTATTGGATGGGACTTGAGTCATACATGACACTGATCAGATCTGCTCTTCTTCTCTGACACACACCTTCATTCTGGGCAGAATCTCAAACAAGAGACAGAACTTGATCTGCGTCTGATTATAGAGCTCTGCCTCCTGGAAATATCTGCAGATAGGAAGAAGGGGCTAAGGAGATAATAGGAGAGAGTGGCTATGTCACATGGGCAGCGGGACAACTGTAGAGAAGCAGGAAACTAGCTTTTTAACCTCTCTGTCAAGTGAGTGTCAGCTGCTGTGGCCAATTTTGTAGGCTTCTACACAGTTTGCAGCTGTTGTATATGTGTATAAATTATTTTTGGTTTTCCCTACTCTGGGCAGTTTGTCTAGCACAGTGGTTCCCAAACTTTTTCCTCTTGGCAGACAACCCAAGTGCTCCCCCATGCCTATTTCCTGATATTAAGTCTACTGTTTTACTGCAAATTTAAAACACCCTATCTCCCTTTGTACAGATCGCTCTCCCTTTGTACTGACTCATCTTGGGAGCAGCAAACGAGCAGCTGGCTGAGTAGCAACCAAGAAGCCTCTTGCCTGTGCCAGTTTTGTGGTAAAGGCTGGCTCAGGTGAGAGGCTTCTCAGTTGCTACTCAGCCAGCTGCTTGCTCACTACTTCCTTTGCACCTGGCCACCATCAGGGCAGCAACCATGCAGCCAGCTGAGCAGTGTGACAGAGAAGCTCTCACCCATTCTGGACTTGTGGCAAAGGCCAGTGTGGGCAACTGCTCAGAGAGCTGCTTGAACACTGCTCCCAAGATGACTAAGTGCAAAGGGAAAGCTTCCTAGTGAGGAAGGACTCTCAATTCTTCTTTGTCAGGGTGGAGAGAAGACCAGCTGGCGTGTGTATAGTGAGTTTACAGAGGCTACATGCTTCTGATGTACTCTTTGGTGCAGTCAGTCTGTCTGTCCCAAAATGGTGCTGCTCCAAGCAACAGGAATTATGCCCACTACTAGTGAAAAATGTGGCTAAGAGTGAGCTTATACAGACAGGTGAAGAGCAGAAGAGAGGCTTTGTTGTGGTTTCAAGAACCCTGAAAAGAAATATCATGCAGCCCTCATCCCCACCATCCCCCTCGTCTTTCTTACATGCCAATACTTTAACTGAAGCCACCCCCACCCCCCGCTGCCTCCTTTCCCCCTCACCAACACCTGGATCTTTCTACCACCCCCATAACACCCATTTTGTTTATCACTGGTCTAACAGGACACTGGAAATGTACCAAGTCCAAGGTTTGTGTAGGCATTCAGTATTGTATAGCATTTTCCTAACCATCAGCTATTCTATAGACATTAATAAGGAGAACAACATAGCAAACAGAAATTAAGTCATAAATCAAATAATGAAATAATTGTTTTGTTGGCAGAACGGACTCTCCTGCTGAGATTGATTTAGTCTGTAAGATTGCCAAGGAGTCTGGAGCTTCTGATGCAGTGCCTTGCAATCATTGGTCTGAAGGGGGCAGAGGAGCTGTGGAATTGGCCCAAGCTGTAATGAGAGCTGCCAATCAGCCAAATCACTTCAAATATCTGTATGACCTGGAGGTAAGTTTGAGTAAAGGTGCTGTAAAACAGAACAAAGCAAATGATACAACAAATTTCTCAGAAGTGGTGAATGTTCTACTTGGCATGTGGTTATTTAACCATTCAATTAATATCTCTGGCAATACATATTACTTGTGATGGAATCATATACTTGATTGTGTTTTTAAACATCTTGAACTACTGACTCTCTCAAGCTATTTGCAAGAGCAAAACATTTGAAAATGCAGAGGTCCAGAAATGTACAGTTGAAGAGTTGATTTGTTCATTGCCATGCCAGAATTGCAGCAGGCAATTCTGATTGCTCTTTTGGGGGTCACTTATTTAACCAGATGTTTTAGAATACACAATACATTAGTTTTAATTGCATATACAATTGCCCCTCCCAATTCGTGGGGGATCCGGACCACCACCACCCCGTGAAAATGACGGGTCACTAATATTCAAGTCCCATCATTTTACATATAGGCACTTGTCCCTCCTCACAAAGAACGAGACCATGGACTTGAAGTCGGCAAACGGGGAGGGACAACTGTATGTATTTGTAACAGACAGAGGTTCTGTTCAAACAGTGCTACACTACTGCATTGCCCTGTACATAGGGTTACCACTGAAGAATGTCTGGGAGCTTCATTTTGTGCAATATGAGGCAGTGGTGCCTAGTATCAGGTTAATATTACTTAAATACTGAAAGACTTACACTGGTTACCAATTGTTTTCTGGCCAAATTCAAGGTTTTGGTTTTAACCTTTAAAGCCCTTAGTAACTTGGGACCTGGCTGTCTACCAGATAGCCTGCCTCATTATGAATTTGTCTGGATATTAAGATCTTCAGAAGAGGCCCTCTAGAGAACACCATTCTCTTTGGAAAGCCACTTAACAGGCGTGCAGGAAAGGGCTTTCTCTTGCGTTGCTCTCAGTTTGTGGAGTGCACTTATCTAAGCTTTGCAATTAGTTCCCATTTAAACTATGTTTTAAAGCTAGTCAAAATGTCTTTTAAAACTGTTTTGCTATTTATTTACTGTACTTGTGTTGATTTTTATGATTTGGATTCTGTAATGATTTCAATGGCTTTATTGTTTAGTTATTTTTAATTTGTTTTTAACAAATGTTATTAGACACTACACTATTCTTTAATGGAAGGGTGGGATACAAATATAGTTAAATAAAGGGTAGGGGCTGTAGCTACAGAGGGACATAGAGTATTGCCTCCCATTTAGAATTCCACCCACATAAATTAAATTTTCCTTCACTCCTCAACTTTCTAGCATTGCAGAGACTGAGACTGAGAATCATTTGCATCTAGAATGCTTATATTTGCAGTGTTCAGCTTTCCCTGGTGATTTTGCCCACACTTTTTCCTTGGATGCCTAAAGTGTATTTCTAAATGCTCAACTGAAGTTTTAAGTTACTGCAATGCTAAAAATCTGGGAATTAAAGCTTTTCGGAGGGGCAGAATTCTTATTTGGACAGCAATACTCTCATTTCCCCTCATAACTACACTCCTGTTTTTCATTTACATCTCAACCAGGGCAGTCCTTCTGCAAAAGTTCAAGAATCTATGTATTCTAATTCTCCTGTTTGGCATTTATGTTAAGCTGTACACATCTGATGTGTAAATATTTTATCCTCAAAATCTGCTTACTTATGAAGTACAACATTTTCTGATACACCACTTTCCACAAAACAAAATATGTTTCTAATTAGCATAATAGTACAGAGTAGCTTAAAACTTTGCCCTCTTCTCCATGTTATTTCAAAGCATCCAAAGCAAAATCTCAATTCTTTGAAGTCTGTCTTTGTCAGCAACAGAGGAACAGTCTTTTATATATGGTTTAGTGAAAAGTAATGCCAGGTATTGCTCAGTAGTTCCTCAGTTGCAGAGGGCTGCAATCACTGTGCATAAGGCAAACATGTGGAATTTGAATTACTCAGGCAGGGATTGAAAGGGTTCTGCATGGATTTGCGTGTGGATTGGGAACTTTATCATTTCCCCATCCTCTTGTAGATCCCTACTGTCCTCCCAAAAACCCATTCCTGTTGAGCATACAACAACCAAGGTGTACATGGAAGTGCTTTCCACTCATGTGGGACCTTTGCTTAACCTTGTTGGAAGCTACAGTCCTCAGCAATGTACTGGGAAGCAGGGCCCATTTAACTCATTATAAATAGTCATAAGTTCATGGTGAAATTGGATTGTAGGTTAGGTGATATTTTCTAGATAATTAAGGCTCTAAACAGAAATTTAATATTTCATCTATATGTTTTCCATCGTTCAGCTACAGACTTAAGCTTTCTGAAATAAGTGCTTAAGTGCACCTGTTTCTATTGCTAATGTATTCCAGAGCTTGACAGAATTACTTTTGGGACTACACCTCAGAATTCTTCAGGGGCTAGGGAAATCTGAGTTGTAACTGGAAAAGTAACCTTTCTAGACTCTGATATATTCATGTTTAACACTTCCTTACTTTACTCTCATCTTTGGAGACATTGCGCCATTTGAAAGCCTTTACAAACAGAATATATGGGTTGGGACAAGCTGGAAGCCCACATTATGTGTTTCCTCACCACCACCACTGTCATGAATCACAACATGTTGCAGTTGTGTGAATAGGGCTTTCTATCTGTACATCCATAGATAAAAGAGAGATCCTGAGGGCAGCCGCTACCTGCAGTTGCCAAGTGAGCAACTGCTGGATATCTGAACAGCAGAAGAGGGTGGCACAGAGTATGTGTGAATGTAGGCTCCTCATGTTAATTGCCATCTACATGGGTGCATCCTGTGCTGTAGGCTATGTACAAAAAGCCATATCACAGTGGCTTACTCACTTCTTACATATCCCTGTTTCTTCATTGTGTGAACAGAGGGGCCCTGAGCCCTGCCACTTCATTGTTATTTTACTGAGATGGAAAGCAATGTCCCTGCAAAGGAGAGGTCCCTGTTCATGTGTAGGCTCTTCATGCAAGCAAGAACCCTGGAAAATCAAAGCCTTGCTTCTGTGAAAGGCCTCCACATGAATAGCAGTTTCTCCTTTATAGACATATAATTTTTCATGTAAGGAAAATGATGAGCAAGGGTTACTTGATTCAGCACTCCTCTGCTCATGCAATGAAGAAAGCAAGGGTGAGTAATAAATAGAGCTAATAGACCCCTCTCCCAATTCAGACATTTACCCAACCTTTGCATTATGGAGGAATGGAAGTCTCCCTTTCTCCCATGTCTAAACATCATAGGAATTATAGTCCAACACATCTGGAGGACACCAGATGAGGGATGTCTGATGTAATATAGGGCTTGGTACTCCACAGGAACTGTCTTTTTTTTTAAACGTTCACAAACTGAGCCTCAGCAGTAATGTTAGGAGCATATAATATATCCCCTGTAAGGGTGGGGAGGAGAACACTTTTATTCCACCTTTTCCATTCTCTTGCTACATCCACATCATAACCTGCTCAATCAGGCTAGGTAAAACAATAAACATGGGGATTCCAGGTAGGAAGAATCACTTTCCTTCTGGAAATAACATGATGATTTGGATGACATTAGCATCTTAGCACAAATCTTTAATCAGAAAGTTGGTGTTTTTTTTTTACAACATCCTTAAAAATATGGATTAAAGGAGGTAGGGAGGGAGAGAGATGAATAGCTGATAATAGGAGACCAGTGGGAAATGTCCATAATCCAATCTTGGCTTTCCAAGGATGAGTGGATATTAGTATGTAATGAAGAAATAAGCAAATATTAAACATTTATTTATTGTTATATTTCTCTAAACCATTTCTTTTATGATTTAATTTAATTCCCTTGCCTGAAAACATTGCAGCTTCTGTCTATGAAAAAAAATAAATCCATTATTTCGTTTGCATCATTAGATTAATACATGGATTCATATAAATAAGTAAATTCATAGTTAACTTGGTAACTAAATTTCCAGCATAGTTGAAATAATAGTGAGAAGAAAGAACAGTCTATTAACTTGAGAACAAGAGAAATCTGAAAAATATTACATCAGTTGTCAAGGGACTGAAGCAGTGAGAAATAAGGGTGAAGCTAAAGATATACAAATAAATTGTGGTAATGGGAGTTACTCAAGGGATTTTTGTAAAAATGCAGACAGGCGACAAGGAGCTTTGAGAAGACCAGAGTGAAGTTTACCATATTAACCATGTTTGTCTTCACACAAGTACCTATTTAAACTTTTTGACTCTGTACTGTTTATTATTTCTTTTCCATTGTTAGCATGAGAAGGGGGCAGCTCACAAAAACCATCTGAACCATGGATAGAACAGACTGTATGGAATTTTTTTTAAATAGTATTCATTGGAATACATATGGAGAGCATCAACATATCAGCAGTCTTATCAAAGAAGACTTCCTTAAAGTGTTTCAGTTTTCTTGAAAAATGAGTGTTTAACTTGAAGCAGAGGGCTATTACTCAAAATAAACTGACTCATTCATTAACAGTGAGCTTAGATAACCAGGCCAGAGTGGGAGAGGGAAGAGAGGAGGAACCATACATATCCCCTCCCTCAAATCTTTGAGGCCTCAATGATTAAGGCTCCTATTCTCAAAGCATCCTGTTAGCTGAAATCTCACTCATTTCTTAAGAATTTCCTACAATGATTTCTACTTTCTACACAGTTCTACTTTTAAGACATCAAGCTACAAAATATACAACACAAACCCTGTGGAAGATGCCATGTCTCTTCAACTTGATGAAGACAGACATAACATTAAAAAATAAAGCTCACAACATGTCTTTCTGCTGTGCAACAAGCCTGGCTTTCATATTCATACTGACTAATAGACAAATCAACAATTCACACAGAACTTGGACAACTAATTTTTTTATTTATTTTCCCAAAATTTTCCAGCTAGACTCATGCTGACTTTTAAAATCAAAGCCAATTGAGATCTAGTTTCAAAAACCAAAGTCCAACTAAAATAATACTGTTTTGATTGCCCACAAGCTATTCAAAAAGAATAACTTTAGTTGAGAATAGAAATGCAGTGAAAAACTATTACACACAAAACAAAATTCAAAGTCCACATTGCAGCAATACCTGTTTTAGGCCAACCAAAAAGGCACCCCCAAAAGATCTGCCTTTGGGAACCAAATTTTCTTCATCAACCAGAGATATTTTTTAAAACATTCAAGGAGGGGGGGGGGGAAGGAAGGAAAGAGGAGAAATATTAGTTAGCGACCTACTAACTATCTTCCGGTTGTATGTAAGAAGAAATATGTTGACTCAAGATGCTGCTATACAAAAAGCAATGTCTTGTGTGCTCACCAGTCTACCTAGTAACAGCTTTTGCTGAAATTCTTGAAATCTAGGTAGGCTAATATGGAAGGAGGTAGTTTTGGACATCCTGTTTCCAAGCCATTTAAAGCCTTGTAAATCTACATCATCACCTTTAACTGAGCTCAGAAACAAATAGTAAGCCAATGGATCAGAGCTATTGACATATCAATTACAGCCAAGCCAACAAAGGGCCTTTGCAGACTGCTAGAAATAGTGCAAATTGAGTCCACTTTAAGGGTTAGGGTTAGGGTTAGGGAATCATGGGAACTGTATTTTATTGTGGCACCAGAGCTCTCTGATAGAGAAGGCTCAATGTCTCAGAAAAAAACAAAACAATTCCCATGATTCCCTAGCCCTAATCCTAACCCTTAAAGTGGACTCAATTTGCACTATTTCTGGCAGTCTTCAAAGGCCCAAAGTGTGGTTTTAGCAATCTCTACAAGCCACAAGCCTACTCTGCAATTCTGAGTGCAAGGAGATTGCTTGAACTACAGTTTGGAAGTGCAGATATCACAACAAACTGATGTGACAAACCAGGAGGAATGGAGGATGGTTCTATTATGTGGAATATTAAATATAACAAAGAAGTATATGTGTACACAACTAGCTCCCCTGACTCTTAAAATTTTAGGTTACATCTGTAGCCAGCCCTTGAGTTTCTTTCAAACAAAATCTGGACATGCTCTTGCCTTGACTAATAATAATAATAATAATAATAATAATAATAATAATAATATATTAACTTGAAAAGCTTACTTTGTCCTTCCCTTGGTGGGATTTAGCATGTGCCTCATGTGACAGCATGGCACTTCTCATATTTGTTTTTATTAAATATCTTCCATTCCTTTCATGTTTTCAATGACTGTGTAGGAAGTGGCTTCATGTTGTGGAGAAGAAAATAAATCTCTTTTAACCACAGATGGAGGTGTGGGTTCACATCACAGGTTTAACTTTAGAGAGAATTTTCTTCCATAGGTTTTGAAACCAAATCTGTCTACAGAGGGTGTAGGGAATCACTCTGTCTTTATATGGAATCTGTGTGATCAAAAGAGAAGGATGAAATTACAAGCAGGTTTATGAAAGCAGAATGGGAACATAGGAATGGGGAAAAAACCCTAAAATGTGCACAGTCAGCTGCTTTTTTTAGCACCATGCCCTATCAATCCAGAGCACCTTGAACTGTGCATTTTCTCTTGGCTCTGTTTCTGGCAATAGATATGAAGAAGATATAGATGACTTCAACTCAGCGATGGTTATTTATTATTTTTACCAGTGTATATGGGAAAGCATAAATACTGATTCTTATGCTCAAGGCTATTCTTCAATTTTATCTTAAAACAATTAAGCTGTATAACTAAAAAAACCCCAAAATATTTGTCCAATTTTAAAGATTAAAAACTAGGCAGAATTATTTTAAATCTTGTTGTGTTAAACAAGGACATTTGTGTGATTCTGAAAGCAAATAATACCACGAGCCTTCTAAAAGTCATATCATGGGGCTGTTGCACATCTTTCTGTACATGTTTCTCTCTCCTTTCTCCTACATGGCGTTCCTTATCTTTTTGTTGCACCTCTCACTATGCATAAAATGTAAAAGCTGCGACCAAGAGATCTTTTAGTAACTAAAATACAGGATCTCTTGGCCTGGCAGAAATGGCATAGGGAATGGAGGAGGGCTTAGAAGGAAGCATACAAATCTCAGGAATGGAGAGGGTGATGCACATGTGTTGAAAATAAGCAACCAGGGAGGTTTAACAGGATGTGGGCCTCATGAGTTGTTCCCCCCCCCAGTTGTTGCTCACATTTACCACACTGCCATTGACCAACTTCTTTAAGACATCAAATAAGAAGTTTGGGATGCAGCAATAAAATTAATATAACAAAAAGCACCCAAACTCAGTCTACATGTCTTCTTTTATGTCACTTTCTTCATGGTAATAATAAATGTTAGCAACATATGAGATTTAATGACTGAATAGCAGCAGAGAGGAAACTCTGTGTTCTTGGTGAATCAACTTTCCATTAGGGTAAAGAACAATGATATTTATTTTGACATTGCTTCTGATTCTGTAAGGATTCTAGGAGCAGTTCCTGATTCCCTAGGTAATTTAGCAAGAGCTATAGAAAAGGGGATATTTTCATATAGATAGAGTATACTAGCCAAGAATGTGAGATGTGAGCCAAAAAACCTCCAGTTCAAATTTCACTACCATTACCCCAGCTCATTATGTGTTCTTAGGAAAGCTGCTCTGCTCTCAGTTTCTCAGATGCAATGTAGAGATGGTGATAATACTAACCTGTTTACAGGGCTGTCATCAAGATTACTGAAATAATGTGTACAAGTATTCTGAATACTTTAAATGCCTGCTGCAAATGTTACACATTGTTGGAATGGAAAGTTTAAGGCAGGGATGACAATCTCATTTTCTTCTCCTTTTCTAGCCAGGA
This sequence comes from Phrynosoma platyrhinos, assembly GCA_020142125.1. NCBI lineage: Eukaryota > Metazoa > Chordata > Lepidosauria > Squamata > Phrynosomatidae > Phrynosoma > Phrynosoma platyrhinos. The sequence continues at coordinate 313,181,802 of CM034701.1, forward strand.
TTTTGAACCATGAAAGTATATTCAGCTGTACAAATTGAATACCTCTCAAGTGGACAGGCTCCATAATGAATTTAGTCTTTAGAGCTGTAAATTACATCCCTAGGCATAGGACTAAATCCCCACATGCTAGCAATAGTGTTGGGTTTTCTTTTTCCTCCCTCCCACTCACCCCCTGCAGTTTTTCACTTCCTGATTCTACTGAAAGAAGTAGCTTCCATCACCAAAGTATGTGTTGGAAAGATGGCATGATTTACAAAAATTATATTCCGTGACATAAATGTAGCATAAGAAATCCCAAAGGTAGAGCCATTGAAAGTGTGAAGGTTCTCTTTATTGAATTTTGAAATAATTTCTTCCCTGCTTCCTTTTTTGAGTAAAATTGAGGGGGTAATTTTTAAAGTAGAACTTTGATAAAACTGCATAGAGCCAAATTAAATTACCCCATATTTTCAGATGAAGATAAGATATTCAAAGTAAGCAGGTCTTCATATGAGTCTTTTTTTTAATGTGTGACCATGAAGTGACCGTTCTTTGCAGCTGATGTTTCATAACAGGTGTTGCTGTGTGTATGTCACTGCTAGTCCTTGCAGTTTGTGCTTACAGTGTAAGCAAAGGGTAAATTTTGTGCATAGTTTCAATAGCTGGCAGTTTGAATGAGCCTGTTTCAACACTGATTACACATGGGAAGAAACATTTGAGTAGTATTGTTCTTAAACTATTAGTCTCAGTCAGACTACGTGCTTCATAGCAAAACTGGAAGGGATCTGTTCTTCCTCAGAGTAGCACCAGAGCTACTGAGGTACAGACAAGTATGTATGTATTCTGACCCTGCCTCCATCACGCTCAATATAAACATACATTGACTCTTTCACCATTGCTTGCGTGAAACTGTTTCACTGGGAGAAAATTCTCTGCCATTGTACACCAAATAAATTATGCAACATTTGAAAACCACACTGCAGTTTCCTAAATGAGGGGATTAATTGTGAAAATATCTGCTCTTCGTCTCTTTTAAACTTGCGTCAACTCACATGAACTGATAAGATTTTAGACATTTTTTTTCATGTTTGGCACTTCTTAAAAACTCATAGGCATTCTGAGAATACTCATTTTTAAGGAATATTTGAACTTTGGCAGTAGTGAATGGACATGCATGCTGAGAGCTATTTCTTGGTGAGGGAAGTTGTTGCTAAATAGACATAAGTATACTCAGTAGGTGCATTATAGATTAGCAAATATTATTATAGAAATTCCATTAGGCAATCAGTTAGCTCATGAATGACAAACAGTGCAATACGTACTAAGCAAATTAAACTAATAATAAATGGATCAAATACAGTTCTGTAAACCAAACTTTGCTAAAGGTGGTCACATTAACTCGAAAGAATCACACTCACTGTCATGAGCAATATGGCATTTGAATCCCAGCACAGGATAAAACAATAGACTGGATTTCAATTCCAGTGATATTGTAGAGGTTGAGAATAAGCAATTTTGGGGTTCTCAGTCATTTGGAGGAGGGTGGAATAAGAAAGAGGCACAAAGACAGAATTAAGAGATCCAGGAGAAAAGAAATGCAAGTGATTTACTTAAAAGCAGAAGGAGCACAAAGGCCAATCACCATCAGTGACAGCTATATAAAGTGGATAAAGCAGTTATCCTAGGTGCTGAACCTATTTGTGGAATAGGATTAGCACCTTGAATAGCTCCTTTGAAGTTCAGGCTAAAATCCAGAGTTGATTCACTGCTTCACTGACTTGGAAACCACCATTGACCACCACCCCCCGCCCACACACACATTGGTTTGCAGTGGCAAAAGGGGAAGACAGAGTGATTGGGAAGATGCTTTCCACCCACACTCATTGAGGGCTGTTTTTTCTTCTCTTCTTCCCTGGGAGAGAGTAATAACCAAAAGAAGGTTACAAGGAGACATGATAGCCATGTTTAAATATTTGAAGGGATGTTATATCAAAGAGTGAACAGGCTTATTTTCTACAGCAATGGATTCAAACTACAGGAAGAGAGATTCCACCTAAACAGGAGGAACTTCCTGACAGTCAGAGCTGTTTGACAGTGGAACACACTCCCTTGGGGAGTGGTGGAGTCTCCTCCTTTGGAGGTTTTTAAACAGAGGGTGGATGGCCACCTGGGGGTGCTTTGATTGGGGATTGGCAGGGGAATGGACCCAATGGCCCCTGTGGTCTCTTCCAAGTCTATTCTTCTATGATTCTATGAAATTGATTTCAACAAATACTTTGTTTTTGTTCAGTGGTTGCATTCCATGCCCTAGAAAAATTCTATGAAGAAATTTGACAAGACAAAATGGCCCATGGGGCTAGAGGAAAAGATGGGGGTGGGGGCCAAATTTTAGCAGGGAGTCAGACTGTGATCCTTTCTACTCAGTCATCAGGAGGAAAGCCTACAGGTCTCCCAATCATAAGTCTCTCAATCACTAGTTGATTTTAAAATAGAAAGAGCATCAAGAAGATAGATCAGGAGCTTTGACGGTAACTTTCCCGAATCTCTATAGATCATTCCTAAAGAGAAAGAAGGGAGTCCCTGGTGAGACCTCTGTCTGTGTGGGTCCTGACCTCCCAAAACTTGGACTTGTAGAGGAAGGGCTTGTGAAATTCTCCAGCAAATATCCAATGTGCTGCAGCTCACAGTGATTTTCACCTCAAGAATAATCTAATCAAGCATTTTAGCTTTGTTCTTGGGTGCCTTCAAGTCATTTTGATTTACAGTGAATCTATCACAGGGGTTTTGGTTGTTGTTGTTGTTGTTGTTTGGCAAGAATTGTTCAGAGGCAAATTTTTGTCTTTGCCTTCCTCTGAGGCTGACAGAATGTGATTTGCCCAAGGTCATCCAGTGGGTTTTCATGACTGGGCAGGGATTCAACCTCTGGTCTTTACAGTTGTAGTCCAGAGCTCAAACCACTATCATTTTAATTTACCCAATGAATCCATAGTGGTTTCAATTAAAGAAGTGTCCTGGAGCAAGAAGGACCATATGAGCACTTAAGAGGAAAATAATGCAAGAGCTTCAGCAGATGCAAAATATTAAAATGGACACAGGAGAGAATCATCAGGCACATCTTTGTTAGAAAAGGAAAGAGATGGGCAGGGTAGAGAAAACAGTCAACAGACAAAGCCAGTCTTATTGTTATGTTTTCCTTTGCCAAAAAACAAATCAAGGATACTCTGCAAGCTGTAGGACACCCTGGAGTAGTGTGATGTTTTGGCTGGTTTGTTTACATTTGTCATTGAAATGTCTTCAAATCATTTCCAACTTATGGCAACCCTAAAATGAGACCATCATGGGGTTTTCTTGGCAAGATTTGTTCAGAGAGGATTTACCTTTGCTTTATTCTGAGGATGAAAGAATGTGACTTGTCCAGTGTCAACCAGCAGGTTTTCATGGCCAAGTGGGGATTTGAACCCTGGTCTCCAGAATCATCCAACACTCAGACCACTATACCATGCTGGCTTTCAGTCTACCTTCATGTATAGCCCTTATTAATGTTCCTCCAGAGACTCAAGGGGAACCCTATTTGGAGCAGTGGTGATGTATTCTCATCATACCATCAGAGGAGGAAGGCACCTCATATATAGATTTTAATCTTAGCCAGGCTACATACTTTATAGCTGGAAAGGATCTGTTTATCCTCAGATTACCACCAGAGCTACTGAGGACCAGGCAAGTATTATGTAATTTTCTCCTCATCATGTTCAATATAAACCTACAAAATAAACTCTTTCTAGCACAGTCTGTTTGGCAGTGGCTGGCTCTTATAGATCCTATGAGCCAAGGCATTTATGATAAAGGTGGCTTGGGAAATTTCCTTTTCAAAAACTCCATAGGATCTGATCCTTATGTCCTGTTTTATGCTTGAGAATGACCCAGCCGTTCAATGGGATCCCTTAGACAAACACAAGTTACAAAGGGGTCGAATTGGAGTCAGGTCTTGTTCAGTACACAGCTGTTGTCACAGGGGTGTCATCGGTTGAAGAAACAAACAGGAAAACACTGTCAAAGAGCAAGCTGAGTTCAAAAACTCAAAACTGTTTCCTACCAGATCATGTGTCAGGCAGAGATTGAAGACAAAAAAGGAGCCTGGAAAACAAGCCAAGGTCAAAGGTCCAGAGTTCTGATGGCTTCCCCCTGTTCTCCTGGGACAGCTGGATCTTCGCAGGGGAGTCCAGGCTCAGTCCCTGGCTTGCAGAGGTTCCACAGGCTGACAGTCGAGGCCTCTGGCTTAGGCTCTGACGGCAACATCCCAGCTGGGTTCCTTTCTGTCTTCCCTTCTCCAAGTAAGAATCTTCCAGGCAGATACCATAGACTTTTCCAGGACTTCCTCATTCTCCTGTGAGCCTGGTGATGTTGCTGCCAGTCACCTGCATGGGACAATTCGCAAGCCTCACAAATCTTTCCATGTGCCAAAACACATTCATACATAGGGAGAAACTGGTTTAGGATGTTGAAGCAGGCCCTTGTAACCGACCAACCAGAAATAATTGGAAGAAATAATTGGAATTTGGATTTGGATACTGAAATCATTCAGTTGAACTCATGGAACATTTAAAAACTTTTCTACTTTATTGAGTCCCTAAAGTTGGGCTATAAGAAATAATAATAATAATAATAATAATAATAATAATAATACTTTACGAAGACTGTAAAATATTACTGTCTCTAAGCAGATTTAAGATAGAAAGCTTTATGAAAAGATTCAGCTAGATTAGTTGGAACTGAACTAGTTTGTTGATCATGCTTTTCCAAAGTTAATGAATGCTGACCATCTCTCTAAAAACAAAATAAAAGGAGAACTGTGGATTGCCCATCTTTGAGGTGGGGGGACATGAAGGATGCTACTGTATTTTTGTGTCCGTGTTTTTGTGGGCATGAAGTATGTTATCGCATTATAATAAGTACAGTCTGATTCCAATTACTGGGTCATATGTCTAGTACTTTTTTGTTTTAAATGATCATACACTGTAGCTTATGATTTTTATTTAGATGTTGTTTATAGACTAAACTAAGACAAGTTCCCCTTGTCCCATGTTACAAAATTTGTTTTAATATTAAAAAAAAATTCCTTTGTGGGTCTCCTACCATGTCCCTAGACTGGAAAAGCCCAACCACCATGGATCCAAAGTGAGGACCTCATGTAGGCACCTGAAAGGTCACGTCTGGACCTACAACAATTTGCAGATCAAAAGGGCCAGATTTAGGAGCTGCGTAGCAGGACATTCGCACCTAGGAGATTTATGAGTACTAGCCGGGAAGTGTCCAGCTGAAGATGAGATTACATTAACATCCCATCTCCTCTCCTTGGAAATTGTCTACTTCAAAGAGTAATAATCCGGAATCCTTTCATATACAATAGCAACTCTTTGCTTCAGGCTAGGTTTAAGGGTATAAAAGATCCCCAAAATCTCAGGCACATTGGGTCTACTTAGATTTCATGATGACACTGTGCCACTGTTAAATCTTACTTGGTTCCTGGCTCTTCTTGTTGTCCTTTCCCTTTCATAATAGTTGAGTCTATCTCATCATCATTCATTGTTGGAGCAGCCTCTATCAGGTAATTATCACCATTAGAAAGCCTTTTGTTCCCTATCCAAGCTAACTACTTTTTTCCTGAGTTCTTGTGTGTATGCTAGAGTGTCTTTGTATGTTTTAATCCCCGAATAAGTCACAGATTAATTGGAAAGCTTTGTCTCTATCAGTTTATTCCCTAGCCGGCTCTGTAAACATAAGGTAAAAGATCCCATTGGAGACTTGGACTTTAGTAATTCCCCAGGTTCAAGTTCTTCTTACACTCATGACAATCCATAAAGTTGGCACAGAAGGCTCTCCTAACAATGCAGTGCATATGTAAATGTTTGGAGAGAAAGAGTATTATAGAGAGTCACTCTTTTTGAGTGTATCACCATTAAACTCTGTGTGTGTTCTGTTGTAACAAAGTATAAAACTGTTTTGGATTATTTAAGCCAGGGGTAGGCAACCTAAGGCCCGGGGGCCGGATGCGGCCCACCGAGGCCTTTGGACCGGCCCCAGGCCGGTCCTGCTGCCGCCGCCGCCCCCACCCCCCACCATGATGATATTGATTATTGTTGTTATTACTTGTTCTTGGGGTTTTCTTGGAAAAATCCCCACAGGGGTTTTGCCATGGCTTTTCTGGGCTGAGGGAGTGTGCATGCATATTTTTAAAATATTTTTTTTTATTTTAAAAAAAATTAATTTTAATTTATTTATTTATTTATTTTGGGTGCTGTCCCCCAATTGTCTGAGGGACAGCAACCCGGCCCCCGGCTCAAAAAGGTTGCCTACACTGATTTAAGCCAACAATAACATTTTGCAACCTGCATGTATGTGGAGAATGAAACAGATTTGCAGATTAGTGTATTTTTCATCTGTATGTTTTGTCTGCTAGTCATGAAGGAAGGCAAAGAGCAGTTCATGGCACAGAAGCAATTCAGGACATGCCAGTCACTCAAATTCTGTTGAACCCCTGAATTCTGAAGCTTTACTAGAACTTGACCACATGCTTTCCAAGCTGATTTGCTTTTTGAATGCAAAAGGACTAGAAAATTGCTGATTTCAAAATGAAAATTAGATTTTCCAGAACACTGCATTCTATGCCTAGTTTCAAATTCAGTTTATGTCATGTACTTGTTAGAATACATACACCCCTGAATACTGATCTGACTTCTTCTGGAAGCTCATCAAAGCCCTAACAACAAAAGGCCTTCCTGTTTGAACTGGCTTTTGGTAACAAGATTAAGCCACCCAAGAGCTATTCTAAATCCATGTTGGATTTCTTTTAAAAAAATCTCTTTCTCTCTCTCATCACATCCTTATCTTTTGAATGCCTTATATTCAAAAAGCCCATTCTAACTCAGGGAGGACCATTTGTATCACTCCAAATGGTTTTACTGTACATGGAGCTATATTAAGTATCAAATATTCTCCTAGGGAATGGGTTTACATTGTTTAATCCATTGGGACCTATGTTGAAACATGTTCTTCTGTACACTTTTGATCTTTGTCTATGTATCACATAAAGGTGTGACAAGCTCTATTCCTTCTTTTGCTTGTGTACTCAGAGTGGATCTTGCTAGATCATCCTGGTAAGAGAAGACATTGGAACTAGTCAGAGCTTGATCTGAAGCACAGATCTCAGACAAGATCTCCTGCTAGAAATCTGAGTGTCTCTTATATGCCAGAAATATGTGGGAAGGTTACTTATCACTGGCTTCAAGGTTTTTAAAGAGTATGTGGGAGTTTGGAATTTACTCTGTGCAAAAGAAAAAAAAAGAAAGAGAAAGAAAGAAAGAAAGAAAGAAAGAAAGAAAGAAAGAAAGAAAGGGAAAAGCATGTTGGTTTTCTCTTGGCATTTTCTCTTTTCAGAAAAATGCTCCATTCTACATAGAAATCTTGTTTTCTACACAGAAATGTTATTTTCTATTTAGAAAATGCAGTTTTCTGTGCAAAAACCCATGCATTTTTGTGCAGAGTAAGTTTAAAACCACAAAGATTGTCACTCATCTATGCTTTTCCTAGTCAGGGCTTCCCAATACATGAGATACCTGTCTTTCACCCATTTTTAATGGTCTATTAGGAATTCCCTTCTCCCCTTGATTTAAAAAAATGTTTCAAATAAGAGAAACCACCTAAGAAATGTTTATGCAAATGACACAGGAAGTAATCTTTCTCTTTGCGTTGGTAGTAAAGCCCTTCTTTTGTACTGTTTCAGAATGGCAACTATTTTTCCGCCTTTGGTCATCACTTTCAGCAAGATGAAATACAGTTCTGTCACTGGAAACAGCAGGGATATTTGCAGGGGAATGATTGCTTCATGGGAAAGTATATTTAAATTTGCTGTTGCTGGGTGCTGCAGCAGGATTTGTGAAAACAGATTTCCATCACTCATGCATTCTTGTGTTCTGTCCATATGAGGAGTTGTTTTTGTGTGCCTTCAAGTCATTTCTGATTTATGGCAACCCTAAGGCTACCCTATCACAGGATTTTCTTGGTAAGATTTGTTCAGAGGGGTTTTGCCTTTGCCTTCCTCTGAGACCGAGAGAATGTGACATGCCCAATGGTCACCCAGTGGGTTTCCATGGCTGAGCAGGGATTCAAACCCTGGTCTCCAGAGTCATAGTTCAGTGCTTAGACCACTACACCATGCTGGCTCTCTTCATATGAGTTCACAATTGATTATAATGGTTTGGACAAAAAA
>CM034701.1:313197097-313208574 GCA_020142125.1 Phrynosoma platyrhinos
GGCTTTCAGCCTGGACGATCCACTATTGACCATGCTATGATATTGCAACAAAATACCTCAACAACAAAATACCTCCATTATGGTCAACCACTATATGCGGCATTTATAGATTTTAAGTCCGCCTTTGATTCAGTTAATAGATCTAGTTTGTGGGGGAAACTATTGTGCACTAATATAGACAAACGTCTCCTTTTGCTTCTTATTAAGATCCATGAGAATTCTAATATCAAGGTTAGATGCTGTCCCCAGGGGCATGTTTCCAAGACAATTCCTGTTAAGACGGGTGTAAGGCAAGGATGTGTTCTGGCCCCACTCTATTTAATTTTTAGATTAACTCCCTTGTTTCTGCTTTGAATAACCTTTCTTGTCATCCTCCAAAGTTGGCTAATAAGCATATCAACTCACTGCTTTATGCGGATGATGTTGTTATCTTTTCGTTATCCCCCATTGGACTTAAAAGAGCCCTAAACTCTCTTGCCTTGTTTTGCAATGAGGAGAAATTAATAATTAACTCCTCTAAGACTAAGATCCTTACTTTTGCTAATCGCCCCAAATTAACACAATGGACACTTGACAGACAACACATAGAGCAGGTTAAGACTTTCAAATATTTAGGAATTGCTTTTCATAACTCTGGTAGGAGAACAGCCCACTCAGAACTTGTCGTCAGTAATGCCCAAAGAACCATAACAGCTATTTTAAGATTTTTTTTCACTAAAGGTGCTCAGTTCATTCCGGCCGCAATCAAACTATTTAATGCTAAGGTTCGCCCTCAACTTCTATACAGAGCCCAATTGGGACCATATAATAACATCAATGTAATGGAACGTGTGCAATCTAAGTTTCTTAGGAGAATCTTTCAGGTCGCCCATTGTGTTCCAAATGCTGTGCTTAGAAGGGAGGCTGGGTCTATTAAAATAGAATCTAGTCTGTGGATCAGTATACTCACCTATTGGCAAAAATTGCATAAAATCCCTGGAGGTTTGACAAATTTAATTTTTCTGAACTCTTTTAAATCCTCTTGGGAAACTTCTATTCATAAGAAACTAAATGAGCTAGGTTTCAATAAAAATGAAATTCTAAAGCTAGACGTTGATAAGGGGAACTTTCCATCTATGTATACCAGTGCAAACTGCAAAGAGACTCAATTTTCAATGAATAAAATAATTGTATTTAGAAATGTGCAAATGTACACATAAACACAGAGAATGAATGCAGCTTTAGGAATCATACAGAGCTAAAAGAAAGAAAGGTGCAAAAGGTTTGATAGCGAGAACTTGGAAGGTAAAAGGGGTGATAATTACCAGTTCTGAAGAGAGGGTTCCACAGAAAACAGAAAGTGGCTCAGACAGAGCCTGAGGGAGACACAGTGAATGAGAAAGACCCTCTGTGCACACATGAGGCTATACCTGGGGCTGATAATTATGTCCGATTTCATAGCCTCAAAGGGTACTTGGTGCTATCCTGCATTGTAACAAAGACCTGATAGTCTTCCCAGGGAATCAACAATAAGATTCCATAATAAATGACGTCACTTTTAGAGTGACAAAATATTGATTGGATTTGATACAACACCTGGATGGTTGGATAAGAAGGGGTGAGAAGGAAACATGGCCCAGGGTGAGAAGGAAATATGGTCTTTAACTACATTGTGGTGGGACTCAGTTCTTCCTGTGAAATAATTATACAGAAAGCCTGGGGGAGGGTGGAGTGATCAGCAAACCCATTTAACCTCTATTTAGTGCTACCTAGGTCTTCCACAAGTCTTTTGGCCAGCATACATTTCCCATGTGAAACTTCCAAGTGTTCTAAAGGTCATCATGAGCATTCCTTTCCCTTAGTCCAGACCAGGGGTAGGCAACCTGTCCCCTTTAAGGGCCGAGGGACTTCAGCTCCCAGAAGCCTCAGCCATGTTGACCAATAGTCCCATGTTGGCCAATAGCTCCTGGGATTCTGGGAGCTGAAGTCGCTCGGCCCTTAAAGGGGACAGGTTGCCTACCCCTTGTCCAGACCATAAAGATGTCATCAATGTATCACCTCTATATAAGGGGTTTGTCTCTTGTCTCATTAAGGATGTTATTTTATAGTTTGTCTATGAACAGATTTGCATAAGAAAGAGCCATGCAAGTACCCATATCTGTACCCTGTAGTAGCAAACAGAGATCTTCATTGAATGTGAAATTATTTCAAGTGAAGACTAACCTTGCTAAAATGGTAATAATGTCTGTTGGAAAGTAATCAAAGTTCCTAATATTGTTTAAAGCTTGAATCTCTTCAGTATGTAGTATGTTGGTATAAAGGGATGCAACAAACAATGTAACATATACTATATATACTCGTGTGTGTGTGTGTGTGTGTGTGTGTGTGTGTGTGTTGGCAACAACAATTTGGTGCAAATTCCTACACCATTCATTTATACCAGTCAGAAAAGCTAGCTTTGTTACAAAGTGTGCATTACTTCAACACGGAATCCTGAAGGCAGGAGGGATTTTTATTTACACAAAGCAGGATACACACAACCTCAATAACAATCTGACCCTTTTTTGTTTGCTGTCTCTCAGGGATTTGGAAAGCTGCCAATTTGTATGGCAAAAACTCACTTGTCTCTGTCCCACATGCCAGAGTGGAAAGGTGTGCCCACTGGTTTCATTCTGCCAATCAGTGATGTGAGAGCCAGTATCGGAGCTGGCTTTATATATCCATTGGTGGGAACGGTGAGTAGTGTCTTTTACACTTGAAATGTGTGATTTAGTCATTATTATATGATTTGTAAAATGCTCTCAGAACTCTTGTTAGAAGAAGTGTAGAAATTCCTACAATAAACAACTCTACACCCCACCCCAAGCACTACCTGCTGGTGCTCTTGGACCTCTCAGTGGTGTTTGATACCATCGATCATGGTATCCTGGAATAAGGGGTATGGAATTCAGAGGCATTGTGTTGCAGGGTTACGGTCTTAGTTCTCAGGTTCCAGATTGTGGTGTTTGAGGATAGCTGCTCCTTAAAAAAGGAGCTGTTATTTGATGTACCACAAGGTGCAATCTATCCCCAATGATATTCAAATCTACCTGAAACTACTGGGAGAGATCATCCACAGGCATGGGGCGGGATATTATCAGTATGCTGATGGCACCCAAATATACTTCTCCATGCCTTCAGAAACAGCTTCAGCTAAGGATAGTATGTCTGAGGGACAGCAACCCGGCCCCCAGCTCAAAAAGGTTGCCTACCCCTGGGCTAGATGAAGAAAAACAAATTGAAACTGAATCCGAACAAGACAGAGGTGCTTATGATAAATGATCTTAATCTGGGGCTGGATGTGCATCAACCAGTTCTGGACAGGGTTACACTCCCCCTGAAAGACTGTGTTCACAGTTTAAGAGTGATCCTGGATCCATCCCTCCAAATGTCAGCTCAGATAGGTGCAAGATTTGTCTGCTATCAGTTTGGCTGATATGCCAATTGTTCCCCTTCTTAGAATTGGAGGATCTAAAGATGGTAGTAAACGTACTGGTCACCTCAAGGCTGGACTTCTGCAATGCACTCTGTCTACATTGGGCTACTTTTATACTAAGTCCAGAAACTCCAACTGATTCAGAATATGACAACTAGGTGGATTATGGGTATATCCAGGAGTGATCTCATTACACCGATCATAAAATCACTCCACTGGCTGGCAATTAGTTTCCGGGCAGAGTACAGTGTTGGTTATTACCTTTAAAGTCCCACACGGTCTGGGTCTAAGTTACCAGCAGGATTGCCTTCTCCTGTACAATCTGCCCTGTACACTCAGATCCTCTGGAAGTGTTTGCTCCAACCAGCCAGGACTAGACTGGCAACAGTTTCCCAAAGGACTTTTTTTTTGTCTACTGCCCCCAAACTGTGGAATGACCTGCAGGAAGAGATACAACAGCTGAAAATGCTGACATAGTTTAAAACAACATTAAAGACACATATCTTCCAGCAGGCCTGCCCAGTCAATTTTAAATCATGACTTTTAATTGGTATATTTCATGTATTTTAATGATTTTATAGTATGGTATTTTAACTGTTGGTTTTATGTTTTCTTTTTAAATTGTATTTTGTATTTTAACATGTTTTACTCCACCTTGAGGAGAGGTGGGAAAGAATTATCTATTATTATTATTATTATTATTATTATTATTATTATTATTATTATTACCTGCAAGACACTAACATTGACACACAAGTTATACCAATACATTTTAAACAAAGTATATTAGTTGGGATTGAAGGAATGGTGGTATTTCTTGTATGAGCCCAAAGGGGACTTAGGCTCACATTTCTTCAAACAGCAGCTCCTTGATACCACTTTTTAATTACCACTGTGGGAGTATGAGGAGCCGTTTGTCATATATTGTGAGAATCTGCCATAAGGACAAAGGTAAATCAGAAGTGAGTCTTGTGGGCTAGCACAGAGTCACAAATTAGTCTTGTGAACTGGCATAAGACCTTTGCATGAGACATCTTGCTTACTACTTTTACTTCAAACTGCTTCTGTAAGCCAGGAATGGGCATCCTGTGGCCAAAGAGTATATGCATCCTGTGGCATGTTTTCGCATGGCAGCAAAAATGCTGCTTTTTTCCTCCATGTAATTAAGGGCCATTATTATTGTTGTTGTTATTGTTATTCTGTTTATTTATATCCCGCCTTCCTCCCAGTACAGGGACTCAAGGCGGCTAACAAATCTAAAACAGTCAAAGTTAAAACAGTATAAAACATTAAAAATACAAAGTTTAAAAAACAATTACCGGTAAATAATTCAGACAGAGGGGCGGGATAGAAATAAATGTTATTATTATTTATTATTATTATTAAACAATTAAAAACATTACATTATTAAAGTTTAAAGTTTAAAACTCTAAAACAAAAACAAAACAGAATCCACCTAGTTGTTTTTTAGGAGGTTCTGAGTCCAGTGATACCTGAATGTAAACCTTTTGCTTGAGCTGTAGTTTTTATTTTATTTTTTGTCTTAGCAAAACAAGAGGCTTATATGTTTCTTCTTCTGAGTTTTATGTTGAGCTTGCTTTTCCTATGAGTTTTTTTTAAGTTCTTTCACTGCATTAATTATTCTAATTATGAAGATATCTTGCATAGCTATAGAGATAGAACCCAAGAAGCAACCAACCATTTCTGAAAAGTGTGCTTTTATGGTCCTAATCTCACCATCTCTGGTTTCCTCACATTAGCAGCATGCTGGGTTGTGGCTGAGAGTATCTGGGAGTATTTGACTTATTGTTCTGCATCACCAGTGAAAGGGCAGAAGGAAGGAAGTGATTCCTGACTAGAAGTGTTTTTTTGGAATTCAGGAAATTCTGTCATGAGGACTCTCTGGCCTTGGAACATGCTTTATGTGTGTAGGGCCAGGAAACATTCCTTTCACCACAAGCACACTAAACTGTTAGCATTTCTGAAGGAAGAGGTAATCCATAACGTGACTTCAACCTTTTGTGCTCACTTGGGAAGCCTGTTAATGGATTGTGGAATGTAATGAGTAAGACAAAATATTAGATGACTACTAGACTCACTGTAATTACAGAAATATTGCATATTGTCTCATTATTATATCATCATCATCATCATCATCATTCCATATTTACCCATTACTAAGATTCAAGGCTGCTTACAAAATATGAAATCAAATACATATAGAAACACATACAAAGACATCAGTAAAATATATACAAATTAAACAATATATCAAATAAATCCATTCAAAAGAGAAGTTAAAAATCAACCAGAGAGCATGCAATTAGAAGCATGCTTCTGAAAACCTGTAGACATTTTTTTAAAAAAATGAATTTTGGAGAGGACAATGAGGAGGGAGTCATTCTAGCTTCCCTAGGGAGGGCATTCTAAAGTTGGGATAAGTCACTGAGAAGGCCCTTAAAGATAAAGGTAAAGGTAAAGGTAAAGGTTTGCTCTTTGACATGATTGTCATGTAATGTCCAACTGTAGGGGGAAGTGCTTATCTCCGTTACTAAGCTGAGGGAACCAGCATTGTCAAAGGTGACTCTGTGGTCACTGGCCAGCATGACTTCATGAAATGTGTTACCTTCCCGCTGAAGTGATACCTGTTTAACTACTTGCACTTTAACATGCTTTCAAACTGCTAGGTTGGCAGAAGCTGGGACTAGTGATGGGAGCTCACTCCATCACGTGACACTTGGGCCTCAAACTGCCAACCTTGCGATCGTCACAGTCAGCATCTTAACCACTGAGCCACCATGTCCGTGAGAAGGCCCTCGGTGAAATCTAAATTTTATAAATGTACCAGTGTGTGAAAATAGCTGGTTACAAATTGCTAATTCCATGTAACTTTTGCATTAACTTAAGGCATACCTCAGTTAAATTATGATTGCAATTGAATGAGAGATAACATTACTCATTTGGAGCAGCACTTTAATTTTTTAGTTTTTATAATTATGAAATGTGGCCCCAATGAGATGATGGAAGAGGGATATCACATGCTTTAAGCTTGTGCTGCTGCCTCTTACTGTTGTGAAGGTTGGGGAGACAGCAAGGTAGATGGGAGGAAACTACATTTTGTTACCTAGATCAGCAGCTTGTAGTGTTCAGATTAATTTTTAAAAAATAACTAAAGAGATCTAGTCTAGATGATGTCAAGAAACAGGTAATTAGGAAGAAGCAGAATGAAACAAGCTACTTGGAGTGTGGGGGCTTAGAACAAGGCCTGTAAGTAATTATTTCTTATAAGTCACTTTCCATTATGGTCAGGTCCCTCCAGATCAATACAGTATACTTCCAGCATCCACATCTGCATTTCTGATTTAGATATGGGTTCAATTAAATTATATTGCAGTACACTGCTTTTCTAGATTCCTGTCATATGCAAAATTAAAGCAAATTTTAATCTTTGAAACTCTTTTTAGTACAGGGAGTACAGGGAGGGAGGGAGGGAGATTTTATAAAATAGAATTTCATTGGAATGTTCTGCATATTTTTAAGGGAAGGGGGGAACATACTGGCCTTTTACAGAGGAACTGTAATTCATGGTGCCATGGCTTTTTATCTCATCTCTCTGTGACCCTGACCAAGAGGCTGCACAGTGTGTTCACAGGTGGATTGTTGACATCATGGCTTGGCTATAGAGAGAGCAGGCAGGAAGGCTTCTCAAGTGTGTTTAGGAAACTGGTGAGATCACTGGTGAGTTATGTTTGGGTGGAGAATTATTGCTAATGCTTGTGAGCAGAGTCATCCCCACCCAAAAGTTATTGCAACTTTGTACTTTCCCACATACGTAGTTAATCTGCTTCAGTGGTGCTGTTGTGTTCTATACAATACAGAAGAATGCAATTTTGGCATACTCTAGAAACAGCAATAATTTTGAGAGAAGACATAGTTGTATTGTTCGCATCTCTGCAGATGAGATAAACATAATTTTATTGTGCCAGTTTTGTAGTCACTTTTATCTCATCCTGGAGCTTTTTTTTTTTAAACTTTCCAGTATTCACTTTGTAACTACATCATTAAGAAATGTAAATGTTTCTACCTAGTTTTTGAAACACAAGTTAAAGCCAAACAACTACTGGAATGTCAGTGGGTTACAGTTTTCCTAGGATATCATTTGGTTATAAATTATTTAGTCATTAGATAAATAACAGTGTATTCTTTATATGACTACAGTGGTTAAGACACTGCAGGCTGATGTTCTGTTTGCAAAGTCTGGCTCATATTGTGTTACTGGCCTGAGTCCTCTGAAGGTATTCACTTTAATCTGGAATGAGCCATCCTGTGGCAATTTTTAAAGGCTGGCCTTGGAAAAGTTGTTGGATCAAAGGCAGTCCTATCTTTTGAGAGGATTGCTCAGTAGTGGTTTGTTCTTCTTACTGATCAGCATCAGAGGATTCCATAACTGCACACACTGTTTTTCTGCAAATCCATTATGAGTTCTTTGCATCATAGTCCATCCTGGCAGGTTGAAAACACTATTACATCTCTCACATGTTGTTGTACATGTATACATGTATAGCCTGCCTGTATTCCAGCAGTGGGCAAACTGTGATCCATAGGCCATATGTAACCCCCAGGGCTGTTTTGTAGTCCCTAAGGATCAAAAATCGCCTCTAAATGCTCTCCAGTATATGGAAGCATTCTTACCATGTTTCTGCTGCCTAGGACAATTTAGGCTCAAGAGAAGCCTTTTAAAGAAATGAAATTAATTTTGTCTCATTTCCAATTTTTTAATTATTTTTTTTGCCAGAGGTGTGATGGAGGGTGCGGCCCTCCCAAGTTTCCTGGGCACTAATGCAGCCTCCTAGACTTTCCACAGTTGTCCACCTCTGCTTTATACCATTACAAAATTCAAAGTGGCATGTAAGCTTCTAAGGGTGCTCTCTCATCCAAATATGGACCTGCTGAGCAAGGTCTGTTTAACTTCAACAAAGTGTCTGAATTATGTGCCATAGGTCCATACATAAAGATATGCTAAGCAAGATGTTAAATATGAAGACTTGATCTGTAGGCCTCCAGTAGATGATGGCCTGCATCCTAATTAACATTATATAATTGATGTGCCTTTAATGCAGTTCTTTTTTTCCGGGAGGGAGGATAAGTACTGAAATTTAAAATAAAAAAGATGCAAAAAATCTCACATAATTTAATCCAGTTGGGGGAAAAGTTTTGAAATTATTCATTCTTGCATACGATTTACATGCAGTTTACATGCCAAGTTCCATTCCACTTGCTCCAGCATTGAGCAGATGTGAAATCAGTTTGCAAGAGAATTGACACCATCTAGAACTTTCCAGACTGAGGATAGTGTCATGTGTTGCATCAAAGTGGGCTGCTGCATTCCTCTCATGGCCTAGAATAGCACCATTACTTACCATGAGCTTTTAAGTCACACAAATGATTTTTCAAAATTACAGAAAATATTTATAATAACAATAACAGTAAAACTGTAGCCACTTTTTTGTGATCGTATATCACATATGCCTAAGAAAATAATAATATATAGGAGCCTGGTTTAACAAGGAAGTAGGGGAAAGTTGTGGAAATACAGTGAAATTAGGAGAGAAGCCATGGTTTAGTGTACCCTATAATAATATTCCATTGTTCACATCTATTGTGTACCTGAGTCAGGGTCTGTACAGACAGTCCCTAAGTGGTGGCGTCCCACTGCCCCTTTCTTTGCTGGATTGGGGCCCCGATCCAGCACTTTGCCACTCTAAAAAGAGCTGGCAAATGCCACTCCTTTTTGGAGCAGCAAAAAGCTGCCCTTGTCACCACCACGGCAGCTTTTCCGCACTCCTTTGGTGCAGCATGTCTGAACACTGCCAAGGGAGTGCCCTGACGCTGCCCACCATGCGGTGGGGCACATGGTGTGACAGCGGTGTTGGGGTGGCCATTGGGGCAGCCAGCATGCCCCCCCCCACCAGACTGGCCATTTTGGCTGGTCTGTATTCCCCCTCAGTCTCTGCCATTTTCCTTTAAGTTTAGATGGATCTATAGCTGAATTTCTGGAGGAAAGATTGGTATTACCAGCCTAGATGAATGAAAAACCGTGCTCATAATATTTAGAACCAGATAACTGTTTCTCTCTCTCCCTCTCTTCTTTCTCTTGATTCTTTGGCTGCTACAAAACATATTCTGAATGATGGAGTGTCAGTTTCTACACTGGAGAACATATTTGTAAAGATGGGAGGGGGATCTATAATCTGAGAAGTAGTTGTAAATACTTGCATTTTGATGTTTGAAAAACTTATATAAACCTTAAGCCAAAGAGTAAAATAGGCTATATTTCAGTATAATTGCATTATGAAGGTCATTTGTGCTAAGTCTAATAGGTCAAAAGTATTCTCATTTCCTGCTTTGCATTCCTGCCTTCGTTCAGTTGATTCTGACAATTGGTTCTAATTATATAATGTGCTAGGGTAGCATACATGTTTATTATTTAATCTCCTTGTATACTACTCAGTGTGCTATTTATTTATTTTTTAAAAAAATGAGTTTTATTATATTGTATTGTTGTAGTGGCTGGGGAAAAATTCCACAGCTAGCTTGCAGCACTTTATAATATAATATTTTTTTTCCTTGTAGCTGTTTTGGCAGCTGGAGGTAGTTTAATTTTGATATGTTTGACATAAAGAATGGAATGTGTTCATATTTGGAATACAGAAATATGGGGAGGGGGTTAAAAATGAGACATTACCATTCCAAGTACTGTCAGGTTATTTGTTTGCTTGTCCTCCAAAAGCTGTTTAATCCTTACTGACATGCAGCATATTCTTCAAAGTAGCTACATCATATCCTGTTAATTGCATTGCAAAAAAGGAGCTGAACCATAGAACAATTTGGTAGTCAGGTTTTTGACATTGCAGAGGGCTTAGGGCAGGAGGGGTTGGATATGCCAACACTACCAGAAATGTTGTGTTGGACTGAGGCTAGAAACAAAAGGAAGGGGAAAGAAAGGACAAAAAACATACTCAAACCAGCATTCCCACTTAACCAATTAAAATAGTGTCCAGTATGTGATGATGCAGTGGCTCAAGTGGTTATGACGCTGACTGTGTTGATTGCAAGATTGGCAGGTTGGCAGTTAAGGCCCAGGTGCTGCATGATGGGGTGAGCTCCTGTCACTAGTCCCAGCTTCTGCCAACCTAGCAGTTCAAAAGCATGCAAAATGCAAGTAGATAAATAGGTTCTGTGCAATCATGCTGGCCACATGATCACAGAGTAGTCTCTGACAACACTGGCTCTTCGGTTTAGTAACGGAGATGAGCACCACCCCCTTCAGTCGGACACAACTTGTCAATGGGGAATACCTTTACCTTTACCTTTATGTGATGACCAGGTCAATACCCATATGCATTAATTCAGGATATCATGTTCCATCTTCCTTTTTAAGGGTCTTTCCAACTACTTGCATAGGTTGTTTTACAGAATGACAAAAGCAAAGCAAAAGCAGCTTCATTTATATACCGCTTCATACCACTCTATGGGATGTCTAAGCAGTTTACAACTGTAAGCTCATTGTGCCCCCCCAACAGTTGAGTACTCATTTTAGTGGCCTCGGAAGGATGCAGGCCTGAGTCTAGCCTGAGCCCTGGCTAGTATTGAACTTGAAACCTTGTGGTCTATGAGTGAGTGGCTGCAGTACAGGCATTTAACCACTGCACCACCAAAGCCAGAGAAGAAGGAGATACACTTGACTTGTTGAGATATGCTGAACTTGTTGATAATGTTGGCCTCCAAGTTGAGAAGTAGCACAGATGCTGTTCTTGTCAAGTCAGTCATTGAGAACATGGACAAATGTTACACTAGAAATTTATGGGACCTTTAAAATTACATGAAAGTCATAAAAGATAGGCAAGGGGAAGAGTTCATTGGGCTGATTCACAGCTTTCATTTTCAGGTAGACATCCCATGTTTGGAAAGGTAGCTATCATAGGACGTTATCACACGTGGGCCAGTTTCGTTGTTAAAGAGA
>CM034701.1:313208674-313221414 GCA_020142125.1 Phrynosoma platyrhinos
TGTGTGGATTAACCAACAGATTTCCCCCGTGTGATAACATCCATAGAAGCACACTTGTCACAGAGGAATTATGATCTGTAGCTTTTTGTCATGTTTCTAATCAGTGTCAAAAGTTTAGTAATTTTTGTTCATTACATGTACTGAAAATTATGGATGTATGTGTCCATGCGCATGCACATCAGGTAGAAATAAAGGAATTAATTAGGCTTCTCTCCAGCCAAATCTGATAACTTTTAAGTTATATCAATTTCAATGAGAGGGTTAACTGTATGTTTAAATTTCTTTCCATAAAGTTATGGGGCTTAAAAATGTTTATGGTAGGATACAACCCAGTGAATATATGTTTAAAATACTTAAGTGGGACAAGCTGTCCCTTTTACCCAAAATTATTAACAGCCAAAAATACCTAATGCCAAACCAGCCAAAAATATGAAATGCCACATTAAAGTTATACAGATCCTGGGAAGTTGTATTATTCTACTTCACTGTAGCAGTTCCTTAATAGTAGTCAATTTTTTAAAAAAAAAATGCTCTGGCTTTTAATTTTAACTGGGGCTTTGATTAGAAAGAATGGCTGCACCAGTTCAAAAGGCTCCACATAACCCTGAGGTCTTGCTTTCTTCTTCCAGTCGTATCTTATTACTCGTCCTCCATTCTCTTACTGCCAGGAAAGCTGTCAGCTCACACTCCTTATCTAATCCATTGCTAGAAAGGTTTGGCACCCTCTGGCTGATGTAGAAGGTTACTTACACCCCAGCCCCAACCCTGAGGCTGTCTTGTTACTTCTCTTAATAATTAGCAGCTGCCTTTGCTCTTACTTCAGTTCATTTCTGGGAGAAGTGCAAGAAGGGAGACTTTTGAGGAAGATCCCAAGGTGAAAATGGGCTAATTTCAGAGATGTTAGGAACTATCTAGGAAATAAATGTCTACAGGAGAAACATATAGTGTTAAATCTGCTTAATTATTCCCCATTTCACTATAGAATAGGGGTTTGAATTCCATTGTGGTGAAACAGTTTAATGCCTGTTGACAAGGCTAAATAGTGATGGTTGGCTGAAATACTGTTTTTTTTTGTTTGTTTGTTTGTTTGTTTTTTACAAATGGGAACTGATCACAGAGCTTTTAGTCTGTGCTCTGCTCATGGAGGCTTTCAGTCTGTCCCTTCAGATGAATGTCCCCTTCTTTGCATCTGGAGTGAAGGCACTTTCTGTTCACACATACTGGGTGTAGGGTGAGGAGCTTGTGTCACCCGTAAGAACTACTCTTTTGAATTAAAAGGACATGACAAGGTTATCAAGTCATGTCCGACTGTAGAGGGCAGTGATCATCTCTATTACTAAGCTGAAGGAGCCAGCGTTGTCAAAGGCAACTCTGTGATCATGTGGCCAGCATGACTGCACAGAACACTGTTACCTTCTCTCCAGAGTGGTACCTATTTATTTGCTTGTACTTTTCATGCTTTCGAACTGCTAAGTTGGCAGAAGCTGGGACTAGTGATGGGAACTCGCTCCATCACATGGCACTTGGGCCTCAAATTGCTGATCTGCCAGTCTTGCAATCATCAGAGTCAGCGTCTTAACCACTGAGCCACCACATCCCATATTTAAAATTACTCCCTTTAATACATTTGGAAGAAAAATAACTGTATGGTGTTTGTTAGAAATAAATTACTACCATTTTCTTATCACTAATCTTGATGCTCCCTTAACAAAGACTATATTGGGTACTCTTTTAATTCTAGAGACTCAGGTTGGTTTGCAATTTGTTAGTAATGTGACCTGATAAATACATAGAAACTGAACTACTGGAGTTCCTTCCTTGTATCTGGACCTTGGGATGGATCTCTGTACTGAAACCATGTGGTGGAGCCAATTGGGACATGATCACATGTTCTGCCTATACCCTATGGTTTTTGTATATAAGATTATGTAGAAAGACCCAACATGCTGTAGTGGTTGGAGCACTGGACTATGACTCTGAAGACCAGGATTCAAATCCCTACTCAGCCATGGGTGATTTTGGGCAAGTCACACTTTCTCAGCCCCAGAGAATGGCATGGCAAAGGCAAACTCCCTCTGACCAACTGTTGCCAAGAAAACCCCATGATAGGTTTACATTAGGAGTCACCAGGAGTCAGAATTGACGACAACAACAACAGAAAGGGATGTTATTGCATGGAAGTGCATTCCAAATCACAGTAATAAGGTATGGAGTGTATCAGACATTGTTGATTTCACAATAACTGTTGTTGCTATATTTGTTCATTGGACTCCCACTGAACAAAAACTGAAGTTCTGTGGCAACACTGCTTGATAGTTATTGGGCCTTTACAGACTGTCAGAAATAATGCAGCTTGAGGCCACTTTAACTGTCCTGGCTCAGTGCTAAGGAATCATGGAACTGTAGTTTATTGTGGCACCAGAGTTCTCTGGCAGAGAAGGCTCAATGTCCTAGGAAAAAAAATACAATTCCATGATTCCCTAGCACTGAGCCAGGACAGTTAAAGTGGACTCAAGCTGCACTATTTCTGGCAGTCTGTAAAGGTCTATTCTTTATTACTCCTTTTTATTCTTTCTCTCCACACAAGTTGCCATTACAGGCTGATTCAAACATTACAAATGCACGCACGCACACATACACACTGCAGAAAAATATTTCCACATGGTGACACCCTGCACACAACTGTAATGTTTGAAATCTATTTACCATGTAGGTGGCTGTAATTGCATAGCGGGTCCCCTTAATTGTCAGTGGTCATTGAGAATGTGCAACATGTATTAGTTAGTGTCTTTATTCAGAATTTAAGCTGCCTAGTTCTAGTTTTATTCTTGTTTTGTCAGCGCTGTGTTTCATATTTCAATTTGATGGCATTGCTAGTTTAAAATATAAATAAATTGGATTTTTTGAAGAAAAAAACCCTGTTTATTATAAAATGTATGTAGTATGTATAAGGAATATGTTTATCATATGTAGGGATTATGAGAGCCAGCATATAGTGTTTTAGGCATTGGACTGTGGCTCTGGAGACCAGGGATTCAATCCCCACTCAGCCATGAATGCCCACTGGGTGACATTGTACATTGGTGACATTGGTCACATTCTTTCAGCCTCAGAGAGACGTGAAGGCAACCCCGTTTAAACAAATCATGCCAAGAAACCCCCGTGATAGGTTCAACTTAGAGTCACCATAAGTCGGATTCAATTTGAAGACATACAATAAGAACAACAACAATGAAAGAAATATAGGAACATGTAAGCACTATTATCTTCCTTACATCCCATATTTTTTGAAAAAGCTAAACTTCTATACCATATGATCACAGAGTTGCCTTTGACAACGTTGGCTCCTTCAGCTTAGTAATAGAGATGATCACTGCTCTCTATGATCGGACATGACTTGTTAACCTTGTCAAAGGGAAAACCTTTACCTTTTAATTCAAAAGAGTAGTTTTTATGGGTGACACAAGCTCCTCACCCTACACCCAGTATGTGTGAACAGAAAGTGCCTTTACTCCAGATTAAGCCACCTAGGATTGTTGTATGTATTAATTTATGAAGATAGTTCAGTATACACAAGAGTATACAAAAGACAAGAGCCCCACTGCTGTCTGAATTTCAGCAGTGAAGGAGGTTATAAAAGGAAGGGAAAGATGAAGCTGGTAAAGGCTAACCAAACAAACCATCAGGATACTATAAGTCCTTGCCCCGAATTATACATCCTTGGTCACCTCTGCACATACAAACTTATTCTTATATCTCATCAATAAATAAATAAATAAATAAATAAATAAATAAATAGTTCTTTAAAAATGTGAACAGTTTTGATAGCAAGCAGATGAAGTCATGAGTAACTTGCATGCTAGCACTCTGATTCCAGCTCTGCTTGCCCATATTTTTACATTGGTAGTGGTTGCATTAGAAGATGCACTTTCTGATGCTGTAACTAACGCAGCCTAGGAAGAAAATGTCCACATTCAGATATGCAGAGCCATCCTATTTATGCTTCCAGACACAGGTCTGAATGCAGGTGTTGTTTCCTCACTCTCATTACTTGCGTTTCTGGTATGACTAGCTATGCCTAATCAGAGCTAGAATGAAAGATACCTACCCACGTGTGCACACAAACACTTTTCAAGCACCACATAGTTGGAATCTATAAGGATACTCCATGCAACATTCAGCTCCACAAATGTGCTTCACTTTGGGGAGAGGCTTTGCTTTGTGTTGTGTTGTGTTTACTGTTGCTGAATAGCAAGCTGAAAACTAAATTGTGGTTCCAGCAACAATTTTGGGTGCTGAAATTAACAGTGGGCTCCACCATGTGCCAAGCCATCCTGCTTATTAACAATGGGCCTTGACATGTCTAATTAACAAGGAACAAACAAGTATTGAAGGTTGAATTGAAATCAGAATTATTTTTCTTGTTCTTTCCCCTAATTTCCCTAACTTCTTGGCAGTACGCTTGCATAAATTGGTGGCTAGATAGGCTTTGAAAATAAAACCTAATGCATGATTGGAATTTGAAAGTTGTTGTTTGCCAGTAAGTTCATTTTAGAAAAACAAAGGTGAAGAAACAGAAGTAAATTAGAAATAAATAATTATAGGCTCTAAAATTATTCAAAATGGAGGAATGTGAAAAGCTAAACAGAGCACAGTAGATCAAAGGTTAGTTTTTAGGAAACAGTTTTATTTGTGAAAGGCTTAAAGTCATGGGATACTTGAAGAAGAGTTAATTGAATGTTTATAGCATGTATGTCCTAGAGATCACGTTCAGATTTGTCAGTTGATTTTAATTTCCTGAAAATATCATATGATGTATCATTATGCCCAGTTTTGGTCATTAAACTTTTTAAAGAAGAAAAACACTAAAGTAATTTGGGAAGGTGAAAAGAAGATGAGAAGGGGTTTAGAATGCATGGCTTGCAGCAGAATTATAAAAAATGGGTATGTTTAGGCTAGAGAGAAGAATGTTAAAGGTGAATAACAAGCAGGAATTCAAAAGTTCTGTAATAACAGTACACTTAGTTATTTAGCCCATTCAATATTTTGGTTAGCCCCAGAACCTTACCACCCGGTCCTTTGCAGCACTTGGGATTTTAGATATAAACATTAATTCATCATTGAAATTGTTGTTGTTAACTGCCCACCAGTCAATCTTAACTCATGGCAGCCCTGTGGATGAGACATCTCTAAGACCCCCTGACCTCCACTGCTTTGCTGAGGTCCTACAGGCTCAGGCCCATGGCCCCTCTGATTGAGTCCAACCCATGGTCTCTCTCTCTTTCTACTACCCTCTACCCTTCCTAGCATTATTGCCTTTTCTAAAGATTCATGCCTTCTCATGATATGGCCAAAGTACGGCAGCCTCAATTTAGTCATCCTGGCTTGGACTATTGGAATCATTGGAATAGGGAAAATTAGTTCCTCATGGCGCTACCTTTCCATATTGATGGGATTGCATGTTCCTGTGAGGCAAGCAGCTATGTTGACAGTAGCAGGGCTGCTAGTAATGTCAGATAGGCTTTCGTTAAGGAGCCAGAATAAGGGTGTATCCAGACTGATTAAAAAGACCAGAAAGTCCCAGATTTTGTTCCTGTTCTTTCTGATTTTATTTTCAAGATCCATACACATTTGTTTGTTTTTTTAAAAAATCAAGGAATATTTTCCTGTCAGCTCCCAGTATCACCAGAGACTTTTTACACCAGATGCCAAGGCTGGTTGATTTTAACCAAGTATAGAATTAGAAAGAACAGGAACAAAATCTGGAACTTTTCAGTCAGTCTGGATGCACCCTAAATATGCCAAGCACCTACTGGACAGCAGCAGTAGTGGAGGTTGATACTGACAGAGGATCTCTCAGAGATAACACCAGTGACACCATAGCTAATTTACTGAGCAGGGCTGTTGATGTTTGGGTGACTTGGAAGTCTCTCATTCATAGGGTCACCATAAGTTGAAGTTGACTTGATAGCAGTTAACAGCAACAACAGTTCATATATTTTTAACACTAATTGATAGCTAACTGCATTTATCATTAATTAATTAATTAATTAATTAATTTTTGAAGAATGTATGGAAATTGAAAAGAATAAGACATTTGGTTGTCACTCCTAATTGTATATTTTGTTATGGGCTCCTTCAAAAATGTTCTTTCTCTAGTTTTTAAATTGCCCTTTTCAACCTGGCACCAGATGCATTGCACTACAAGTCCCACACTCCAGTGGCTGGTGATAGTAGAATTTATAGTACAAGATATTGCAGAACTGCTGAGTTGGGGAAGATTGTCCTAAAGCATAGAATTGAATAACCTGAATATACTAACTTTTGCGACTGGTTTGTATGTTCTTTTTCAACTACCACCCTGAGATATACCGTATTTATTTATTTTCCTAACTTGATAGCCAAATGACTTGTAACTCTCTTTACACTATCTACTTCAGCTTTAGTTCAGTTTAACTAATTCAATTATTACTCAGAACTTTCTCTTACTTTGCTCTCCTTCTGGTTAGCTAAAATGATTTTTAGACAAGCAGTACATTGCACAGCTTGTGGTGGTATCCTTCAAATGTTTGCAGAAAACTTCACAACTTAGCTGGTTTGTCTTGACTACTTTAGGTACCGCAGCTGCTGACCATGTTAGCTAAAGGATGCTGGTAATTGTTGTCCAAAAAGTAACTTTTGTATGCTCTGTTCAGATGTGAAATAAAATTAACAAAACTATTGTTACTACTGAGAGCAAAACTATTGTTACTACTGAGAGCCAACTTGGTGTAATGGTTTAAGTATTGGACTGGAACTCTGGGAGACCATTGATCTCTGCTTGACCATGAAAACCCACTGGGTGACCCTCAGAAAGTTACATTCTCTCATCCTCAGATGAAGATAAATCATACTTGTAAATGGCAAGTAATTGTGGACTGTATCTAATGTAGTTTTGCTCAAAGGGAGAATTTACAGGTGTTGTAATTCCTGCTCCCTCCTTACAAGTTGGGAGAGGTTTTTGTGGGGCCCTGAAGTCTGTGAGTAGGAGGAGGAGGAGGCAGTAAAGTCATTTTCCATGATTTCCTTTCTGCCAGCATGACTTTGGATATCACAGCTACATCTTTTATGATGTTAATTGGATTTCAACATCATTATTTAACTGATTTCTATTCAAAATTCCTGTGATGATATTCTGCAACTTAAAATCTTATAGCAAGGATGGGAAACCTGTGGCCCTCCAGATATTGTAAGACTGCAGCCCTCATAATCACTGGCCATCCTGGCTGGATTCTTTGGAACTGGAGTCCCACAACTCCTGCCTTAGCGAAATAAAGCCTGGTTAATATCTATTTTTGAAAATAAAAATGATATATATTTTTGGAAATATAACTACTCTCGCAATTAACCCAGGATGTTGGTAGGGAACTGCTTCATGCAATGTATAACCTCCATGTTGCAGGAGTTCCACCAGCTTCCAGTTCATTTCAAGGTGCAATAAAAGTGCTTGTTATTTCCCATAAATTCCTTTTTTTTAAAAAAAAAAAAAAATTGCTTTTTTTAAACGATATGAAGGTTCTACTTTTGCCACATGAACCTGAACCTCCACACATTTTATTATTTATTATCATAACTGAAGTCTTCACTCTGTGTCCCTTTACCTTCACAGCCATGGTTTGTTATTACATGGCTCAGCCTTTTCATGAGTGTGAAATGCCTTTGCTCAGGAAGCTCACTTGACCAACTGTCTTGCAACATGTAGACAAATGTTAAAGGCATTCTTATTTCACCAGGCATTTCAGTTGTTTTCACATTGCATCCTTGTGCTACAACTTCCTCTTCTTATTCTTTTACCTCTTAATTTTTTGGTATTTTTATTATGCTATTCCTATAGTTTTGACATATATGCCTGAGCTTTTCATATATACTGGCTGTGTTTGCACAAATCACTGGTCAGTATATGTGCTGGTGTATGCATGTTGTTCATTACCTTTTGGATTTTTCAGTTTGCATGACTAGGTGAAGAAACCACCTTAAATTGTTTGCTTTGCATCATACCTATGCTATCATTTACTTATTGATCTCAAACATCAAGATTTGTTAGCCAAAACCAAAATCTAAATTGTTCTTTCCTTATGAATCTTGACTTGTCCAGTAAGCCAGCAAATATGCAGGCTACAAGGCTTCCAGGCCTTGTAACTTCCTCCCTAAAACTACAGACACAAGATCTAACATACAAAAAGCCTCACAATCTCCAGATACTCTTACATGTAACTGGGAAATTTCTTTAGACTCCTATCTGACAAGATCCAGGCAGATAGTCATATCTCCAGAACCCAGCTTTTTCTATGAAATCTAACCATTTACCCCCAATGTTAGTTTCCCTTAATTTGTTAGTACTGTTTTCCCACTTTGACAACTGAAATTAATCTTAAATTTAAATATCAAAACTTTTACTTAATTTATAGTAGCTGACACTGTTTCCCAGTTTGATTGTCACATTGAATAATAATAAAATTCTGCTGTCTAGCCTCTAGTTCACCAATGTGTTCACTGCTAAGATGTGTAAGCTGAGAGTACAGCCATAAGAGTACCTGGAGTTATATTTCTACAACTCATAGTTTCTGCTTCTCTATAATCAGTACTCTTGGCTCTCTTCATCTCTGAATTAATCTGAGTTCATGTTTTTGAAAGGACGTTTTAGCCTGTGCAGTTAGAAAAAACATATTAGCCAGAGTATAAGTTAAAAAGTCAGACTTGTGGGATGTAAACCATCACAACATATCTTAAATAATTGTAGTTTCTTAAATTAGTGTGGATGAGTATAATCTTTTAATCCCAAATATTCACAACTGTGCCAAATTTTAGCAAAGTTTGGTTTCAGTATGAAAGTTGCCATTTCTGAATGCATGAAAATGTTCATGAAAATCTTCCTTCCCTGCACTTTTTGATACAGTTTTAGTGTGTGTTCACAGATACCTTTCATCAGTCTGTTGCATCTGTAGGATGGAAAACAGAACTAATCCTGCTTAGTGAGGCAAATTGGCTCATTCTTCTTCACACTGCAACTGATGTATAAATGTAGATCCCATTGAAAGTAATACAGTTCAAATCCAAAGTGGACATTGTTCTCCTGCACTACATCCTTCCCTATGACCCTCCCTGAGCACTTCGGTCCTCTGGGAGGAACCTGTTACAGCCCATAAAAACCAGGCTGTCAGCGATCTCCCATAGGACCTTCTCTGCCTCCACTCCCAGATTATGGAATGGCCTGCCAGATGGGATCTGTCTCATTACTATTCTTGACTGCTTTAAAAAAGCGGTGAAGATGGATCTTTTCCAGCAGGCCTTCCCTGAATAACTTCCTGGCCCAAAAGAAAAAGTATAAGGAGAAGACAATGATTCCGGCTCTTTAGTTGCCTCTGCCAAGCTGCTATTTGTATTGTTTGTTTTATCTTGTATTTTAATTTTGTAATAGTTGTAATAGGTGGGCTGGGAATGGGTTGTTGGACGTGTTTTAACTTGTGATGTTGTTTTAATCTGCTGTATGCCGCCCTGATTGTGCTGCAGAGGGGTGGGATAATAATAATAATAATAATAATAATAAGAATAAGAAGAAGAAGAAGAAGAAGAAGAAGAAGAAGAAGAAGAAGAAGGATGTAAATTCAGATATTCATCCCAATGATCAGATTTGCATGACATAAGAAGTTGAAATTCTGCTAAAAGCCAGTGTTCTGCTGATTCCTACCCAGTCATAAATCATGGCCTTTCTGTTAGGAGAAAGACTAGCCAGAAAACAGCATCTGTGATTTGGGGATCACATCATGCTAAACAGAGATGGAGGATCCATGGATTGTTCAGCGTCTCTCACTGTTGGTAGAAGCCATTGGTCATTAGGAGCCTTTCTGTGTTCCTCAGATAATTTCAGAAAGTCTAGGTGACACAGATGAAGCACACACTCCAGTCCATGGTCTGAATCCTGTTGTCTAGTCTCCGTTAGAGCAGAACCATTGAACCATTCATTAAATAGTGAGTCAACAGCTAAGTAAGCCCCACTGATTCAATGGGCCTGTTTTTATTCAGTGTTTTGGTTATTAATCCAAACATAAGTTTCAACAGAGAGCACCTCCAGGTGGTGAGGAATCTCTGTATTAAGAGTTTACAATTATTTTGTTTGTTTATTTTGATTGTACCTGCTTATACACTAGTTACATCCAGTCTCTTTCTTCCAGTATGCTGTTTCCTCCTTCCCCTATCCATGTTTCCCTTTCCCCTCACATGTCACATCAGTCCCATCAACATTTCAAAAATAGATTTCCACCAATTTCCATTGACCCTTTTTATTATTATTCAGGAGTTATACTCAATGTGCTTTAGCAATATAACACTAGTTAAGCATTAGGATATTTTTGTTTTATTGCTACCATTCTTCTTTCCTATGCTTAATCTCTCCTGAAACAATATCTGTGTTTACTGGCAGTGGCCATCTTAGCCAGTTCCAAGAATGTAGAAACACCAAGACAAATACAGATACAATTCATTTTGGAAAATACTGGGTTAATTTAAACTGACCTGGGGAATTGGAATGAAATGTCTTTGGTGATGCCAAGAATTCCCAGGAAATACTTTGGGATGGTGAAGGCAGACATACATTCTCTTTTATTATTATCTATTCTTTTTATCAGTTTGAATTATTTTTAGACAATCCCATGTCCTCACAAGGCAACAAACAAAATTAGAAATTAAAAATGTTAAAATTCTGGTTGCATATATAAAATTAAATAAACATAGACCTAACAGCCAATGAACAATAGCCACAAACTGAAACAATATACATCACAAACATAATGTGAGTAGGTGTCCTTGGTGAATCAGAGTAGTAACCCTAGAGGAATGTATCCATTGCATTTCTTCTACTGTACTGTGTTCCATTGAGTAAGGTATTCCTTCCATGGGATGCTGCTGTCATAAGACTACGTTGGTCAATTTTTATTAGTTTCAATTTAATTGAATTTTGAAAGAGCTCTGATTACAAAAAATGCAGTACAGGAAAAACATAAGAGGAATGCATTACGCAGCTATCAAAACAGATGTATTAGTTCCAATCTTCCACTCCATTGTGCAGGAAATTGTAACTATCTGCTTGATAAAGGGAGATAAATATACTTACTGCAGTATTAATGTTGACACAAGAAGGTATGTAACCAGCCCCTACAAAAGGCTAAGTATGAATATTGGCTTTGCATTCCCTGAACAAAAATTAGCCTTCTGACTTTCAGAAATGTTGTAAAACTAAAATAAAAGCATTTATATCCCTATCCCTGTGTTACCTTGGTATAGAACAGAATATCAAAATGATTTAAAGCCTCAGCAGCCTAAGTTGTTTTTGTGTAGGGCACACACTTTTGCATTTGAGTAAGTGAAGTCTTTTTAGAAATATATAGTTAGATGTATATGTATCTCAAAAATTTATCAAGTTATTTGAAGCTGAGTTATTCCGTGGTATTCATTTCTCATTTGTAATTTGTACAACCCTGAAAAAGCATTCCAATGAAACAAAGATGTATTCAGGGAATTAATGTGATTAAGGTACAAAACAACCATCTGCTTGGGTGCTTGGCAGCCCATCTCCAGGCAAAAACAACCAAAGCAGTTTTTACATAAGCATGCATGCATGCACAATTCTGTGAATGAATTACAGATTCTGTGAATCACATTCTGTGAATGAATTACTGTACATGATGATCTGTGGAGATCTCCATAAAAAGTAAAAAAGGGAGATGGAACTTTTTGATAAATGATACAACTTCAATACAAGAAGGGAAAGGAAGTTAATGACCAATAGTCCAGCTTGCACAGGGAATCAGCTTGAGCTATTCTTGTACAACTATAAGACCACTGGATATTGGCCAGGCTCTCTCATTCACATAAGGAGAAGTTTTGTGTCACAAACTAGTGTCACCTCCAGTCTTGACTGTTCCAAAGTGTACAAACGTTATGCTCAAGACTGTGTGATTGTCATGAAGAAACATAATGTGAAACAGCCTTCCCATCTTCTCCAGTTTATGAAAATAAAACCATTTTATATATTTTAAAATGTTTCCTGTTCTTTCAGATTCCTTTACTTTAAATTTATGTGCCTTCTCCTTTCAAACTGAGACTGTCTGTTCTTATATTCTGCCACATTTCAAGCCTCCCCTTCCCCAGTAACCACAGAAGACACAGGGGGCAGGAGGAATGAAGGCTTTTAATTGTGCTGTATATATCACAGGCGCCTGAGGATATATCAAAACCACTTCAGCTCTGCAGCTAGAACCCCAAAATCTAATAACTGACCCAGCAAATGTGTGTAACCCAGATGAAAAGAGACCCTGAAAATATGTAATTTAGAGTACTCCTTACACAGCATGTCATTTTCAGTTTACTGACCCCATAATAAATGAGAACACACTGGAGTAGCTGGTGGAATTGTGCCTAATCTTTTTCTTGAGATATTAACTTGGGTAAAGAGACATTGCATTTATAAATAACTGAATAGTGTATGGATTGTGTTAGTAAAGGTAATGTACAAAAATTCAAAATATTACATTTTAGTCCATGCTCAGAACCAGCCCTGTCACTAACTAATGCTAACTTGGTTACTGCTTTCATTATATTTAAGAGCACTGCTTCTGTTATATTTTATTTTATTTTATTTTATTTTTATTTATTTTATTCTATTATATTCTATGCTCTTATAATTTATTATTGTTGTTTGATTT
>CM034701.1:313231686-313247735 GCA_020142125.1 Phrynosoma platyrhinos
AGCTTGGAGTTGAAGAGCAACCGCCCTCTCAATCACCTTGCTCAGAAAAAGTAGTAGCAAAACTGGCCTATAGCGTCTCATGTCCAGAGAGTCCAGGGAAGGTCTTTTCAGGAGCGGCCTAACTGCTGCTTCCTTCAAACAGAATGGAACATGAGCTTCCCTAAGCGATGCATTGATGATGTCTCTTAAGAAACATCCTCAAGGCATCTTCCCCCTGGTTGGCCAGCCATGAAAGGCAAGGATCAAGAGGGCAGGTTGTTTTCCTCACTCTACCAAGGAGCTTGTCCACGTCATCAGTACTCACGTATTGAAACTGAACCAGTATAATTTCATCAATGTAGTTGCTGGACACCTTGTCAATTGATTCTGTTACATCATTGGCATCTAAGCTGGCTCTTATCTGAGAGATCTTATCTGCAAATAAATTGTTTAACGTGTCACAGCAGGTCGTTGTAGGGTTAAGTAATGGGTTCTGCACAGGTGGAACCTATGTCAGTTCCCTTACCACCCTAAAGAGTTCTCTGGATGGGACTCTACAGACACAATACGTGCAGAGGAAGATTTCTGCACTGCACGTATTGCCTCTCTATAGGAACAAAAAAAAAATCCTATGACGAGTCTTGTCAGATAAGAGTTGAGTTTTCCGCCAGATGCACTTAGTCATTGTCCAACTCGCTGCATCTTTCTAAGCTCCTCATTGTACCATGGTTTATGATTTGAAGCGGGTTGGAAACAATGCTTGGGAGCGATTGTGTCAATACTACTACTAGGGCCACATGTGTTCCTCAGGCTGATGTCATAGCATCTTCCATCTAATTTTAAAGGCTCTCTGCAAATGATCAGTTCAAGTTTCTACACAATCTGTCCCTTTTCCCACAACCCACCAAGTATGGAGGAAGGTGAAGGAGGGGTGGCAGAGAGAAGGGGAGAAGGAGAAGGTGGTGGCTTACATAACTTTTGTTTCAGGTCCCTTAAGCACTAACATCAGTGTTACCCGCTGCTTTCCTGTGCCTCCATGCCTGCTTTAGCCCAAAATAAGAATACTCTTTCAGCTCATTCATTCTCTCTTTCTTAAGCATTTATACAATATTTATATATAATATTTTTCTACCATATCTCTGAACAAAAAGGAAGGCTGTGTGTGGGTTTGCTTTCAATAAACCACTACTTTTCTGTATATATAATTCATTACTTAACCCTACAACGGCCTGCTGTGACGCGTTTAACAACTTCTTTGCAGATAAAATTTTATATATGACTGTGTCTGGCTAGCTGCCTATTATGTCACTACAAAATGAGATTGTTGTTCCAAAACACCACATCTGTGCTTTGAATTCACATCCATTCCAAGAAATGCCTTGAAGGTTAATACTTTTTGGGTCAAGTGAAGACCAAGTCTAACCACATGTTCAGCAAAATCTGTTTTTCTATTCAACATTCAGTATCTCCCTTTAAAATATATAATACAACTACAGGTTGAGTCTCATTTATCTGAAATGCTTGGAAATGGTTTTGGATTTTGGATATTTTTGTATTTTGGAATACTTGCTAGACACTTGCTTCTGCCATGTGAGCAAATGACCAGGAACACTGTCACCACCTTTAACACAGAAACAGGTGGCCAGAGGGCTCCCCAGAGATCTGTACAGTAATAAAGTCCCTCATATAAAATAAAATGGTTTGGTATTTGTATGTAGCCTATTTCAAAAGCCTGCTATTTTAAAAAAATGCATGAAAAATAGAGTGAACTTTCTCATGAATGGGGCAGTGAGAGGAAGCAAGTGGCACCAGAAGACCAAAAGGCAATAGGATCCAAAAAGAGCAGTTTTGGCAGCAGCTGCATCCCCCACACTATTGGACTCCTTGAAATCCAAGCTGCTCTCTCCTACCACTTCTCTCTGCAGCAATAAATAATACTAAACCATTTTTTTAATATAGGGAAACAGATCTCCAGGGAGATCTCCAGGGAACCCTCTGGCCTCTCACTTTTGCCTCCTGTTCATTTGTTACTAAGGCAGAAGTAGGAAGCCTGCAAATATTCCAAAATCAGGTCCAGATATATATAGATTATTTAGATGTAGATGTTAAACATGAAAAATAAGGACTGACCATGGCACTCCAAGAATAGAAAGATGTTGTTTCTCACATAATCTGTGGGTATTGCTTGTTACCTCTTACATTTGGATAATAATGTAATCACATCAAACTATATATTAATAAAATCATTTTAGCTGTGAAAAAATTGTGATTGACCTCCTCTCATAAACAATGTATTTGTCTTTATATACTGAATTACTTCCTTTAAGAATGATTTAAATACTTCTAAGAACTATTTAAGTATTTAAGAACTATTTAAATACTTCTTTTTTAAAAAGTGCTGCCTCAAAGTCTGAAGTTATTAGTGTTTTTAAAATGTTGATTCTTTTCCAGGCAATTCCATCTTGCCTGCTCTAAGCATCTGTTTTTCCAATCTAAAGTTTTGGGATTCTTTTTATTTTACTTTAGTTTTGTAGCAGTGGGAGGATTGTGAAGGTCACTTATGATAGCCAATTCCAGCTTGAGGATAATACTAAACTTAAAAAAAGAAAACAAATCTACAATATGTATTTCCTTACTTTATTTAAGACAAAATATATTACTAAAACCTAGTTCAGTTGTCCCATAATTTTCTCCAATAACCTCTGCACTAATCATTTCCTTTACATGTGGAGCACATCAACCCATGCTGAAATTTGTAAGCAAGTGCTACGTCTCAATGTAAATGTGCCAATTTATAGATCTGAAAACAGAACCTTGAAACTATCTGGGTAGATAATATTCTATCAGTATTTATGATCAGAACAGTATACAGTCATCCCTCCCAATTTGTGAGGGGATCTGTTCTGGACCACCACCCCTGCTGAATCAGAAAAACCACAGATATCCAGGTCCCATTGGATATAATGGCATGCAACATTTTGTCCCTCCTGGCTTCTGATCTGCAGAAATTCAAGGCCACAAACGTGAAGTCCGCAAACTAGGAGGGATGACTGTATAGCTCACAGCATGGAAACTGTCATGTATCTTGAGCAATCCTGTCTCAAATTCTTTTCAATGTAAAACAAAAATCTGATCCTCTGTCAATCCAATTCCTGACTGAACAAAAGCAGTTGTGCCTGAAGCCTGAGAACTTGCAGTGGTTAATGGTGAGAATATAGATGTTTTGATCCACAGCAAATCCTGCAAAAGATAATTTTCTCACTCTCTCATTCTCTGTAGCTTCTGTACCCCAAAAGCCTCTAGCAAGGGATCCTGCTGAATGGATTTTGACACAGGGCACTCAGGGGAAAAGATGGAGTTCCAAACTTTAGATGGAAGTGTCTTCCATCAACAAGCAGTATCTGTGTAAACTTTCCTTACTGATATGAAAGCAAATGAGTTGAGTTTGAAAAAGTTAGGTTTTGCACTTAAACTCCCCAAATCCCTCAGACACTATGGTTGTGTTGGCTAAGGGATGTTGTAAAGTGTTTCTACACTGCAAAAATAATGTAGTTTGACACCTCTTTAATGACTAATGACCATGGTGCCATCCTACAGAATCTTGGCATTTGTAGTTTTGTAAGGCACCAGCACTCTTTGGCAGAGAAGGTTAAAGAGCTTGTAAAACTACAAATCCCAGGATTCCATAGGATGGAGCTACAGCACTTCAAGTAGTGTCAAACTACATTATTTCTACAGTGCAGATGCACTCATACTCTACAAAGTAACTTTTCAAAGCTCCAGTCGATTTAGCACACAACCCCTTCCAAATTGTCCAGTTATTTCTTACATGCAAGAACATTTAGGAAAACATGTTCCTGCCAGTTTGTACGTGCATGGAGGAGCAATTGGGTATGTCCCCACATGTGCTAGCAGGGCACACTGGATGGCCAGTTTCCTCCATTTGCTGGATTAATTGTGTTAATTGAGGAAGATGAGTATACTGGAAGCAAGTGGTATTATACTATATGCATAGTTCCATGGGTATAAAAATAAACTTCTTCTTCCATATGACAGACCTCTCTGCGTACCAAAAATATTTCCCTTTGTTGTAATGCCTAACAGTAATACCTTGTGACTGTATTTTCTTTCTGGAGTCTCAGACAAATTCTCCTTACTTCAAGACAGCATAAACCATTGTCAGAAGCAGGGCTAAAGGTGTCTCTGCTCTTCAAATATAATCCCGTCCTTTGGAGTTTTCCTTTCTACCTCCTTAAGAGTCATTACACCAACACTGCATAATTTCTCAGGCCCTTCCTTTGGGTGGAATTACAGAAGCTGATTTATTTATATGCCCCCAATCCTCAAATCATGAAAGGAGGATTCAGGTGGATAACAGTATGGGAAAGAGGGTTATAGGCCCTTTCTCTTAGTGCTGCAGTCTCCATCTGATTCAGAATCACCACAGTTGCATATATTATTTTTAATAACTTCAGATCTGATTTTTGATTCCTTTGCCATTTTGCCTGGTTATGCTGTAAGAAGAGCCTTTGTGCTGTATCTTGTTTTTTCCCCCTTGTGAATTGTGGCTTGGCTTGTGCAATAATATGAAACTATTTGTTCTTCTGGTATTGTATTTGTCTCTGTTGTCTCCTTTTGATGTACTTAGTCAGGATTTGGGGGGTAGGGGAATATTTGTGGCTGGTCCTTTTCTAAAAAGTTTTATTTAGCGATTATCGTCTTTCCAGTTTTCTTGGCCCATTCATTGTCTACACCATCTCTGTTGTCAGACTGGTGGCCCATCAGTTCTGTTTATCCTCCTTTGCCAGGAGCATTTGCAACAAACTAATGTATCACAAACTTTTGGCACAAGATAAAATGACCCTTGGCCTTAATTGCATTGGAACTATAGGCAGTTGGCTGTTTTGGAAAAGTTTCCTCTTTTTATTTGCTGCTGTGATGTTTTCACTTTTTCCCCTTGCCATGAGAAAGGCAGATGTTGCTCACTTTCTATAGTATTTAAAG
The DNA here is from genome assembly GCA_020142125.1 of Phrynosoma platyrhinos. Taxonomy (NCBI): domain Eukaryota; kingdom Metazoa; phylum Chordata; class Lepidosauria; order Squamata; family Phrynosomatidae; genus Phrynosoma; species Phrynosoma platyrhinos. Next base: position 313,236,670 of record CM034701.1, read on the forward strand.
CCTCCCTCTTTAATTCTCTATATCTACTTTTAACTAGAGCAATGAATTCATTCCAGTCCCAGCTTGTGTGCTGAGAAAACGCTGAATGGAGCTGGGCACACCTTGGAAGACTGGAAAGGGAAAGGGACACAAGATGAGTGAGGTGTTTCCCTTTCATTTTCCCCATTTTTCCTCAGTTCCTGTTTCAGAACTCATTTGCAGAGAAAATGAAATCGAGGAGGGGCATTTCTAGGGGAAACGTTGCAGAGACTTACGCACTTCCCTTTTTCAGTGGAAAGTTAAAATGAAAGGTCAATTAGAATTATTTTCTTCTGTCAAATAACTTGTTATTTGTTGGTGGACACATTAGAGATGTGAAGGTCTAGAAAAAAAATCAGGAAGAATGATCATTCATTTGATGGATGAGGAAGGTTTCAGAGGTTCGCGGGGTTTTATTTTGTTCTGCTTGTTTGCTTTGTTTGTTTGTAGGTTTATAATGTTTTTATAAATGTGTTGATCATTTTAATCTTGTGATGTTTAATACTGTTTTAAGGGGGGTGGGTTGGTTTTAGGGGCTATATTGTATGGGTTTTTATGTAAGCCGCTTGGATTGTTTTTTCAATAAACGGGATAGAAATAAATTTTATTATTATTTTATTAAAAGATTATTTTTGGTAGCTTTTTTGTTTTTGTTTTTTGCTAGAAAAAATTAAAAAGGGCTTGTGAAATATTCTATTTTAAAATGATTAATAAACTGTTTAATACTAAGGAGATTATCACACTGCCTTTCCTCCTGCGCTAGACATGGGATGTAAACTTAAACAGGCGATTTGCATCGCAGTGACACATTGGCAAAGCACAGTCATGGAGGCCCCCCATGCATGCCCACTTCACCCATGCCTCCTGTTGGACTGTGGTTTGTGCCTGTAGTAATTACATCCCTTGCATTATTGGCAATCACCTTTTTGCGTTGCTCCAGTCTCATACTAGCATCAGGCTATTTATATGCCAGTACAATGATGTGCATTTTCTGCCTTGAGTCAGAGTATCCCAGCTTTCTTTTGCTCCAGTTTTTAGCCCCAAAACGCAGCTTCTTCTTGCTTTCCACGTGGTTTCATCTCGTGCGTCATCTAAACACCCTGACTAAGTTCAATTTGTAATTATACTCTGAATAAACTGTATTTCTAATATATCAAACATATATTCATAGAATCATAGAGTTGGAAGAGACCTCAAGGGCCATCCAGTCCAGCCCTCCAACCAAATGAGATCTCATCATGGAGGAATACACAATTAAAGCACCCTGACAGATAGCCATCCACTTTCTGTTTAGAAACCTCCAAAGAAGGAGACTCCACCACACTCTCAGCCAAAATATTCCACTATGAAACAGCTCTTACCATTAGGAAGTTGTTCCTAATGTTTCAGTGGCATCTGTTTTCCTATAGTTTGAATCCATTGCTCCATATCCTAGTCTCTAAAGCTGCAGAAAACAAACTTGCTCCCCCTTCAATATGGCATCCTTTCAAATATTTAAAGAGAGCTATTATATCACCTCTAAACGATATTTTCTCCAGTTCCCAGGCTTCTCATAGAGCCTGGTTATGTCATTTTGGTTGCCCTCCTCCAGAAGACATGCTCCAACTTGTCACAATTCCTTTTTGAATTGTGGTGCTGAGAACTGTACACAGTATTTCAGATGATGTCTCATTAAAACAGAATAGAGGGGTACTATTACTTCCTTTTATCTAGACACTATACTTCTATTGATGCAGCCTAGAATCCCCTTGATTTTTTTAGCTGCTGCATCACACATGTTTAATTTGTGGTCTACTAGGACTCCTAGATCCCTTTCACATGTATTGTTGTCAAGCCAGGTTAGAACTATACCTGTACATTTCATTTTTTTCTGCCTAAGTGTAGTACCTTACATTTCTCCCTGTTGAAATTCTTTTTGTTAGTTTTGGCCCAACTTTCTAATCTATTAAGATAATTTTGAATTGTGACACTGTCCTCTAGGGTATTAGCCACCCCTCCTAATTTGATGTCATTGCAGATTTTATAAGTAAGCCCTCTATTGCTTCATCCAAGTCATTGATAAAGATGTTGAATAGCACTGGGCCCAGGACAGAACCCTGTGGTACCCAACTGGTCACTTGTCTCCAAGATGAAGGAGAGCCATTGGTGAGTACCCTTTAGGTTCGGTTAGTCAACCCAACTACAAATCCACCTAACAGTAGCATTGTCTAGCCCATATTTTATTAGATTGTTTGCAAGAATACCATGGGGTTACTATCTTGTCAAAGACCTTACTAAAGGATATGCTATATCCACACCATTTCCTTCATCTACGAAGCTGGTAATTTTGTCAAGAAAGAGAGATCAAATTAGTCTGGCATGACTTGTTTTTAAGAAACCCATGTTGACTTTTTGCAATTATTTTGGCATTCCCTTCTAAATGTTGAAAGATCCTTTGTTTAATGATCTGCTGTAGCATCTTTCCTAGTATTGATGTCAGGCTAACTGGGCAGTAATTGTTTGGGTCTTCTTTTTTCCCCTTTTTGAAGATTTTGCCCTTCTCCAGTCTGCTGGGACTTCTGTTTTGCAAGAATTGTCAAAAGATTATTGCAAGTTGCTCTGACATTACATTTGCCAGTACATTTAATACCCTTGGATGTAGTTCATCTGGCCCTGGAGAATTGAATTCATTTAGACTGACCAGGTATTCCTGTACTACCTGTTTACCTATCCTGCACTGCATTTCCTCTGTTTCCATGCATATCCATGCATATCTGCTCCATTTTTCTCAGGTTGAGCACGGTTTTCCATTTGTAAGAAGACTTGAGGCAAAGAATGTGTTGGTAATTCTGCCTTTTCTCTGTCCTGCTAACATTTCACCATCTCCATACAATACCCCTATTATTTCTTTCTTCCTTTCAGTATGGACATAACTAAAAAAACACCTTTCTATTGTTCTTAACTTCTCTAGCATGCCTGATCTCGTTCTACACTTTAGCTTTTCTGACTTTCCCCCTCCACGTACTAGCTATTTGATTTTCTTCGGGGTGATTTCTCCCCTTTTCCATATCTTATATATGTCCCTTTTAAAAAATTAGCTCAGTTGAAAGTTCTTCAGTTATTCATCCTAGTTTCTTGAGACACCTCTCATTTGCCCTCCTCATTGGAGCTATTTGAAGTTGTGCCTTCAGTATCTCCCTTTTAAGAAAATCTCAATCTTTCTTTGCCTTCAGTATTTCCCTTTTAAGAAACTCTCCTCCTTTGTGAACTCCCTTCTCTTTTAGTGTTCCTGACCACAGGATCACACCCAGTATTTCCCTAAGTTTACTGAAATCAGCTTTCCTAAAATATAGAATGCTTATATAACTATGGTTGGCTTCCCTTTTTCACTGTATAACAAACTCCAGGAGAACATGATCACTCCCTTCTAGGGATCCTGCCATTTCCACACCTTTAACCAGGTCATCCCTGTTGGTTAGGATCAGATCTAAAATAACTGAACCCCTTGTTGCCTCTTCCACCTTCTGGTCAATAAAGTTACCTGCACGGCAAATGAGGAATTTGTTGGACCTAATCTTTTTAGCACAGCTTCACTTTCAGCAAATATCAGGTTAGCATAATCTTGTTTCAAGCAAAGTTATATATAATAACTTTTATGTTCTCAAAGTAGAAAAATTACTACTGCTCTTTAAGAAAACAGGAGGATTAATATTGCATTTTTTCAATGTTTATGAACGTTTCATTTTTTCTGAAAACCCAAGGGGAAAAGCAGTCTTCCCTCCTCCCCCCATGGCTTCAAAATGTCCAGAAATTGATTATCTCTGGGACACATAAATAAAATTACTTTGCACTATTAAGTATTTTATTATTGCAGTAGAAGCACAAGAGGTACTCAGGGAAGTAAATCTCCTCATGCAGGTTTATTTCTGCTGAGAAAATATGTTATGGTGAAATTGTATTTGTGTAAAAATTGTATTTGTTTAGTTACTATTATTCTATGAGTATTAAATAGCATTTTGGCACTGAGAACACATCTTCAAAAAGGGATCAGCTGAAAGAGTCTAATACTGAATGAAGATCTATACTAATTCAGCACTTATCTTGATGGCTTTGTGGTGGTTAACTATTTACTTTCCTGGTTCCTTTGTCATAATCTTCTTGAAGTGGGGATAATTTCCAAAAGTCCTGTGCCACATAATATTTTCTTTTCCAGAACTTTTTCTTTGGAAGCAATTTGAGGCACAAATGAATCTGTTTAACGTTTAGAGTTTAGCAAAACAAATTGGAGTAGCAGATGGATTTATTCTTTTCTTTTCAGTGTATGTGAAGTTATGGGCCCATGAAGAACAATATAGTCTTTCACTTCATCATGGGTAAATATGCACAGTGTGGTTATCAGCTTACAATTGCAGGACCATAACGTTTCGTTCATTCTTTTCTTAGATGAGCACTATGCCAGGATTGCCTACAAGGCCTTGCTTCTATGATATTGACCTCGACCCTGAAACAGAACAAGTTACAGGATTGTTTTGAACAAAAGTACAAACAAGCATGGTATTAGGTAAGTCCCTGTTGCTGTTGTTAAACAACCTTCAGTGTTTGCTGCTTGAGCTTGATCAAACTCATTCTCAGACTCTCTTTCCCTCCCTTGTATCATTTGGCTAGCTTTCATTATATATAAAATTATAGATGTGAAATATGGTGTCATGTGACTTTCTTCTGATGTATCTTTTGTTATATCATGCAGTTGTCTTTCATTATATTTTTAAATGATCAGGAATTGGTATACCAAGCTAAATTTATTTGCTGATAACAGACTTTGGCTGCCGCCACACTGCAGAATGAATGCAGTTTGACACCACTTTAACTGCCATGGCTCAATGCTATGAAATTCTGGGATTTGTAATGGCACCAGACTATAAATCCCAGAATTCTATAGTATTGAGCCATGGCAGTTAAAGTGCTATCAAATTGCATTCATTCTGCAGTGTAGATGCAGCCTTAGATTGCCTTCAAAAGGATGCTTCCTTCTTAAACTGAGTTGGTTGTGTGTCCATTGATTTGGAAGTGAATTAATGCCACTTGATCCAAAAGTAAAATAGTGTCTATATTCTTGGGAAAGTCCCTAGGTACACACACACACACACACACGTGTGTGTGTGTGTGTGCATCTGTGTGTGCGCATAAACTTGTAAATTAAAAGGAACAAAGAAAATTAAAACAAAAATTGCCAGGTGAGGACCTATAGGCTTTCAAGGAACAGAGAATGTTGATAGTAGCTGAGCCTATAGAAAGAAATTTTAGGGCTGCATCTGCACTCCAGAAATAATCCAGTTTTAGATCACTTTAATTGCCATGGCTCAATCCTGTGGAATTCTGGAAATTGTAGTTTTGTGAGACATTGAGCCTTCTCTGCCAGAGAGCTCTGATGCCACAATAAACTACAGTTCCCGTGATTCCCTAGCACTGAGCCAGGGCAGTTAAAGTGGCCTCAAGCTGCATTATTTTTGGCAGTCTGTAAAGGCCCTAAGTCTCTGTTTTGATTTGACAAAAGTGACTTTGAAAAATAAACAAGTCAGTGTGGACAACAAGCAATACATAGTAGAACAGTTAGGTAAAGATATTCCCCGTTGACAAGGTTGTCAAGTCATGTCTGATAGGGAATACAATGGCTTGTAGGATTCTAACTTTTTAAAGTATGATTTACACTCCACTTTACACTCTCTTTATCTTTGTAACATCAGCACACAATGCTCTTCCTGTTCCTCACACCTATACAAGTTTGACAGCTCTTCCTGTCCCTCATGCTTACAGAAATATTTTCAAGTCAAATTGATACTGCACTTCCCCTCCTAAAGCTTACTGGCACCTTGTCTATTAGCAACCATGAACACTCTACAACATTGCAATAATCTAGCTCTGAGACAGCTCCCAACACATCCAGGGATTTGCATCAATTTCTTATTAATGCTGTGTGTGTACGTGTGTATACAGAGGAAAAAAAGATGGAAGAAGCAGCAATGGGGAAATATTGGAGGACTACAAATGGGCAAGGACTACAGTGGATAGACACATCTATGCACATTCCCCATAAACTTCTATAAATGAGACAGAAAGGATTATACAATAAAATCTTCTGGTGGAAGCACTTGTGGATAATGCTTAGGGGATTTGTAGGTGACCTGAACTTCTTAACCTATTGTATTATAATCAGTTTCTCATACAGAATATTTTAAAAATACTATGACCCCCTTTTGTGGGAATTTTTTTGCATCCAGACTTCTTCTAAAATGTGGCCAGAATCCTGTTGGGGACTTACATCTTCATAAGAGGATTTACATATGCAAGAAATATAATTACACAGTTGCATAACAGCTATATCCATTAAAGGGCTTTATGTAGCAGAGACATGCACACTGGCTCTGATGTACATTGGTCCTGATGTGTATTGGGCACCAATGCACATCAGACTTTGTTGCTAGTGTCCCAGACTTTGTTGCTAGTATCTTCACAATTCAATAAGGAATTTCTTAGTGCCTCTGCTACATATCTAGGTATACATAACATTCTGTAACATAATGGGTCATACAGGATTCTGGTGCATATTTGCAAGTTATGTGTTGTTGTTTTTCATGTGATAGACAGTCAAAATATTGACTGCATTTTCCAAGCAAGTAATTAATAAGCAAGTTGATGTTTGTTTTGCAAAAGTCTTGCAGGTTTGAGTGACTCTGAATTATACACAAACTTATTAAGTGTATGCAAAGAAAGTGTAGGCAAAGCAGTTATTTAAAAGAGATTCCAGGTAGCTGCATTTAAGTATTTCAGTAAATCATTTCTCATTACTTAGCCATTTTCCAATGGTCATAGCTAGCTTGTATGTACTGTCTCAATACCAGCATCCACAAACCCAAGCACAAATCCTCTTTTTCATGCAACTTTTTCACAAACTGAATCTGTACTTCTCAACTTATTTGTCTTAATTACATATGAAACATGCCACATGCTATAGGCTCTAGACAACAGTAGGGTGGATGAGTTGATGGAGGGAGAATTTAGCTTAAAGCCAAATTAAAGAAGCTTAAATTTTAATTCTCTACTGAATTGTCCACCAATTAAAAACACATCAAGATTCTTCAACTTTGGTGTATTTTGGGGAAAGAGGAATTCTCCAGCTGCTGAGACTACATATTCACAGCCTTCATGGTTATGAATTTAATGTACAATTGGTAAGGTTCCAAGGATAATGGTAATCAGTCTTAGAAACAGTAATGAGATGTAATGAGATGTGAAAGCAAAGGAAGTACCCCGACAGGAAACAAGCTATTTGACTTAGGCCATAAACAGCACTCTGACTCTCAGCCCAGAAGGTAAGCGAGATTCAGTACAAATGTTGGAGAACTGATGCCTCCAGCATTTCTTCTCCCTGCAACCCATTTCATACCTACCCCAAAAGAGGATACTTAACTGTCATTAGCTGTATCAGTATGAAGCTAGCAGACAGACCATCATTCAGGGTAGCTCCTACATTCTACCCTTGAGCTTGCATTTACAGCCAAAATATTTACACCTCACAAAAAAGGAACATTTAGTAGTACAGAGTTGCCAGAAAAAAATATTGCACAATCTGTATAGCAGCAGAATTGGAGAGTAGATTGCATGTACTTGATAGTTGCAAGGAGGTGATACATCCTGTCTGCTGCTCTAAGAACATTCAAGATAACACTCACATGGAAAGTCCCCTCAGAAATTACATTTGAAACATCTTTTGTTAGAATCTATTCATGAAGTCTATTCCTGTCTCTCCTATATCAGACAGGCTTTTGCTAAGGAGCCAGACTAAATGTGCCAGACAGCTACTAGGCAGGAGCAGTAGTGTGAAGGTGACAATGGCAGAGGATATTTCAGAGACAATGACAGTGGCACCATAACTATCACTTGTTAGTACTCTGCAGATGGAGGCACATTAAGCCCCTTTTGAAAGTCTTTTACCATGAAAACGCTATGATGAGATGTGACAAATGTAACAAGAGATGTAACGAGATAATACCAGAAGATTAAACTCTCAGGTCAGATGGCACTCAATGAGCTTTTGGGTAGAGCAGAGGACAACTACAAGTAGCACTGTAGCTAATGATGCAACTGGACTCAAGCCAAAAAGACATTCAACTGTTGACATGGTCGTCCATAGTTCCACAACACATATTAAAGGAACATGGAATGTGAGAATCAGGAATCAGGAAGTTAGACATAGAAAACAAAAATGGGAAAATATAAATATTGCAGTACTTGGGGTGAGTGAGCTAAAGTGGACAGGAGTGGGAAATTTTGAGTCATATAACTACACAGTGTTTTACTCAGGAACTGAAAGTCTAAGAAGAAAAAGGATGGCATTCATAGTGAGAACAGATGTAGCAAAAGCAGCCAAAGCAAAGTCTGATCAAATCATATCAATAAGATTTCAGGGAAAACCCACCAAACTATAAGCCAAGGTTATGTTCTAACTACAGAAGAAGAAGAAAGAAAGAAAGAAAGAAAGAAAGAAAGAAAGAAAGAAAGAAATTGAAAAATTATGCTGGCGTCTAGGAGGAAACTGATCACATACCAGAATGGGAGTTTTTATTAGTTATAGTTTATTGGAATGGAAAAGTAGGATACAGAGAAAAAAAGACACTAGGAAAATTTGGCCTAGGATAAAAAAAAATGAAGCAGGGGAGTGACTGATTGCATTTTGTGAGGCCAAAGGTTTTTTCATCACCAACACATACTTCAAGCCACCCAAGAGGTGACTGTACACATGACCATCACCTGATGGACAATATAAAAATCAAATAGACTACACAATTGGAAGCAGAAGATGGAGATGTTCCATTCTCTGTGCAAAAACAAAACCAAGAGCAGATTGTGGCACAGACTATAGAATTGCTAATATCAAACATTAGAATAAAACTAAAGAAGAATACCACACCAATTATTATGCCAAAATACAACCTGAATATCTCCATAAAATTTAAATATGTTAAAAATAGAGTTTGCATTATTAAGCCTAAATGATTGGAAGCCAGAACTCTGGACTTTATAAACAATACAATATATGGGATTCACTGCCACAAGAATTAATGACACCCAGTCATAGAGTTGCTTTAAAAGGGATTATTAGGGCTGCATCTACACTCCAAAATTAATGCACTTTGACACTACTTTAACTGCCATGGCTCAGTGCTATGAAATTCTGGGAACTGTAGTTTTGTGAGATATTTATCCTTCTCTGTCAGAGCTCTAGTGCCACAACAAACTACAGTTCCCAGGATCCTTAAACTACAGTTCCCAGAAGCCAGGCAAAGGAAAGCTGATTTCAATAAACTTAGGGAAATACTGGGGGTGATCCTATGGTCAGGAATACTAAAGGAGAAGGGAGTTCAAGATGGATGAGAGTTTTTCAAAAGGGAGATACTAAAGGCACAATTTCAAACAGTGCCAATGAGGAGGAAAAATGAGAAGTGTCTCAAGAAACCAGGATGGATAACTACAGAACTTTCAACTGAGCTAGGTTTTGAACAGGAGATGTATAAGAAATACAAAAAGGGGAAAATCACCAAAGAGGAATTCAAACAAATAGCTAGCATGTGTATAGGAATAAAGTCACAAAAACTAAAGTGCAGAATGAGCTCAGGCTTGCTAGAGAGGTTAAGAACAACAAAAAGGGCTTTGGGGGGGAATGTCTGTAGCAAAAGAAAGAAGGAAATGGTAGGGCCACTATGTGGAGAAGATGGCAAAATGCTAACAGGGGACAGAGAAAAGGCAGAACTACACAACACCTTCTTTGCCTCAGTCTTCTCATAAAAGGAAAAGGATGCTCAACCTGAGGAAAATGGAGCAGAGGACACAATAGGGGAAATGCAGCACAGAATAAGTAAAGAGGTAGTACAGCAATACCTGGTTAATCTAAATGAATTTAAGTCTCGAGGACTAGATGAACTACATCCAAAGGTATTAAAAGAACTGGCAAATTTAATCTCAGAGCCACTGGAAACAATCTTTGAGAATTCCTGGAGAACAGGAAAAGTCCCAGCAGATTGGAGGAGGGCAAATGTTGACCCCATCTTCAAAAAGGGAAAAAATAGGATCCCAATAACTACATGTAAAAGGGATCTAGGTGTCCTAGTAGACCACAAGTTGAACATGAATTAGTAGTGTGATGCGGCAGCTAAAAAGGCCAATGTGATTTTAGGCTGGATCAATAGAAGTGTAGCATCTAGATCAAGGGAAGTAATAGTGCCACTCTATTCTGCTTTGGTCAGGCCTCACCTGGAATACTGTGTCCAGTTCTGGGCACCACAATTCAAAAAGGATGTTGCGAAACTGAGTGTGTCCAAAGGAGGGCGACTAAAATGGTGAAGGATCTGAACACTATGGGCCTTTGCAGAGTTCTAAAATAGTGCAAATTGAGTCCACTTTAACTGCCCTGGCTCAGTGCTAGGGAATCACAGGAATTGTATTTTTTTTTCTGAGACATTGAACCTTCCCTGTCAGAGAGCTCATGCCACAATAAACTACAGTTCCCATGATTCCCTAGCATTGAGTCAGGGCAGTTAAAGTGGCCTCAATTTGCATTATTTCTGGCAGTCTGCAAAGGCCCTCAGTCTGATGAGGAGAGACTTAGGGACCTGGGCATGTTTAGCCTGGAGAAGATAGAGTTAAGAGGTGATAGAATAGCCCTGTTTAAATATTTGAAGGGATGTCATATTGAGGATGGAGCAAGCTTGTTTTATGCTGCTCTGGAGAACAGGACCCAGAGCAATGGATGCAAGCTACAGAAAAAGAGATTCTGCCTAAACATTAGGAGGGACTTCCTGACAGTAAGGACTGCTCAACAGTGGAACATACTCCCTCGGAGAGTGGTGGAGTCTCCTTTAAACAGAGGTTGGATGTCCATCTGTCTTTGATTGAGAGTTCCTGCATGGCAGGGGGGTTGGATGGCCCTTGTGGTCTCTTCAAACTCTATGATTCTACTATCATTATGTATTTGGATTTGTTATACAGTGGTACCTCTACTTACGAAATTAATC
>CM034701.1:313247835-313257848 GCA_020142125.1 Phrynosoma platyrhinos
CATTGGTCTTTATATTATTGTGTCAGATATTACTGTATCATATGGAATAGGTAAGTGTTTTGTCCTCCAAGCAAAATCATTACAAATATTACAGATAATTAGCAGACTCAAATTCATTTTATAAATACCCCCCCAAATGTGTTTCTTCAAGCAATGAAAATCTTAAAATGCATATCTTTACTTTCCTCCTTTCTCTGCTTCCATGTTTCCAGGAATAGGAGGCAAAGATGAATCTGAAGAATGCCTGCAACTTACAACATGTCTCTGAAAGAATACTGGAATAGATTGAAACACAAAAGTGTCTAGAAAAGAGAGATGGAAATTTTTTTAAGAATACAAGCTGTTTTATATTTCACCTATTTAATCCAATTGGTAATCTCCACTCTGTTAGTTTAGAAAATTAATATTAAAAGTATATTGCTGATTGATCAAGTGTAGTGCATTTTAATTTTGGGCAGTGAGGTTTCTTGCTATTAGCAGCTGAAGCACCAAGTAATATTAGCTAGAAATGTTTGACAGATCACTCAGTGTTACCTTGGGCAATGCTAGGAGGTGGGAGTGGGGAAGAAGAGCTAAGATTTCAAACGAGGGATCTCATTTCAGAAAACAGCCAAAGAATGCTATAAAAGATGAACATGCTACTGCTGCCACCCCACCATGGACAAACAGCTGTAAATGCTCATAACTGCATGTGTTCATCACTATTGCTCTTTGCCAAATACATTGGGACTTACTGCTCCAAGCTACTGATTAGGATGCTCAAAAATATCCCAAATGTCAGCAACCCTTCTTTCTTTTTTACAGACAATAGAAATCCCAGTACTTCATCTGCAAGCCTCTAACTCTTCCCCCCCCCCTTAATGTATACAGGACTTAACTAGTATGGGGTAGTAATTTGAGCACTGAATTACAGCTCTGGAGATCAGGGTTTGAATCCCCACTTGGCCATGGAAACCTACTGAGTGAACTACTACTGTGAACTGAAATCAAATTTCTATTGACATAGACATAGACATACTAGCTGTGATGGTAAAAAGTGTTAAACCATAATCAATCAATTCTTTATTACGGCCATTTGGCCAGCATAAGATAAGAATAAAATAGATAGTAAACACAACTTAAAAAAGACTCTATAAAATAGTAGCATACGATAAATTCTTACAAAAGCATACCAGTAAGTGCAGATGGATCACTCCAGCCTCTCAGTTTATACAGCTAGTCTATATAGCATAACCATATAGTTATCTGGTTGCAATAATGTTCAGGTAAAATTTCCACTGGACTAATTACATATATAATATCTATAATTATGATCTATTAAATCAGATCAATAAAATAGATTCCAATCTATCCTAATAGTAAGTAAATCTTAATTAATTAAAATAAATTATTGATTTTCATAACGCACTCTTTCTCCTCAGTTAGGCTAGTTGTGCTGTATTGAGTCCAAGCTCAACAAGAACAAATCAAATTAGGTGCAAATTTCTTCAGATGGATTTCAGATTTCTATTTAAGATGGAAACTAGCATCAGTTAAACCAGTTACAGAAGCGATCAAGGATAGAACGATAGAATGCCCTCTATAGAGAAGTGTATTAGGTTACACTTAAAGTGTTAAACCATAACTGGGCTCTTATGGGGGAACTCTTGGCCTCCTGAACTGCCATTTTTTTTAAAAAAAAAATCACCTGTACACCACTTTGGGGTTGCAAACAAGAGTCCAGAAAACAGCAAAAAGGGGGGTATAAAAATAAAATTATTATTATTATTATTATTATATTATTTGGCCCGTCTAAATGCTGTCTCTCCCCCTATACCCTGAAACAATAGACAATAACTCTAGAAATATCACCTTGGGTGACCACAAAGGGAAGCCACAAAGACCGCCTGCCCAGCCCTGGAATGCGGCCATCCTGACTTAACACTATAAACACAAGCAAAAAGGAAAGTTCCCCCATCCTCCCTCATGACCATGAATAAGCCATGATTCAAGTTGCCTGTCAACATATAGCAACTCTATAAATTTCATAGAGTTTTCTTAGGCAAGGTTAGGTAGTTTTGCCAGTTTCTTCCTCTGAAACATAGCCTATGGCATCTGGTATTCATCTATGGTCTCCCATCCAAGTACTAACCAGGGCTGACCCTGCTTAGCTTCCAATATCAGGTGGGCTCTGGTGCCTTTAAGTTATATACCAACCTGGAATAATTGTGGCTTAAAATAAACTCCCTTTTATAAACAAGGCAGCAACATAATCAAGCATTTGCTCTTAATTTGTTTACCAAGTGACTAAAGTTTCTCTTAAGACATGATTGCTGATTTACACTAATCACAAGCCATACATGGAATGGCCTGCCGGACGAGATCCGTCTTACTACCACTCTTGCTGCTTTCAAGAAAGCAGAAAAGACGGATCTCTTTCGGCAGGCCTTCCCGGAATAATGGTCGGCCCGTAAAGGGGCCCCTATTTGTCTGCCTCCTTGGAAAATTTTGCTTTTAATTTATTAATTTAATTAATATAGCATTTTAATTACTCTTTGGTTTAATTCTATTTTAAGGGGATGGGGTGGGGGGAGGAAGGGATTATGGAAAGAGAGAATGTTTTAACGTTGTGTTGTTTTAAATACTGCTGTTCCCCGCCCCGATTGCCTAGCAGAGGGGCGGGCTACAAATAAAAATTTATTATTATTATCATTATACATCTGCTAGATTGGAAAGGAATTCCAGTTTAGTCTTTGTTCCATGGAAGGAAAGAGGAGGGAGGAATGTAAGCTTGATGATTCCACTAATTGGATATTCATTCATTTTGTTCATAATCATCTATTACAGGGGCCAGCAACCAATGGCCCCTGGGCCGGTTAAGGCCCAGGTTGCCGGACTTACCAGCCCAGGCTGAATCTTGCCGCCGCTGCGGCGCGTTTCCCACTCCGTGTGGCCGCGACGCATTTGCGCATGCGCAGGAGTACTGCGCATGCGCAAACGAGTTGCAGCCGCCATTTTGTTCTCCAAAATGGCAGACGCGACTCGTTTGCGCATACACAGTACTCCTGTGCATGCACAAACGCGCCGCAGCTGCCATTTTGATTTTCAAAATGGCAGCCGCAACATGCGCCGTGGTGGCGGCGTGCGGCGGTGGCAGCGGCGTGCACGGGGGGGATCACGAGTGGCAGTGGAGGGCGCACGCTGCCATTCCCCCCCCACCTCGGCCCAGTGGAGACCTGGGCTTCGGGAGACCGGCCCCGGTCTCAAAAACGTTGCCTACCCCTGATTTATTAGATTAAAATATGGTAATAAATGCATATTTTAGAGGAAGGAACTGACAAAACCACCTCTGAGTATTCTTTTCCTAAGAAAACCCTATGAAAATCATGGGGTCACCATCAGTCACTATAATATATTACTAGTATTAGTATTCCAACAGGATAATAGGATTAATACATTACAAACACACTCTAGCCATTCTGTCAATTGAAAAATTAACAATCCTTCTCCTATGCATTTGCTTCTCAAATAACCCTTGCAGTCTACTAAATCCTAGCCATACCCCTGTCTTCATTCACTAATCTTTCTTCATACAAGCAAAATACAGCGAAGTTCAGTTATGAGATTTAAGATACACAGGTGAACAGAGCATAAAAAGGCTACATTCTTAAACATATGACTTAGCTAGGGATTAAACCCAACTGAATACAGTAGGAATTGGGGGGGGGGGGGTGTTATTCTGAAGAAGTTTCTGCCTGCACTCCTATACTCAGTTTCCTGGGAATAAGTCTCACTGAACTCAGTAGGACTTACTTTTGATTAAAGGTGTATAAAATTGCACTGTAAAATCACATTTTATTTCATTACTTGCCCTGAAAAACTAAAAAGTCTCCAAGGTTCACAGGAAAAATCTATGAGAGTTAAACCAGTTTATTTGGGCTACAATTCCATCATAGCTAGCTGGCTCAAAACCATGTTTAGATTCCAATATGTGTTTGTTATTATTATTATTATCATTATTATTATTCTAGCTTTGTTGTGGGGGTCACATCACTTTCAGCTTGATGTTTTTTTCTGTGTGTTTTTTCCTTTTGAGAGAGATATTTTGGAACATAGGGGCTTAAAGTAGAAAAGCAGGCTATCCATTTAGAAACATTTGGAAATGTGAAAAATGTCTGCTGCAGTGTAGCTGGATAATGGCACAATGCTTGATCACCGTCTATTCGTTTATGTAACAAATCAGTTAAATTCAAATATTACGACAAGTGTGGTCATAACAACAACTCCCAGATCAGTAATCCAAAGTGCAGTGTATTATATATCAACTTTCAAATGTGTATGAGTTGATATGCATTTGTGAGAGGTTCTTTCTTAAATGGAAAAGCTCAAATATGTATTCACAGAGTAAACTTTTTTTCATCTGAAATGTTTAAAAGACATTTGGAATATGTTAACTTGCATAAGCAGTCATATAATAAAGGGCTTGGCAAAAAGAGAAAGTAGCAACTTGTGCGTTTTTTAAAAGCAAGTAAAGATTAATGGAATAGTGTGCAATATGGAGAGAGAGCAAAATGTTCATCAATAATATAATTTATGGGAGATACACACACACACACACACCATTTCCTGTACACAAGCCACAACAACACATTTATAAATAGAGTTTCCCTTTGGATATCCAAATTTCCATGCAGCTTCTACTGTGCCTAGTGTTCCCAAAATATCAATAAGGAACAGTTGCAATTTGTGACATGACAATCAGGAAGAAACTATTAAAAGTTTGTGCTATCCCTAATACTAAATAAATGTATTGATTTCAGTTAATTTATCCATGCATTTCTCTATACAATTAACTTAGTTACATTCCTTAATTACATGATGCACAAATTTCTTTCTTTAGGCCAGTACCCAAAAAGACAGGATGGGGGGGGGATCTTGTTTGGCCTATATAAAAGGAAACAGTTTCCAACTTTCAAATAAAGGGCACCTCTTGTAATAAAGGATACATGGCAAACCTAGCAATATGTTGCAGATCATTAAAGGTAGATTGTCCCTTAAAATGTAAAAACCTCAAAGCAAGAGCATACATTAAGAGTTAAGATGGGATTGGAAGGAGGCACCTTAATTCTTATTGTTCTATTAATCTCTGAGCTGAACTCAAGCACCCTAACACATCCACTTTTACTTCTCCCCTTTCAGAGGTTGGGGAGTCTTCTAAGACTGTGTACCAGTGGCATTATATGATCATGGGTGTTGAGGTGCTATAGTCCCCAGATATATTTGTCTTCATAATTAGGAGGTATGTCTGCCTCCAAAAATAAAAGAATGGTCTTTGAATGTTCAGATATTTCCTTAGGTGTTGTTATTATTATTATTATTATTATTATTATTATTATTATTATTATTATTATGTATTTATGCCCCGCTCTTCAGCAAATGACAGAGGATTAATCTGGACTGTCCCTGCCAAATTGGGATAGCTGGAGGGTATGCACAACTAATACTGCCCCTTTAATGTCACTATCCTTCTCTTATGATTTAAAATGGGATGGGACATTTGTTTCAGGAACACAATTGCAGCATATGCTAGTACCCTTTTTAATAGCAATAAAAACCTAAATCAACCCCTCACATACTCTCAATAAAAGAAACTGACTTTTAAAAAATGTAAATTTCTTCATCCACCAATACTCTTGTTTCAAATATATGAATGCAATTTTTATTCTTATTTTTAAAAACCATGATAGCAAGAGCAGCGAGGAGTTCTGTTCCACCTGAAAAGAATGGTAAATCCATTACTGAATACGGTTCACGGCCCAGAAGGTCTCAGGGCTAGGAAAACATTACTGTTTTCAATTAAAGGCAGATGCTAGGAAGAGCAATTGGGCCTGGTTGCATTGCCTCCTCAGAGGCCAGAACAATCTTAAGCCTGGATCAGTCGAGTAGGTATGTTTCTGTAAAGTTGGATCCTTTTTCTGTATTCTAGGAAATTTTAATTAATGCCTGTAAGTTGAAGACATCTATGTCTAGTGCTATTTCATACATTCAAAAAAAGACATAACAAATGTGTTGGTTTTTAAGGCACCACAAGACTCTTTGTTGCTTTTGCTGCAAGAAACGTAAGATAGCTACCACCCTGAAATGGTTATAATGGAAGGCAGCAGATTTAAGAGTATACGATAAAGGCACCTGATTAATGGGTTCCAGTCCACAAATGTTTATGCCCAAATAAGTTTGCTAATTTTTAAGAGACAAGGCTTGGGGAACATATGTCCCTCCAGATGCTATTGGACCAAAACACCCATCAGTCCTCGCCAGCACAGCCAACAATTAAAGATGAAGAGAGTTGTGATAACAAGATCTGGAACACCACATGTTCCCATTCCCTGTTTTAGGATGCTGGCATTTTGATTTCAAAGTTTTTCATTATTAATGCTTCTTACATTTCAGATATTAAGAAGCCCTGAATCTCTCCCACTTAGAAAGGAGCTGATTGTTTACAAATATAAAAATCACGTAATTTTACCCGGCCATAGTGGCAGATTTTCTACTGGCTTAACTGCAGGTTTCTTATATGTGTAACTACTTCATGACAGCATGCTAATACCTGTCAAACCTGATGTTGCAATGAATAAAGAAGTCTTCTGATATGTGGAAAGCTACAAGTCAACTTTCTGAATTCCAGAGCTCATTTAATCTCTCCCGACATTGTTTAAACATCAGCCTGATTGCATAAATGTGTATCAGCCTCAGCTTACAAAAGAGGGGCTGCCAATACTCATTACTAAATGTTTCTTTTTCTTCTTGAACCAAACACTGGCATTTGTATCAGATTTTTGCTTGGGTCATTCCATACATCTGTCAAAACCGTGAAGGTATGCCAGGAAGCTGCAGCTGTTCTTAATGCAAAACAAATGACAAGTTGCTTGTTCACAGATAACTGCCACTGAGCAGATCAATCTCTATCTTGCTTAACAGTTGATTAATATAAAAGAAAGTCAAGTTCTGTGTGTGTTTGCAATTCCTTAGGAAGTACAACAAAATTAGCTGCTCAGTTGAAATCATTGCAGTTCAATTTAAAGTAAGGATGGTAGGTTATTCATCAGAGTTCCTAATTGTTTTAGCTAAAAAACAACAACTTTAGATCAATCCATCTGTTATCAGAAAATCAAGCGGTAGCAAGTTTCTAATCGAAGAAGAAAGAGAAATCAATGTTAAATTAACAGCAAATTTTGGAAAGTTATTGGACCATATATGATTTTGAAGTTAATGGGATTGAGGCTACAGTCCATAAATGACTTAACTCAAAATGGCTAAAAGCCAAAAGGGTGAAGAGAAGAGAATATTGGGCTCTAATATGGGCAATTTGGATTTGAATACCTGCTCAGCCACAGAGCCTCCCAGTGAACATGTTAAGCCTGATTAATAATACATGCTGCCATTAGCAAAGAAATAGGGCAAGCCATTTACATGAATTGGCACAAAATATTCAGCTCCTCCTTTTCTCTAAATATTTTACTGACAATGTCAAACTTGCTTGATAGATGGATATCATGATGTATGAACAGCTTGCCAGAGAGGAAAGTACCCATGCAGTCTGAATCTTTAGTAGCTACCATGAAACAGCATTAACAGGAATTAGGCTTTCCTGTAGTTTAAATTGTTGTCTTTCTATTCAGTGCCATAAGGTGAAGGGAGAAATACTAAGGCTGAGGCTGAGAGTGTATGACTTGCCAAGGTCACCCAGTGAATGTCCTTGTTCAAACAGGAATTCAAACTCTGATCTCCCAGAGTCCTAGTCCAACACCCAAACCATTACATCACACTGGTTCTCTGTTACTGCTATTACACTCCAAAAACTAACTCCCTGGATTACTCATTATGAAAACATTACTCTGATGGCTTGGATCCTGTTTGATGGACCTTATCTCCTTAAATGAGCAAAACATACATTATTAAAATGAAATACACTGTTAAAAGTCCTGTCCTTATAAACAGTTAGTTCCCCAAAGCCTGTCTTTTCACTCATCAACAGCAAAGCAAGAAGGAACAGACCTGTCTAGCCTTCCAAGAAGGGAGTTCCAAAGACTGGAAGCAACCCCCTAGAAGACCCTTTACTATGTTCCTTCCAGATATGCCTGGAGGGGTGGCAGGAGTGCGAGGAGGGTCTCTCCTAAAGATTTCAAAGCCTAGGAAAGCTGATATAGAAGCATACAGTCCTTCAGATAGGCAGGGCACAATCTGGACTATGGTGTAATTTTATCTTGAAAATAGCCAACATAACTTTTAAAAAATCAAGAGATGCAAGTATGCCCCACCTCTTGCTATAGAGGAAAGCTATAAAGTAGCTATAAAGGAAATGGAAAGATCCCCAAATATTAAGGTACACCATGAAGTACCAAAGTCAGCATCATCTATGCCATGTTACTTCAGATTTCAATATATGGCTGTAAAATCTGGACAATGAAGAAAGCTAGCAGGAAGGGAATCAACTCATTTGAAATGTGGAGCGGGAGGGGAATTTTGTGGATATTATGAACTGTCACAAAGACAAATAAATGGGCCCAAGAACAAAACATGGCTCAACTAAAGGTACTGCACTTCAGACATACCATGAGAAGACATCACACATCTTGAAAAAGATGGTAATGCTTGGTTAAGTAGAAAGCAATAGGAAAAGAGGGAGACTTCACTATAGGTGAATTGAGTCAGTCAAAGAAGCCATGGCTCTGAACTTGCAAGACCTGAGAAGGGCGGTTCATAACAAATTGTCTTGGAGGACTCTCATTCATAGGGTCACCAATCTGATGGTAATCAACAGCACAACAAAGTGAGGATAGCCTACAAACTGAACTTACAGCCATTTACCAAAAGCAGTATGTTAAATGAAAGCAATTACTTGACTGAAATAAGTCCCCAGCTGTCCTGGTCTCTGAAAAGGTGACGTGGGCCTTCTCTTGGCCCTAAAAGTAAAGAACCCCTTCCTTTTCTCCCATAAGACCTGCAACCACTGAGATGTGCCTGTTGAAGAGGTCATATAACATAGGATTATCAACTGCTTAATCAAAAGTTAAAAAAGCTCACTTGTGAAAGTTACCTGAACCACCAGAGCAAACAAACAAAAAAACCCCCATAAAATTAACTCCTAGGGCTTTACTGTAGCAAAAATCTATGGATAACTGAATAAATGCCCTATCTTTATTATATGTTGCATATTTGAATATTGCAGGGATTGATAGCCATCAGGAATTTTCCAATCAGCTCCAGTTTCAAATGCAGCTTCCTCTCCATTTTAATCTCTCCTTCTCATGCATTCAAGAATTAGAAAACAACACGCCACATACTCATGACTCCACATAGCTAATTTGTCTAATTGGAAGCCAATCCAGATAAGTCTGATTTGGTTGGCAAGCAATATTGTTTCCTCAGAAAATCCTGCTTTTTCCCTCATGAAAAGAAAGAAAGAAGACACAGTGTTAACCAGGATTCATAGGGCATCTATGTGAGCAACTGCATTTCTGCATAATTATTGTTATTTGCCTTCAAGCTGACTCCAGGAGTTTATCACATGGAGGAAAATTGGAAGTTTAAAGTGGTAAGAACCTATGATTAACTCACAATTGCGCTAATGATTTTCATACACAAAGTGCTATTATCCTGCGTAAAATCCAAGATTAACCCACACGAATAGAGGAATGGCCTTCACACGACAAGAACAAATGTGCCTCCATCTCGATAATGATGAAAGTGCGTGCATTTGAGCAAATGCACAAATGATTTTCACACAATGAGCCCTGACTACAGGGTGGAGTGCATCAGGGGAAGGCATCCCTCAGTAGCTGTTTCTTTCAGAGCTATAGATAGGAGGGAAGGCTGTCCCCTTTGAGGGATTTTGGACCTCAGCTCCCAGAAACCTCAGCCATGTTGGCCATTAGTTTGGGTTTCTGGGAGTTGAAGTCAAAATCCCTTAAAGGGGACAGTTAGTTGTTTGCTGCTGGCTCTGGCAGACTGGAGGCAACCATTCATTCACTCTC
>CM034701.1:313271835-313283729 GCA_020142125.1 Phrynosoma platyrhinos
TAAAGGAGACTAGGTCCTTTTTAGGGTAGATGGAAAAAAGAAAACTTTGGTAGCATTTGGTAGCATATTCACCAAAGTTGTTCTGAAATGATGAAAGAGAGAGAGAGACTGGTAGATTTCTTTTAAAAGAATAAATAAAATATTTAAAAACAAAGGGATAGCATGACATGCATTTGTCCAAAAAGACTGGTTTGTATTGCAGTTGACTAGGCAGTTAGGGAAAATAATTGTTGTAACTGTGCTTTTTTGTAGAAAATATCATTAATTCACTGTCTATGAACTGCTCTCTGTGCTTTAGTTCCCCATCTTGCAAGACAAGCAGCTCTAACTCTTCAAGCTAAAAAAATAATCAGATATGTGCAATCCATGGCCTGTTTAAACAACACCAGTGTTTGAGGAAGCTGGGAAGAGACATGTCTGTGTTTGTTTCTTCAGTCATCACAATTCAGCATTTCCTTGCAAATCTGGCATCATCCCTGAGTGAGAAAAGACCATCTATGAAGCAAGTTCTGGCTGTAGAGCAACTCTCACTCATATTTTTTTAAAATAAAAAATAAAAAGCGAACAGAAAAGTGTGTGCTTGTGTGTGTATGCACGCACGAATGCACCTTCAAGTCACCTGTCCATTTATGGTGAACCTATGAATTTCATAGGGTTTTCTTAGGCAAGGAATACTCAGAGATGGTTTGTCAGTTCCTTCCTCTGAAATACAGCCAAGTTGAAACAGCTGAGAAGTCCAAATAAAATGAATGAATAATGGAAGTAACAAAATCCTTTTATGGTGGCTATCAGTTCAGCAATAGGGCAGAAGAATCATCACGTATAGATTTTTTAAAAATCAGGAATCCTTAGGGATATAATGGATGAGCCTCACCCTGGAAAAACCACCTTAATGATCAGGTACCAGGTAAGTATACTTACCCCTGCCAGGTAAGTATAGGAATCCTTAGGGACTGTGGAGTGGTTTGAAATATAAATGAGATGCCCTGAAGAGGACCAAAAAGAAAGGCAAAAAACCTCAGACAAAATTAACACAGGATTTATAAATGTAAAAAGTCTGTAATGCTTTCAGGTACAAAATACAAATAAGTATTCAAGAATTAAAAAAAGAGAGAGCCAGTGTAATGTGGTAGTTTGAGTGCTGAGTGTCTCTGGGGAGACCAGGGTTCAAATCCCTGCTCATCCATGGAAAACCACTAGGTGACCTTGGGCAAATCACACTCTCTCTCGCAAAAACCTCACTGACCAAACTGGCAAGCATTTTAAGTCTTAGAAATTAGGATCTAAATTCTATCTAACATTTGAATCAACAGGATGAAAAATCTCAGGCTAGCTAATATATTTTTGGACAAATACAGATTCTTCCTTTTTCTACCATTGCCCCTGCTTTGAAATGTACATTTTGCAGTCAGGGGTCTGACAAAAATAACGAGATAAGAAGGTTGCCTAGGAAATGGAGGACAACCCAGTCTTTTAGTTCTGCCAGCAAGAGAAGAATTTGTATCCCAACACATCACCTCGTGACATATTTTTCACTGTGGCTAATTTTATCCTTGCTTAAAAGCCTTGGGTCCTGCCTGGAGTAATGTGAACTAACTCTTCGCTCAGCAGAAAGTTTCCATCAGATCTTGTCTTGACTGCTTCTTGAAAGGATATATAATTTGTTTTGGAGGAGTGTTCTGCATGTAACATTTTCCCACTCAGTTTGACCTCTAGTTTTGTGCTTTGTTCTGTGATACAGCAGATCAGTGAAACCAGTAATTGAAGGCCTATGCTGGGGCAGTCACATCAATCCTATTTAATCTGACCCAGGGTGCTGCCTGACATACTAAGAGGGTCTTAACAGCACACCAGTTTGTTCCTGTTGATGGGTAAAATTAAAACTGTGTCAGGCCTTTTTCCACATCAGCTAAAAGACAATAATGAATTGCAATATCTTTTAATTGACCCAGAAATGAACTTGGGCCTGCTGGGGCCCAAACATATTAAAGAGGTATGCATTTGAAGAATGAGATATTAACTATTATATTAGACAGACGCAGAGAGAGAGAGAGAGAGAATGGCTTGTAATCAACTAAGAATTTAACAATATTGCGTTGTTGAACAATATCTAGTTTCTAAACAGATTGTGGAATTCAAAGACATAGACATATTAGTCTGGAAAATCAGTATGCAAAGGGATCTTGCAGCACCTTTGAGACCTAACTGAAAGAGGGAAGTTGGTAGCATGAATTTTTGTAGGGTTAAATCTACTGCATGCACCTGAGGAAGTAGGCTCAAGTCTATGAAAACTCATGCTACCAACTTCTGTCTTCCAGATTGTGGAATATTCTTTTGCAAAAGTAATTTGTTGTGCTACTAGTTTTCCCACATAGCCTAGAGGCCATTATTATTGCCCCAAGCAGTAGTGTTACTTTTTGCATTGGTCATTCCGTTACTGCTACTAATGTCTTATCGTTGTGTGTCTTCAAGTCATTTATGACTTAAAAGACTTATACAGTACCCTTAGGCAAACCTATCACTGCATTTTCTTGGTATGATTTGGTCAGAGATTTGTTGGCCTTCCTCTGGAGCTGAGAGAGTGTAAATTGGCCAAGGTCACCTATTAAAGGCTGGAATCCTGTTGGACAGTTACAAATGTGTAAACTAGGGTTGCCCATGCATGACTATTTTGTATTCATGAACCCTATGTAGTCCCTAGTTTAGAGGCTGCACAGGGACTATGGAAGTCCCCCAATCTCTACATACCAGCAAGCAGTCACTGGGATTGATGAGGCGCCATTCCTTTTTCACTTGGCAAGCAGTTGACTGCTATTCCCACTCCTCACTTTGAATGATCTCCAACTCAAGAAAGAATTGCAACAGGCTCCTGTTTTTGCCTGTCACATTGAAGATCGTTCACTGTCAGTAGCTGCTTCCCAGTTAACATTGGAACAGAACCCAACTGATCCCAGTGGCTGCTTTCCAGTAAGTGGTTTGGGGGAGATGGTCAGGAAAGGATATACTGCATAGAACTATAACTATGACATTTATGCATATGTAAATCTCCAACAGGATTCTGGCCAATGATTTATTTATTTATTCCTTACTCACCTTTCCCTATGGATCAAAGTGGGGAGCAACAGCAAATCAAACTTACCATTCTGGCTGGGGTGGGGAGCCTGTTTTATCTTTATCTAGCACAGTGCATCTTAAGTTTTCTGAGGTGGTGAACTTGGAGGTCCCCCACCCATTGTATGTACCCATTGGCCACAACTGGAAACTTGCAGCAGACCAGCACACAAAGGTAGACAGCTGCAGAGACTCCTGTCTATCTCAACATGCTTTGTGACAAGAGGAAGGGTAGATAAGTCATTGCTCACCACCCACTCCTGTCCCCAATGCCTTGGAAATGGCTGTGTTAAGGGGATGCAAGGCATCAAAGGTAGGCTTCGGAGGGGCATATCTAGCCATTCTGATCATGCAGTGACCAAAAACATAAAAGTGAAATGAAGTCAAAGGCTTTTATGGCCAGTGTCCATAGTTTTCTGTAAGTTTTCTGGGTTATGTGCATCTGTGGATGCACCTGTGGATGCAGGTGAAACGTCAGGAATAAATTCTTCCAGAATGTGGCCACATAGTCCAGAAAACTCACAGAAAACTATAAAAGTTAAGCTTCAGATATTGTAATTACTGAACAGGATGCCAGTTGTCTATGGAAGTATTACATGAATAGCTTCCCCGGTGCTCCATGTCAGGCCATGGGCCAGGCTGCCACATCTTTGGAAGAAGTTTTATGAAAACAGCCCACCCCAGCAGAATAGTGTCTTTTATGCTGTGCCTGGTTGGACTCTGCACAAAAATCCATTAAAAGAGCTTCTACTTGTAAGCAACCCTCCCCTACGAATGGAACAAGTCTTTGTTTCTACCTTGTACCAGTAGCCTTCAGATAAATAACTGCAACACATAATTTGTCTTTGCAGAAGTACAATAGAGTGTTACACACATTTATTGAAAATGAAATAGTTTATTACAGCTGAGGAGGGACCTGTTAAATTTAAATTTAAAAAATTAAATAGTTTATTACATTCACAGAAGATAGCTGGTGTGTGTGTTTGTATTAGCTAGAGGT
The DNA here is from genome assembly GCA_020142125.1 of Phrynosoma platyrhinos. Lineage (NCBI taxonomy): Eukaryota > Metazoa > Chordata > Lepidosauria > Squamata > Phrynosomatidae > Phrynosoma > Phrynosoma platyrhinos. Next base: position 313,275,947 of record CM034701.1, read on the forward strand.
GGAAAAGTGCCTTTTAAAAAGTAATTAGTTGCAGTTAAAGTTCCATCCAAGACCTAAGAAGAAACCAATTGCCATTCTAGTTGCCTTTTTAAAAGCGGCTCTCCTCATTTCTCACAAAATAATTAAATTGTTTTTAGTCACTTTAGAAAAACTTCTGAATACTATCAGCTTGTGATATAAAACACACTCTCCTCCCATCCACCTCACTTGTAGTCTCAACAGCCAAAACAGAATGTGCAACATGAGGCACAGCACAAGCCAGCACTTTGAAATCTTTTTTAACAAATAAAATTTTATTTACATTCAAATAGGATCAATTAAGTGTTTGAAATCTTGTAATATTTTACCTTCCCCATTTAGTGAGGCCACACTATAATGATATAAGGCTTTTATAAAAAGTTACAGTTGCAATGTAAAATGAAGGCAGCTAAATTCCATTAAAATTATAATTCTACCATAGTTATTAGGGAAGGCATTAGTTATTGAAGGAAATAAATTATTTGGAACTAATTACTTTGAAACTAAGCTTATTGCCTTCCAAAAAATTCAAATGTTTGCTTTTCTTAATATTTTGGTAGGTCTTAGTACACACAGGTACATTTTTCCTTATTTTATTTGTTACCATTTAATAATTTATTTAGAAGATTTGAGCATATGTATGTACATTATTAATGTGGCTATGCAAAATTTGAATTGAATATAATTGAATTGAATATAATTTGTTGGAGAGATGGAAAATGTCAAAACACACACATAAAGCCTTGCTTACTTTTTCATAAGCTACTTACCATTTGCAGCTTCCTTCCTTTCATAATCTTAAAAATAACAACCTTCTTTCTGAAGATATTCCAATAAATTAGGAAATCATGTAGTAGACTGAATTTTGATTGTAATTCTTCTAGTCTAAGGGCCTGAACAGACTGCCAGAAATAATCCAGTTTAAGACCACTTTAAGTGCCCTGGCTCAGTGCTAGGGAATCATGGGAACTGTAGTTTATTGTGGCACTAAAGCTCTGACAGAGAAAGCTCAATGCCTCAGAAAAAAATACAATTCCCATGATTCCCTAGCATTGAGCCAGGACTGTTAAAGTGGTCTCAGGCTGGATTATTTCTGGCAGGCTGTTCAGGTTCTGAGTTGCTACAAGGAGTTTATCACATGGGAGGCAAAGCATCCGCATCCCATGAATAAACAGGGTTTAAATCTTGTGAATATCCCGCAAAAGCGGGATTGTTTTCAGATGATGTTGGCATTGTTGGCATTATCCTGACATTAACCCATGAATAAAATGGCCAAATTGTGCCACTTTTTATTTTTGGGAAAATCCCCAAAATAAAAAGTGGTGCGATTTGGCCATTTTATTCATGGGTTAATGTTGGGATAATGCTGACGTTGTCTGAAAACAATCCCGCTTTTGTGGGATATTCACAGATTTAAACCCTGTTTATTCACAGGATGCAGACACTTCCCTCCTGTGTAATAAACTCCATAGTATATCAAAGCATGACAGGAGACATTGCTCTAGCTTAAGAGTAGGCTTCCTGACAATTCCAAATGTCCAACCCGATTTGGTGATGCATAAGGATGTGAGAATGCCAGAGCAGTGCAAGAGCTCTAATTTTTTAAAATACTGTATCATAGACTGAGACTCAATGTTTGAGTGTTGATTTGAGTGTTGAGTGTTGAGTACTGGTTTGAGTGTTGGACTAGGTCACTGGGAGACCATGTTTCAAATCTCTGCTCAGCCATTAAATCCACTGGGTATCTTCGGCAAGTTACACTCTCTCAGCCTCAGAAGAAGGCAAAGGCAAGCCTCCTCTGAACAAATTTTGCTAAGAAAGCCCTGAAAGTTTTGCCTTGGGGTGCCATATGTCAAAGACTTCAATATATATGACAATAATCACAGGCTGGCTCTAAACCAGAGGTAGGCAACCTAAGGCCCAGGGGCCAGATGCGGCTCCCCGAGGCCTTTGGACCAGCCCCAGGCCGGTCCTGCCACTGCCGCCCACCACGATGATATTGATTATTGTTGTTATTACTTGTTCTTGGGGTTTTCTTGGCAAAATCTCCACAGGGGTTTTGCCATGGCTTTTCTGGGGCTGACAGAGTATGCATGCATATTTTATAATTTTTTAAAAAATTATTTTTATATTTATTTATTTATTTATTTGTTTATTTTTGGTGCGTCGGCCCCCCAATTGTCTGAGGGACAGCAACCCAGCCCCGGCTAAAAAAGGTTTCCTACCCCTGCTCTAAACAATCTCTGAAAAAGGGTACACAGGAAATGAAGCTTCTAAAATGAAAATGACTTCACCTTAATTTGCTTTAATTCTATTTCATCTTGGGGGGGGAGTGGGGGATGAATTCAATAAATGGATAAATAATTTAGAAAGGGGAGGATAGAATGATATGTGTTTTATCCTGATTTCTTCCCCTTGGCTTAGAGAAAGAATGGAATGTCTCAGCAAAAAAGATCTAACCAATGGTTTTTATGTCACCCTACAAACCTGAGTTTTGGGTCCAGTTGTGTTAAGATGCATACATTAGGCCCCACTAGAAAAGAGTGTCTATATCTGTCTTTTTAAGAAATAAATTTCATGCAGCTGTTGTTAACTATGAAACAAGACCCCTAAGCCTTATAACTCTGGGAAATGTGTGTTTCTTTCCTCTCCTAGAGACAGGAAATCTACTGAAAGATTATAAAAACAGTATATTAAAAGTTTTAACTATATCTTATTCATACATTACAAGTTACAGGGGTTTAATATTCTATGGAAACCACGGACATGATCCAGCTGAAGTTAAGCAATTTATTTAAATGGCAGAATTCAACTGATTGCTCTGGAAATCAATGTGATTTTCAAATGCTGAACTTTTCCTGACTTGTCTGCCATATCAGGATTGGCCAAAGACATTTTACAACCTGAGACAAAACAACAAAGAGTATTCATTGCCTTTTCCAAGGCAAGGTTCATAGTATTTGAGGCCAGGCCCTTTGTTTTGCTATCCAAGGAACAAAATCCTACAAACACTTCTCCACATCCCAGCAGTCAAGCTACAATAATAATGTAAATAACTACCACATGGGCTGCCTTTTTGTAACACCAAAAATCTGTTTACCTGTGGCATTAGCCTCATGCTTTCTAAGGAACCAGTTTACTTTTACCAGCAGTCTAAACTAATCACTTCCAGAGGAATTTTGAAATAAAGCCAAGGATTCTGATTGCCCATCCCTTACAAATGAGTTAGAAAAGGATTGCATCCACACTATTGTAAGTTTTCACCAGGAGTATTATTTAGGAAATGCATGTGGAGGAATTATCACTTCAAGCAACATATAATTCTTCCTCAGATGTATTCATTGTGAGCAATAAAAAGAGTCATAACAAATCCTCTTAAAGTACACTCGTGGGGTATGTGATTAATTCTGAAGTATATGCAAAACTGACATTTTGAAGCTTGCCTGAAATCTTGCCACACCTCTAACCCCTGAAATAGCTTCCCCCCCCCCATGATTCCCTGAAATCATACCCAGCTTATTGGCGGCAATTAGCAAACACATTGTAAACCGCTTAGCGGATGCATAGCACTATAAAACGGCATAGAAATGTAAGTGCTATTGCTATTGCTATCTTATACAGCATCACCTTTGAGTCTAACTGAAAGATAGAAGTTGGCAGCATGAGCTTTGGTAGATTTGCGTCTAGTTCCTCAGATGCATGTGGAGTAGAAAGCCCAGAGACAGACCTACGTAGCAGTCTGTCTTGAGAATATTCATAGGAATGCAAAGCTTTGTGAGTGTGGAGATGAGATGACAAGTTCAATTTTAACAATGGTTGTTGGGGGACAAAGCAATGATGCTGCTTAAAGCCAAGATAACCATATGAATGAATATTGGGATGTAGTATCCTTGCCTTTGTTAAAACTGAACTTGTCACCTGTCACTTGTAAAAGTACAATTCCCAGGATTCCATAGAATGGAGCTGCAGCACTTAAAGTGGTGTCAAACTGTATTATTTCTACAATGTATATGCTCTCCCTTTTGGGATGGACTATAAGGTCCTCCAGATGTTGTTGAACCCAAGCTCTTATTATACCCAGTCAGCATATCCAATGGTAAGGAATGAGGGAAGTTGCAGTATAACCTAATCTGGTCAAAAAAGATTCTGCATCCCTGTTAATACAAATAATGCCAATTTAAGCATCACTTATAATAGCATCTTGAAGGTTTTTGATATTTTTGTTTCTGTTCAGGAAACATTCAGAAACCAATTTCTTCCTACATATAATTCAATTAGACGTATGCCATCCTCCTGCTTCACAGGTTAGTGTTAATTCCAAATTAGATACTAGAAGTTAAGGGTTAGTATACCTGGACATTAAGACCTAAATCCAATTGGGTGTCCCAATTGGAGTAGAACCACAGGATCTAATAAATGTATTCCTTTTGTATGCTGTTAATTTTTAACTATGTTTGTTTTAACTATTGTAAGCCATCTTGAGTCCTAAACTAGGAGAAGGCAAGATATAATTATCACCATCATCATCATCATCTGCTGAATAGTAAAAATAATAATACAGAAATCTCACTGTTTCAAAGAGACTAGAAACTGGATTTAAGCCAAAGAAATATATATCCCATGATTATTTAAATTCCTTGGGACATGATTGGGGAAAGAAATATAAACAAGAGCATGCCACATAAACATAAGCAAATTTATCAAACTCACAACTGGGAATACTAATGCACACTGCCTGGAAAGTTGGACCAGTGTCTTCTTTGCATCTGTACCTAATAGTCATTGTTGTTTCTTTCCCCTAAACCACATTTCTCTCACCTTCAAAAACATAATAATATAAAAATAAAGGTTTAAAGAAATATATGAAAAAATCTTGTTTTTAAATGTTACCATTGCTGATACTGCCCAATCCCTATTCCACTATAACAGCCTTGTGTGAGAAAAAAAAAACTTTGCTGTTTGCTATATTGTAGTACAAACTTCAGAAAGATCTGAATTCTCTCAAAATTTGCATCAGTAAGTATGATTGCAATAAAGTGGGTGGGCCTTTGGTGTCTGTGAGGGTTTGGTTCCAGGACTGTCTGTGAACAACAAAATCCATGGATGCTCAAGTCCTGTTAAAAATAATGATGTAGTAAAATGTTATGCCTTATATAAAATGGCAAAATCAAGGTTCACTTTTTGGAATGTGTGTGTGTGTGAATCACAGAATCCCATTGGACAAGATAGTTGAGGCTTCTGGGAGCTGAAGTCCAAAATATCTGGAGGACCACAGTTCAGGAATCACTGAATATATTACTATTTTCATTATCCATGGATATGGAGGGCCAACTGTATTGTGCTGCTTTTGTACATTGAAAAAACCCTCATACAAGCATACTTTGCAAAGGCAGGGGAGGGGAAAAAGTTTATAGTGTTAGAAATGTTGTATCCTTCTGTTTCATACTCTGGTGAGATTCACACAGAACACCTTGAAAACTGATATTTTATTTTCTTTCGTCATTCCTTTCCTTTAACAACTAGCAAGGCCACAGGAAAAACAAAGGATCAGTGTATCCAGATAAGGGCAAAAAAGTCACCTTTTATCCTTGAAGTCTTTCATTGAAATCTTTTATCACTGGCCCTGATGTTTTTCATGCCATTCATGTCTTGTCACACAGAACACCATTCGCCAAGAAGATCCTTCATGCAAACTCTATTGAAATGAAGGGGGATTGCCCCAAGCATAATTTTGATCTAAGAACCAAGGGGGGTTGCAGACTGCCAAAAATAGTGCAAATTGAGTCCACTTTTAGGGTTAAGGTTAGGGTTAGGGGTAGGGAATCATGAGAACTGCATTTTATTGTGGCACCAGAGCTTTCTGACAGAGAAGACTCAATGTCTCAGGAAAAAAACAAAACAATTCCCATGATTCCCTAGCACTAACCCTAACCCTAAAAGTGGACTCAATTTGCACTATTTCTGGCAGTCTGCAACCCCCCTAAGTTTACACTAGAAACCTTGCACTCCAGTTAGTGATTCTCTACTCCTAATCTTAGGTGTCTATTCCACTCCTACATCGAGCCACTTGCCATTCCAGCTGGAGGAGATTTTGAAGATTTGCACTAAAAAAAAAAAAAAAAACCAGCAACATTCAAAATTCTCCAATATTCTAGTTTAATGTTACTGTCTTGTTTACAAAATGGAAACATCCACTCTGATTAAACTGCCAAAGATATTTTACTGCCTAAAACAAAGAACAAGATGATGCTGCATATTCATTTCATTTAAAGAACCTGACCAAACTTTCTTTTGTTATTTAGTGCCCTTGAGTTGACCTCGACTCATGGCAACCCTGTGGATGAGACATGGCCAAGACCCCCTCTCCTCAACTGCCCTGCTCAGGTCCTGTAGGCTCAGGCCTGTGACCTCCTTGATTGAGTCTAAACATGTGGTGTTCTTCTCTTTCCACTACCTCAGGAGTAGGCAACCTTTTTGAGCTGGGGGCCGGGTTGCTGTCCCTCAGACAATTGGCAGGCCGAAGCACCAAAAATAAATAAATAAATAAATATTTTAATAATAATAATAATAATAATAAATTTAAAAAAATATGCATGCACACTCTCTCAGCCCCAGAAAAGCCATGGCAAAACCCCTGTGGAGATTTTGCCAAGAAAATCCCAAGAACAAGTAATAACAACAATAATCAATATCATCATGGCAGGCGGCGGCAGGACCGGCCTGGGGCCCGTCCAAAGGCCTTGGGGGGCCGCATCTGGCCCCCGGGCCTTAGGTTGCCTACCCCTGCACTACCTTCTACCTTTCCTGGCATCATTGTCTTTTATAATGATTCATACCTTCTCATGATGGGGCCAAAGTACAACAGCCCCAATTCATCTTGCTTCCAGAGAGCATTCAGGCTTGATCTGTTCTAGAACTCTTTTGTCAGTCTTCTTGTCCATCCATGGTATCTTCAGCATTCCTCTCAAGCACCACATCTCAAATGAGTTGATTTTCTACTGGCTTTCTGTCCAGCAATCACATCTGCACCTGGTGATGGGACTATCCTCACTTTAGTGTTCAGAGTTATCTCTTTACACTCTTGTCCATTTCTTTCATTCCCAATCTGAGTCTTCCGATTTCTTGATTGTAGTCTCTGTTCTCATCAATATTTGATCCAAGGTATGGGAACTCTTTTGACTAGTTCATTTATCTCATTATCAATGTTTTCATTAACATAACAAAAAAAGGGTTCCAAATGTAATTTGGTTTTAAAGGCTGAAAGCTGTCAAGTAACAAAAGTAAAGAAATCACAACATTCAATCATTTTATATAGGTTGGTTATATAAAGATTAGATGCTTGACTTTGGGCCTAAGCAGACGGCGCAAAGCACCATCTTCAGGGCAAGGAAGGGGAGGGGCAGCCACACGCTGGGAGCCCCAACCCCTCCCTGAAGATGTCGTCGGAGCGCTGGACCCTCCGCACGTCCAGCACTCCGAGGATGCCTATCTGCCGCAGCGTCCACACACGCTGCGGCGGAAAAGGCGCCGAAGGTGTGCCAGCAGCCTTTTGTGGTGCACCTTCAGCGATTTGTGGAAGAAGCACTATTTTAGCGCTCCCTCCTGGGGTGGCAAAGCTGCGCCGCGGGGCCGAAGGATGCGGATGCCTCGGCCCCGATCCGCAGCTTCCTGGGGCTGCCCTGTGCTGCCTGTCTGCTTCCCCCCTTTGTGATTTAGTATAACCCAATCAAAGTAGGTTTAATATCTTACTGGATGTCCCTCTTCA
>CM034701.1:313286756-313298717 GCA_020142125.1 Phrynosoma platyrhinos
TTCACCTGATTTATCATGTGAAGTGATGAGTCTAGGAGCACCCCCAGATTGCAAACACAGTCCTTAGTGGACAGTGTGACCACATTCAGAACTGGGGATGGTAACCCAATACCTGGTTTAGGGGCCCCTACTGTAAGTACCTCCATTTTGTCTGGATTCAGCTTGAGTCGGTTTTTCCTCATCCAATCCATTACTGCCTCAAGACATTGATTGAGGGGAGAAATGCCATCTGTTGTCATGGCTGCTGACTCAGACATGGAGAAGTATATTTGAGTCATATCGGCATATCGATACCCCGCCCCATGTCTCCAGATGATCTCCCCCAGTGGCTTCATATAGATGTTGAATAGCATCGGGGACAGGATGGCACCCTGAGGGACACCACATTTAAGCTCTGTTTTTGAAGAGCAACTGTCCCTGAGCATCATCTTCTGCAATCTGCCTGAGAGGAAGGAACGGAACCACTGAATTATAGTGCCTCCAATTCCTAACTCTCCCATGCGTTCCAAGAGGATGTCATGATTTATCAGGTCAAAAGCCACTGAAAGGTCCAAAAACACCAACTGGGTCACACTTCCCTCATCAATGCTTAAGTGTAGGTCATCTACCAAACCATCCATGGCAGTCTCCACCCTATATCCCGGTCTGAAGCCAGTTTGAAATGGATCTAGAAAATCAGTATCATCCAAGATTGCTTGGAGTTGAGAAGCGATGGCCTGCTCAATCACCTTGCTCAAAAATGGCAGGTGGGATACTGGTCTGTAGTTTTTCAAATCCAGGGGGTCCAGGGAAGGTTTCTTCAGAAGCAGTCTAACAACCTCTTCCTTTAAGCATGTTGGAACAGATCTTTCCCTGAGCGATGCATTGATGATCCCTTTAAGAAAAGCCATCAAGACATCACCCCCCTGGACGACCAGCCATGATGGGCAGGGATTGAGGGGACATATCCAAGGATCTTGTCCATGTCATCAGTACTCACCGGTTCAAACCGATCCAGTTTAATCTCTAAAACGGGTCTACTGAACACCCCATCAGTCGGTTCTGCTATAATCCTGGCATCTAAATTGGCTCCTATCTGAGAGATTTTATCTGCAAAATAGTTGTTAAAAGCATCACAACAGGCTGTTGTTGGGTTAAGTAAAGGGTTCTGCACAGGTGGAACCTGTGTCAGTTCCCTTACCACCCTAAACAGCTCTGCTGGATGGGATTTTGCAGACGCAATATGTGCAGAAGAGAAAGATTTCTGTGCTGCACATACTGCCTCTCGATAGGAACAAAGAAACTTCCTATGACGAGTCTTGTCAGACAGGAGTCGAGTTTTCTCCCAGATGCATTCTAGTTGTTGTCCAACCTGCTTCATCTTCCTAAGTTCGTCTGTGAACCAAGGTTGACGATTTGGGGTGGGTTGGAAAGGACTCTTGGGAGAAATTGTGTCGATAGCCCTAGTAAGATCGATGTCCAGGTTTTGACTAGGGTTTCAACAGAATCACCGTCATTACCAACCAAGGAACCCTCTAAGGCTTTCTTGAGTCCTTTTGGCTCCATTAGACTCCGAGGGCAGACCATTCTAATAGGTCTTCCACCCCCGGTAGAGTGGACAGTGGCTCTTAGTTCAGCCTTGACCAGGAAATGATCTGTCACAATGATTTTATTATTCTATTCCATCAGGGTTTTTTAAAATCATTGTGACTGGCTTTTAATGGTGTACTAGGCTGGTTTGTTGAATTTATATGGTTTTTAAAAATCAATTTGTAATGATTTTAACTTTATAGATTGTTTAATAATTTTTAAATTACTTTTATACATATATTCAGCTGGTGTTTTTATATATTTTTAATCTGTACTGTTTTTAACAAGTTGCAAGCTGCTCTGAATCACATTATTGGAGAAGTGTAGGATATAAAATAATTACTATTATCTGAAGAATGCAGAGAAATGATCCCTCTGTTCCTAAACATTGCTCAAAATCTCATGAGTCTGAGTGAATGCAGTTTTATAAAGCAATAGTTTTCACGTAAATAGTTTTACCACACAACTTTTAAGCTTTAGTTGCAGCCAAGATTCCACACTTTTCCAGAAATATTTAAAGCAAAGGCATCATTCTTTGAAAAATGTAATTAAGAAACTATGATGTTGAGAGATATTTTAATTGCCAAAACAATTTTCCTCATTACACAATAGAAACCACTGAAAATTTTACTGACTGGATGATGTATTTAATTTAACAAGCTACTTGTTGGTAAGAATGCAGAAAACCATAAAATCTGATTTTAATAAAAATTACATCCGTTAATGTGTCCACAACAATAACATACATGTGGATTGTTTCTCTGGAGTTTTGTTTGCCATTATTATTTTAACAATCTGTATTTCTGTGAGGCTTTGAAAACTGTCCATGTCTAAACACAGCAACTGTATTAGCTTCTGGAAGGATTCAAAACCAATCCTATTGTACTGAGTTTGATCTTGTATGCATCATTACCAGACTCTAGGACTCTGGTGTTGTGTGTAACTCACGTAGATCCTACAAGCCCATTATCCTGTGGAGAATTTCCACATCAGTAGCAGCTGCTGTCAGGAATTTGTAGAAACTTTTGGCTTGATCTTGAAGAACTATGCAACGAAAGACTAGTTCACACATATGTACTCTGTCATAACTGCCTTATCAAGTGGTGACTTGCATATGTAAATGAACCATCAGAGATCAAAACCACAGATAGAATGCTAATATATATGACAGCCAGGAGCGACATAGCACTCAGCTGTCCAGATGGAGGAAGATAATTTCTCTCCATCCCTCAGGACAAAAATATCTGGCCCTAGTTGCTAGGTCATACTCTTTTGTAATAGGGTAATTTCCACCATGGATGTCCTGGAACATTTTAAAATGAGCAGTTCAGAGAAGTCACAGTGGCAAAGAGATGTATGCATAAACAAAGGAAGAGATTACATTTTAACAAAGTCTTAGACACCTAACCTCTCTTCAGTGCCAAAATTATGACTATATCATGTGAAGTAATATTAAGAAGAGAGTGTCTTTTTGTTTGCCCTGATTCTTATTGGTTGGCCCTTAACTAAAGTTGCTGTTGCTAAGTGCTATCAAGTCGACTTTGATTTAGGAGACCCTATGAGTGAGAGATCTCCAAGTCACCTTGACATCAGGTCTTGCCAACTCAGGGCCATGACTTCCTGAATGGTATCTATCCATCTGAAATGTAGTTTTCCTCTTCTACTTCTGCCTCCTACCTTGCCAAGCATTATTGTCTTTTCTAGTGAGTCATGTCTTCTCATGTTATGTCCAAACCATGACACTGGCCCGAAACAGACAGGCCAAATAAAGTGGCTTCTGGTCACTTTGCGGGCATGGGGTTTAGATGATGCACACCCCCAAAGTGTCCTGAAGCCATGCCTAGATAGGAGCAGATTAAATGCCAGAGGTCACGCCTTCTGGGGCATCTGCTTTGTCAGTTTAGTCATCTTGACTTCTTAGTAGACTTCAAGCTAGATTTGCTCTGGGGACCATTTATTTGTCTTTTTAGCATTCCACTGTACCCGTAGAATTCTTCTCCAGCATCACATTTCAAATGACTTGATTTTCCTCCTGACAGCTTTCCTCATTGTCCAGCTTTCGCAACCATATATAGAAATGGGAAATATGATGGCATGGACAATCCTAACTGTAATATTTGATGATATATTGTTATGCTTCAGAATCCTATCTAGTTCTTTCATAGCTGCCCTTCCAAATCTTAGTCTTTTTTATTATTTCTTGACTGCATTATCCATCCTGAGTAATCACTGAGCCAGGGTATGGAAAATCTTGACCGATTTCAATATCTTCATTGTTTACTTTAAAGCTATGTAAATCATCTGTGGTCATTATTTTTGTTTTAATGTTAAACTGTAAACCTGCCTTTGCACTTTCTTCCTTCATTTTCATTAGTACTCATTCCAAATCTTTGCTATTTTCTGCTAGTAGTATGGTGTCATCTGCATATCTTAAATTGCTGATGTTCCTTTCCCCAATTTTCATACGTTCCTTTTCAGAGTCTAATGGTGTTTTATGTGTGATATAGCCAGTATACAAATGAAACATATATGATTATAAAATGTAGCCTTGCCTGATCTCATCACCTTGCCAATTGGAAACCATTCCATTTCTCCATATTCTGTCTTAATGATACACTCATGTCCTGAATACAGATTATGCATCAGGATGAACAAATGTTGTGGTACACCCATTTCTTTAAGAACCATCCTTTATGTTTCATGATCTACACACAATCAAAGGCTTTACTATAATTTACAGGCTGATTTTTTTCTGAAATTCTTTGGTGCACTCCATTATGTAACATATTTTGCAGTATGATCCCCAGTGCTTCTTCCTTTCCTGAAGACAGCTTGGACATCTGCATTTCTCACTCATATATGGTGAAAGTAAATGTAGAATGTTGAGCAGCACTTTGCTTGCATGGGAAATTAATGCAATGATCCTGTTGTTCTATTTCTTGGGGATTGGAATGTATATTGAGCATTTCCAATCTGTGGGCCATTGTTTTGTGTTCCCTATTTGTTGACATGTTTTAGTTAGAACTAGAGTGGATTCTGTCTCTGTGGCTTTAAGCAGTTCTACTGGTATGCCTTCTGTTCCTGGCAATTTATTTCCTGCAAGTGTCCTGAGTGAAGCTTCCACTTCACCTTCTAAAACTGTAGATTCATCTGCAAATGGTTCTCCCTTGAATGAATCTGTCATCCTTTCATATCTTTGTATAGTTCTTCAGTGTATTGTTTCCATTTTCTTTTTACTTGTACTTGATCATACTTGGTATTCCCTTGCTGGTCATATAACATCCCCATTCTTGGTTTAAATTTCCCTTTTATTTCTCAGATATTGTGGATTTCTCAGATCTGGTAGAAGAGGTCTCTTCTTCTTCTTCTTCTTCTTCTTCTTCTTCTTCTTCTTCTTCTTCTTTGTCATCTTTTATTTCTCTGCATTGATTATTATAGTAGTTCTCCTTGTCCTTTGGCATTCTTCCCTGACTCCAGTCCAAAGTTGTTTTGGTTCCCAGACAGTTAGGTTGAATAATGCAAATCTATTTTTAACTTTTTAAACAGTATCTTTAAATTTAATTGTGATGTTCTTCGGTTTGAATTTTGGCACGATAATTGGTGTAGTGTCTTTCTTAAGCTTTATTCTAATATTTGATGCTAGCAGTTCCTTGTCTGTGCCACAATCTGCTCCTGATCTTGTTTTTGCACAGAGAATGGAATTTGTCCATCTTATGCTTCTAATTATGTAGTCTATTTGATTTCTGTCTTGCCCATCTGGTGATGTCCATTTATACAGTTGCATCTTGTGTTGCTTGTAGAATATGTTTGTGATGAACAAAGTATTAGCTTTAGAAAATTCAACAGTCCTGCTTCATTTCTTGATCCTAGGCCAAATTCTCCTACATCTTTAATTCTGCTCTGTATCTTACTTTTGCATTCAATTCACCAGTGATCATCAACATGTCCTGTTTTAATATGTGATCAGATTCCTCCTGGACACCAGCACAGTTTGTTCTTCTTCTGCCTCTGTAGTTGGATCATAAACTGGGATTATGGTTGATGGGTTTTCCCTGAAATCTATTGATAGTTTTTTCCCTGAAGTCTTATTGATATTATTTAGTCAGACTGCATTATATTCCTTGACTGCTTTTGCTAAATCTCTCCTCACTATGAATGCCATCACATTTCTTCTTAGATTTTCATTTCCTGAGTCTGCCCTCCATATCCACAGATTTTTTATCCATGGATTCAACCATCCACAATTTGAATATATATTTGATTTTGCCATTTGATATAAGGGACACCATTTTACTATGCCAGTATATTTAATGAGATTTGAACATCCATGGATTTTGGTATCCACAGGGGTCCTGGCACAAAATCTCAGCAGGTACCAAGTGCCCAGTGTAATTATCTGACTCTAAATGTCCCATTCCTGTCCACTCATCCCAGGTATTTCATTTTTTACACATTCTATTTCTTGTTTTCCAAAGGCTAACTACCCCTGATTCATGCTTTTCACATTCCATGTTCCTATAATGTGCAGCTTCCAACTTTCCAACTCTGAGCACATTAATGACTGAACATTCTTTCACCTTGAGTTCAGTTGCATCATTAGCCACAGAGCTAATTTTCCTTGTCCTCTGCTTTTCTCCAGTAGCTAATTAAGTGCCTTTGGACCTTGCAGTCTCATCTTCTGGCACTATCCATTGTTTCATTTTGGATTGTCTCATACAATTTTCCTGGTCAGAGATATTAAAAAGGGATTTGCCATGCCATTGGTGGGCTAACTAAAGTACACCTATTGAATCAATTGTTGAATGGTGACTCAACAAATAGGTAAATTCTGCTATTGTTGAGATGGACAATAGAAATCTCTTTGGGACTAACAAATGATCTCTCATTCCTATCACAGGCTTTTTTTGTGGTGGAGTGGACAGGCAACTCTCCTCTCTCTCTCACACACAGAATATTCTTTAAGGAATGTGTGGATGTGGGCCTCCAAGCTTATAGAGACCCTCCTGCATGCTTTTGCTTTCTCTCTTTCTCTTTCCTGCTATTTTTTATAGGAGATTAACCACATACAGAGCCATCTCAATATGTTTGTGCAGGCTGATGTGAAAAGATCTCCTCCAGTCTATGTCCAGAAAGTGACTAGACTAACAATTAGTATTATTTTTATGGTAGTTATCAGATAATATTCTCTACTGCATGTCAGAGGGGCAGACTAGCTTAGTGGGCATAGTCAGACTGGAGGGCTAGCATAGATGCATCTTCCATCAGAGGAAAAAAATGGAGAGGGGGACTCAGGAAAGTCAAGGGGGTGGTTCTGGTGCTGCTTCCCCTCAGCACATGCTGCCTAAGACACCCACCTTACTTGGTAAAGGTACAGCCATCCTGGGTTGCATGAATGGGGATCCCATCAGATTAGAGCTTGAGGTGTGTTGGAAAAGAATCATGACGTCTCTTCAACAATGGGAAGGTCACCATCAGTCAGCTATAAAGAGGATCCCCTGTTATCAATCCACACATGACAGGGATAGGAGAAATTAGCCATGGTTAAGCCCTAGTACTTCACTTTATGAAAAGTAAGTTGTGACATGACTCCACCAAAAGAATGAATGACAGAAGAGGAACTCACAGGTAGCCTCTCTCTATATAAAATGCATTTTTGATTAGGTTTCTCACAGACCAAGAGGAAATAGCCTCAAATTTCATCATAAGGCTTAAATGCAAATGCATCTTTCTAATCATCTAATGACTGCTTTTCCTAAGAGAGTTTAGGCAGGATTGATGCATGCCATTTGCAGGCCAGAAGGGAAGCTGGCTCCATACGTAGGATAAATTACAGCAATAGACTTGCAAAAAAATGTAAACAAATTTGCTCCAAGCTGTCAGTGCAGCAAATTTCACCATGCTCCAATATCAGATTCCTCTCTGTATTTTAGGTCCTAAAAGAATATAGATGGCAATTGCTATGACCATGCTCCAGCTTTCTTTCTGTCTTTTCCCTGTAGGTAAAATTAAGTACTTTGACATTTTAGCTGGCCAATAAACTACTACTGACACATAGTCCGTCCCTTCGCATTCATATTTTGGAGGTTTCCATCCTCTGTGCTGTGTTCTGGCTTTCAGTGCAAATCAAATAGCTAGTTTCTTACAAGGTGCTGGGAAAGAAGTGAAACATATTTTCTTGCTGCTCTATATTCAGGTGTGACAGACTCACAGAATGGCTATTTAGGTCATGCTTCCCACCCATCCCCCCTTTATCTCCTTGAAACCTCTGTTAATCTCATCAAAAATTTTGTTTTGTTTTACCTGGTTTATAGCCAACCTAGTTCATCCTGAAAAGATAGATCATGGTACAGTGGCCAAAATACCTCCTCTGCTGAATGTTAGATCGTAACCTCTTTTTCCTTGTTACTCCCCCATGCATGCCAGTGGCAGATGGGGACTTTCATGTCTGTGGGATAGTGAATCTTACCAGGATTTCACTTGATTTTTTAAGAAGTTATTTGAGGCATTGAAATCTATTCTCAAAATAGATTCAGCACATTGGATAGTTCTTTCAAAGTTCAGACTAAAGCCAAGAATGAATTTTTAGTGATCTTCTCCAACTGCAATTAATAACTAATTTTGTTCTTTTTTCTGTTGCTCTGTTATTCTTGCCTCTGCCACCCATCCTTTGCTGTTTTCCACTGTCTAAATTGGGCATGGGTGGTAGAAAGTGAGAGCCAATGTGGTGAAATAGTTTGAGTGCTGGACTCAGACTACAGGAGACCAGGTTTGAATCTCTATTCAGCCATGGGAATGCACTGGGTGATCTTAGTCAAGTTACACTCTCTGAGCCTCAGAGGAAGGCAACAGGAAACCCACTCTGAACAAAGAAAACTCCATGATAGAGTCACCATAAGTCAGAAATGATTCAGAGGCAAACAATAACAATAAAGTAGATGGTAGTTTTGCATCTACCAATAGATCACTAGGAGATTTGCCCTGCTGGGGCAGTGGTTAAATGCCTGTACTGAAGCCACTCACTCACAGACCATAAGGTTGCAAGTTCAATACCAGCCAGGGGGCTCAGGCTTGCATCCTTCCAAGGTCACTAAAATGACTACCCAGATTGTTGGTAGCAATTAGCTTAGACATTGTAAACCGCTTAGGGCAAGAGTAGGCAACCTTTTTGAGCCGGGGGCCGGGTCACTGTCCCTCAGACAATTGGGGGGCCAAAGCATCAAAAATAAAAAAATAAATAAATATAAATACAAATAAAAATAATTTAAAAATTTAAAAAAATTAAAAATATGCATGCACACTCTCTCAGCCCCAGAAAAACCATGGCAAAACCCCTGTGGAGATTTTGCCAAGAAAACCCCAAGAACAAGTAATAACAACAATAATCAATATCGTCATGGCGGGCAGCGGTGGCGGCGGCAGGACTGGCCTGGGGCCAATCCTAAGGCCTCGGGGGGCCGCATCCACTCCCCGGGCCTTAGGTTGCCTACCCCTGGCTTAGGGAGTGCTTATGTACACTGATAAACGGTATAAAAATGTACTTGTTATTGCTATTGCTATTTGCAATAGATCAGCAAGGGTTTCCCACTTACAAGAGCAAATTAACAAAGCTATCAAAGACTTTTATACACACACACACACACACACACACACACTTAATTTAGCCCATGGCACCTGCAGTATTGCACTGCATCTTCTGAAACACTGTTTTGCATCATATGTTCTGATCATCCTTTATTCTATAGCTGTCCATGTGGTCATTAAATTTCTTGAGGAGAGACTCAAATAGTTTTTTTCCAAATAATTCTTCTTGTGTCTGGCCTCTAGGATAAGCTACCTGAAGCGAGAACTAGCCACAAAAGCTTAGGTTGAAAGAAATCTGTTAGTTCTTAATTCTTTGGTATACTCCGGAAATAATCTTTTCATCATATTAACCACTAGAACACCATTTAGATTGAGAAGAACAGGTGTCCCACCAGATGTTTCTGGACTAGCCAGCAGGACAAGGGATGATATGAATTGTCTTCTAAGAACAATTGGATAGTCTTGTTTAGACTGATTGAAAGTAACAGATAACACAGGCTTGTGATAAAAAAAGAACTTTTTGCAATATTTCAGATACTTCTGAAGTATTTTGGGGTGCTAAATTTGAAAAGCACAATAAAATGTTGTATCACTCCACAGTCCCCCCCCATGTGATAGTTATGTTAATTCAGTTGTTACTGAGCTTTGATTAAGTGCAGACACTGATGTTTCAGAATGATTTCTTTTAGTACCATTGAACAGATTTTGGTTTTTCATATCAGCAAATCAAGGTCTTTTGAAAGCCTATTAAAATTTTTTAACCCTTTTCTTACTCTTTGCAGGATAATTATTTGCAGGTTCAATTCATTCAGTCACATATTACAACACAGAAATGTCAAAACAAGTTGTAAAAAATACTATACACGATGGAGCAAATCTGAGGTCATTTTTTAAAAAATTTAGAATGCCAAATTCCTATAAAACCAGAATAATTATTTTATGTCCTTCAGTTTTGCAAGTCTGTGTAATTAAATAAATGGTTAATTGAAGATTCACACAATTTTTGACTTCAGCTCTGTAAAGTGCTATGAACATGTGATGACATTAGTCATATAACTTGAGAGAGATAAAGAAGGGGAAGGGAAGAGGGAGGTGTAAGAAGTGGAAAGGTGTGACTAACTTGAAGGTAAACGTTAAGCTCAAGCATGTTGCATGTTACAGCTCGAATAGTGAAGATATTTCTATACTAGAGATGGTCAAAGTGTGGTCCCAGGGCTTCATGCATCCCCTGAAAGATGTTTTTTGTGGCCCTCAACACCTCCAGAACCCCGACTGACCTTTTTTTGTCCCCTTCCCCAAGAGGGTGAATTGCTGTTCCTGAAAGTCTCCAAGTGTAACAATTTATCTTCTAAATATACTGCAAGGTCTCTCATCTCTTAGTTTAACATAAAAATAACATTTTTTGAGAATCAAAAGCAGGCTTCCAGCTGCTTGGGGAGGTGTATTTTTCTGTAGTCCATGTGCCGCCCTTGAGGGTTCAGGGGCATAAATTTGGCCCCCTGACCAGCCACAGTTGCCAACCCCTGCCTTAACATGATATAGGAATAGGGTTGCCATATTCTGTTTTTTGCTGGGGCATTCATGGTTTGTAACCCTTTGTGAATTCCCAGCCTAGGTTTGGAGCCAGTCCCAGTCCTGGCTTCTGGCTCCCATCTCCTTCTCTTCCTCCTCTACCGCCACCACCTCCTCCTCTTGCTGCGCTTTCAGCAGCAACATGTGAGGCCTAGCTGCCTTGCTAGGCCTCACTGGGGGTCGGGGTTGGGGTTGGGTCTCCACCACCAATTGCCTTGCGGGGCCTCAGCTGACCACCTGGGCCCCAAGGAGGAAGGCCTCCATGGCAAGGCCTATCCTCTGGCGGCACTGGAGCAGTGCAGTGCCTCAGCCAGCTGGCCATGGGGCAGGCCTCCACAAGGACTCTCTCCCAACGGTGGTGGAGCTCTGTGGGGCCTCAACCAGCTGAGGAGATGTAGGGAGGCTGCCGCGGCAAGGAGGACCACATTGGCACTGGAGGACGGCAGAGGCACTGGGTTTAGGTAAGGCAGGCGAGCCTGGTAGACCTCACCGGGAACTGAGGCGGATTGGGGCTACCTGTGCTGCCTTGGCCTCCCTGTTTGTGCTTTTGACTGGGCATGAGCTTTCCTAGACTAAAGTCTGCTTCTGCAGATGCATTTAGTCTCAGAGGTGCTCCAAAATCTGTAATGTCTTTGAATTCTATTATTATTATTATTATTATTAACTGAAAGAAAGAAGTTGGCAGCATGAGCTTTCCTAAAGTGTGCTTCCTCAGGTTCATTAAGGGCCTTTGCAGACTGCCAGAAATAGTGCAAACTGAGTCCACTTTAAGGGTTAGGGCTAGTGCTAGGGAGTCATGGGAATTGGTTTTTCTCTGAGACATTGAGCCTTCTCTGTCAGAGAGCTCTGGTGCCACAATAAAATACAGTTCTCATGATTCTCTAACCCTAACCGTTAAAGTGGACTTATTTGCATATTGCATATTGTTTCAGAGGTTCAACAAGATCTCTGTATCTTTGAATTCTACCTCCTCAGATGTATTTTATTATGTTTGTTGTTGTGTGCCTTCAAGTTGTTTCCAGAGAGGAAGGGCTACATTTCAACCTTCTGCCCAGGAAGAATGTCAAAATCTCCTCCATTTTGAGCATGACTAAGAAGCATGGATTTATATTAATTTTTTAAAAATTATTAATATTTTTGGCTTTTAGTTGGTTGTGTCCTCCATTTTTATTGAATATCCTACATTTTGGTCTAAATTTTGTCCTACATTTTTTCTACATTTTGTCCCAGTTTGGTGGT
>CM034701.1:313306168-313319573 GCA_020142125.1 Phrynosoma platyrhinos
TTGCCAGAGTTTCTGGTCTGATTTGGAGCAAATAGGGACCCTTTTTACTCCAGGTAACTGCCCTGGAGTGTGATGGGACCTGTGTTTCAAGCATTTTGGCCCCATGCATAATTTATACAGGTCAGTGCAGGAATGGGAGACGAATGTTTCTTTTCCACCACGTGGACACAGCCCAAGTCTACCCTTGGGAAAAAGTGTAAAATACAATAATGGCTCAAAAATGGAAGGCGTCAGTTATGTGGCTTTAGATGTCCAGTGCGTTCAACATAAATGTAGCTTTATGCAATGAGAAAAAAAAGATGTGAAGGAAGAGGGGAGTAGGGTGATGAAGAAGAGGGGAGAGAGGACAAATATAAATAATTAAATAACTATTTCCCTGCATGAAGGGCAAAGGTTTCACATAGCCACTGCTCTCCCCAAAGCATAATACCTCTACAGGTATTACACCTACCTCAAAGAAAAGGCAAGGTATGCCACATGGGAAAGCAAAATGGTAAGAGCATGTGGTCTGTAACACTGTGGTCCATATTAGAGCTTGGGAAATTACTTTAGATAAGTAATCGGGTGCCATTCATGTTCCAAGTCTAACCCCTACCAGCAGTTATCTATTGCTGCAGTTAAAAATTTAACAACTCTTTTTATGTGGATGTGTCACAAGGTAAATAGACTCATCTCCTCATTAGTTACTTGTAAAAAAAATCTTAAACGATTTGGCCTATGATTCTATGATCTTCTGTTTACTTCATTGCTGTCTTCATACTCACAACAGAACATGGGACAGCAGGACAAAACACATCATGAGACAGCACTTGAATCTTGTGATATCCCATTCTTTACCATTTAGTGAGGCTATGCCCCATATTGTACTATAAAAATAGCTAAATAAAGTTATAATTAAACTATGAAAAGCATATGTTGCAATCATAATCAATAATAGTTATACTTTAGTTATGTGAAACAAGAATTCATTAAAAGTAAATATCTATTTTAACTGTTATGTCTACACTCTGAACATGACCTATGATGGCATGTACCACTGTACAGATTATATAATACCTCTGAACATAAATTATGGTCAGATAGCATATTATGGAGGCACTACCTCTTTTTTTTTAATACATCTTTTTAAAATACCTTTATATTGTTTCTGTGAAGTATACTGATGCTGATGCTAAGAGTGAAAATGTTCACATATCAGGTGCACTTCAAACAAATTCAGCAATTTAAAAAGATCAATTTCTGCAGATAATTGCAATTAATAATAGAAAATATAACTAAAGTCCTATGTTGTTATTTTTGTTATTGTTGTGGAATCTGGGCAAAAAATGATATGACATTTAAGACTAACATAATGAAACTTGGTTTGAGATTTTGCATAGGATAGGGTGGGAGTGTATAAAGGAAAGAAAATCCTCTTACAATAATAACCCTGATCTAGAGGAGAAAATAAAGGCATGTACATGAGAGGAAACTGCTATGGAGGATAATTTAATAAAGGAAACACAGACTTTCAACAACTGCCAGAAGCAGCTCCTCAGAGAGATTTGTGGGGTGGTACATGCCATCATCCATGAAAAAGATCAACTGAAAAGCTAATGGGCCATGTATCTTTGTGCTGCACAGCATGATTAACTGGCCTGTTTGTTCAGATGATGTAATACCTCTGGCTTGGGATGTCATTGTTTGATTCTGTTGCAATTTGATATCCCTGCCATGAAAAGCTTTGAAAAAGTCCTTCTTACTGTGCTGTTTAGTTTAAGTGATAACGAGCACACATGATTGACCTACTTTTATTGCTCCTGAAGCCACAAAGAGCCACAATTTGAAATAATATATTTTTATTGAATACTTAAAAAAAACCCACCAAACTGCTAGTCTATAACAATGGGATTTTACTAGTGGCGCTGGTTATTCTGGTCTATAGGACACTTATACATCACTTAGGAGGTGCAGCTACCCTGTAGAAATAATGTAGTTCAACATCACTTTAAGTGCTGTATCACCATCCTATGGAATCCTGGGATTTGTAGTTTTACAAGGTCTTTACCCTACTCTGTCAAAGAGTGCTGGTGCTTCACAAAATTTCAAATCCCATGATTCTGTAGGATGGCACTGTGACCTGTGCCGTCTCACTTTTCATTGTTGTTTGAAAAGATTGTCATATGACAATAATGACTTATATTCATACTTAACACACAAAGAAAAACCTCTTCAGATTGGTTTTTCAAACTACTCTTCCTATTATATTCAAAGTGGAATAGCCCACAGATAATAACTATATATATATATATATATATATATATATGCACATTTATATATGCACATCTGAAATTAATGAAAAAGTTATACTTCAAAAGGGAAAAGAAACAACCATACCTTGGCAATAATAGGAAGAGTATTATATAAAAATAGAAAGAAATTATAATCATCCAATAAATCCACTCTTCCCAACAAACAGAGACAATAAATACACAAGTAAGCTAGTCAAAGAAGTGAGTGGAAGCTCAACATTAGAGGACAGTAGGTGCAGTGAAGAAGGGTGTTAGGGGAACATCTAGATAAAATGAAAGGCCACTTTCTAGACTAAATCTAGACAATATGATTTCTAGACAAAGTGCTGTTTGTTTTTTTAAAGGTCACCCACAGTTGTATACTTTCAAAAGCATGTTGCAGGCATTGTTGCTTTTGTGTGCCTTCAAATCATTTCTGAATCATGGTGACCCTAAGGAGAAGTTTCTTGGCAAGATTTTTTTTCCACAAGGGGGTTGCCTTTGTCTTCCTCTGAAGCTGAGAGAATGTAACTTGCCCAAGGTCGTCCACAGGGTTTCCACGGCTGAGCGGGGAGTGAAACCCTGGTCTCCAGAGCTGTAGTATAATGCTTAAACCACTATACCATGCTGTCTCTCTTTGTAGACATACTTTTATGTAAACACATGTAGCCGATTTAAATCTTATTGATCTCATTAGGAATTAATAATTTTAAGTGGAAGGATATTGGCTACACTGCATCTTATAGATGAAAATCTTTATTATATAGTTTAGCTGGAACTTTGGGGAAATTGCTTTTCCTGACAAGACTGGCTATGTCCTCAAATAAAGAGGTAAAATGGAAGTTAGTTCATTCCTGGATTATATTCAGGGCAAAAAGCAGCTAAACACTTGTTTCTCCATTTCCTTACCTGCAAAGGAGGTCTATGGTATCTGGATTTAGTCCCTGCCCTGGTTCTTTCCAAAAGCTCTCTTCTCTTTTCATAAGCAGAGGTGGTACAGATAAATCACCTTTATCAGAAAGGGCCAGAAGTGTTTGGGATTTTAAAGGTTTTGGGGGGAGGGAGATTCTAAAATATTAGCATATACATAATGAGATATTTTGGAGATGAGACCCAAATCTAAACATGAAATTCATTGATGTTTTGTATATACCTTATACACATAGCCTGGAGGTAATTTTATACACAACATTTTTAAAATTTTGTGCATGAAACTAAATTTGTGTACACTGAACTATCAGAAAGCAAATGTGTCACCATCTCAGCCACCCATGTGGCCAATTTTGGATTTTGGAATATTTCAGATTTCAGAATTCCAGATCAGGGAGACTCAACCTGTAGTGCATCTAAATAGTGAACCAATTAAACAACATCCATACCCTGCCCTAAGCTATCAAAGTACTTATTTATTGCGAGAAGAAGTGGCACCTTTCCTGCCAGACACGTAAAGTAATGGTCTATCAGACAAGGACATCAGGGGCCCCTCAGGAATGAAAAGCTGAGGGGATGCATTGCTATTGATAACCCCTTCTTTGCATCCTGTATGAATTTAAAAATCCACTTTTCCTGGAGCCCAACATTAGTTTTTGGAAGAGCTTGGGAAAATTCCTTTTTCAACCATACCATCCAGAATCCCCAGAAAGAATGGCCCCTTTCCCAAGCTAGATTTTTTTTTAAAAAAAACCCAACAACTGGTGTATGACAGAAAGAGATGTTGTGGCACAGAGCCCTATATATGAGATTTCTTTCCTAGAAAAGATTGCCTGGTGGCAATATTTTTCTCCTTTTGATGCCCAGCAAAGATGTCTCCTGGACTTTAAAAATTGTAACATATTTTTCTTTTCTTTTAACAAAACACATTCTTTTTTGTTTGCATTTTATCATGTTATTCTAAACCGTTCTACTTTCTAACACATGCACTCCCACACTGCAAGAATCTAATGCCTTCAATTTGATGTGTGAGTCTGTTCGGGAAGAGACGTCTCAGCAGTGCAACAAACAAGCTAAACAGCAGGCTCAGTAAAAGTGCTTGAGTTTGTTCACAACTCAATTGCCAAATGGATTGTTGTAGATTGGCAGAACTGTTTGTGCTTCTTCATTTTCATTCCCTTCTTCATCACTCATCCCATGTGAGATTTTCTGTTGTCATTTTTCCCCTTCCTCATTTCATCCCTGTGCCTTGCCATTCCTTATCCTTGGGCTCTTCCTTTCCTCTTCAAACTTGTTGTCTGTCTTTACCCTTCTGGTCTTGTTACTCTTGGAAATATTTTTCTTCACAAGTTGGTAACTGTGCTGATGTCAAGGGCCAGAAGGCTTCCTCTTTTGGAGTAACTTAAGATAAAGGCTTCCTCAGCGTCCTTCAGAATTCCTTTCCGTATGCTGGTTACAAAGAGATCCGTTTTAACCACCATTTTGTATTTCTAGGCAAGTGTTGAAAGAAGTGGATGCCTAGTGGCAGAAGTCTAAGTGAAGATAGTGACTGAAAGGGAAAGTGAACCAGTTGGTTGTGTCATTGTTCCACTTTCACAATTTGTTTGTTTGTTTGTTTGGGTTATTTTCCATCAAGACAACTTTGAGTTATGGTGTTCCTATGAATGAGGTCTAATCTGCACTGCAGAAATAATGCAGTTTGACATAACTTTAACTGCCATGGGTCAGTGCTATGGAATTTGTAGTTTTGTGAGATATTTAGCCTTCTCTGTGAGAGAGCTCTGGTGCCACAAGAAACTACAAAATCCCAGAATTTCATAGCATTGAGATATGGCACTTAAAGTGGCATCAAACTGTGTTATTTCTGCAGTGCAAATGAGACCTAAGAGCCCTTCCATGAGCCCTGGTAATAAACAGCCCTGCTCAGGTCTTGCAAACTCAGGACCATGGCTTCCTTTGTTGAATCTACCCATTTGTAATGCAGCCTTCCTCTTTTCCTGGTGCCTTTCACTTTACCAAGTATTATAATCTCTTCCAGGAAGTCACATCTTCTCATGATATATCCAAACGTTATAGAGTCAGTTTAGCCATCTTGGCTTCTAGGGAGAGTTCACACTTGATTTTCTCTAAGGAGTTTATCACACAGGGGAAATCCTGTGCAGAAACAGGATTTAAAAGGTGGGGGAAACCCGCAAAAGCAGGCAGATTTTCACATACATTGCTGTTAAAATGAGGTTAATCCGAACGGAAAGTAGTTAGAAACTGCTTCTTTTTACTTTTGGGATTTTCTGAGTTAACCCCATTTTAACAGCGACATTGTCTGAAAATCTGCCCACTTTTGCAGGTTTTTTCCAATTTAAAACCCCGTTTATCCCCCGTGTGATAAACTCCTAAGACTCATTTTTCTTTCTTTCTGGCAGTCCACAGTATCTTTCGAACTCTCCTCCAGTAACACATTTCAAATGTCAGCTTTCTTCACTGTCAAGCTTTCACAGCCATACATATAATCAGTAATCTATGCTCTAAAAGGGGATGGTCCAATTTTTGTGTTTAATTTGTATTCACATTGTATTCCATTCGGGTTAACCTCATTTTAACAGCAATGTGTATTCAAAAGGGGATGGTCCAATTTGTGTAGTCACTGAAGTAATAAGAATTATTTCCCAAAGCCCATCTCTCTTATGCATTCTTTCCTTTGGACTATTGATTCCACACACACACACATACACCTCCACACACCCCACTTTCTAATGCTTGGAGCAAGCAGCCCACAACAGTGCTCAAAAACAGAATACTGAAAGTGTTACTGCATATAGTGTATTCATAGTTTAGCAGAAACTCCCTCCAGTACAATTTCCTGTAATCTTCCTCAAAAGGCTTTCATCCAGACTGGTGATTTATGCCAATTCCTATCATGCCATTTAAATTTGCTTCTTGATACTTCCCCATCTAAATGTTCTCCTCACATGGAAAAAAATATCAACAGAAAGTTGCCGCATTTCAGTTCATGTGTGGGCACCCGGCTTGTGATGTACATGGTAACATTAGGTGTGGATGTGTCTAAACCCCTCAAATCCCCAAATGTGTTTCCAGATCGTTGCAGTTCTCACTCACATGGTCACCTTCTGTTTTTCTCCACTTAGTGCCTCCTTATTTTATATACACGCACACATGCACATACACAGAGGTATAATGCCAAAGTTTGGAGGTATGGCGCTATAATTTCATTTCTTTCATCCATGTAACGGCTCTCTAGCACCTCAGTTCACACTCTCCCACATCTTAGCACAACATCAGTAGACCCCTGTGGCAGAATGATCAAGCCCCCATATGTATATATCAGTCAGCTTGACAAGATAAGCGGAGGAAAGCTTTATTTGCTTTTCCTAAACTTGTAGCTTTGGCCCAAACTGAATCTGACTAGTGCAGTTTTGTGGGGGTTGATTTTTCTGAGTATAGGTATAGTATTATTGCTAAGATGCCAGAGGGGGTGTATGCACAGGCCAAAAGGCCCATGTTAACCCCAGCCTAGTGTTGTCCTGTCTGGATGACAGAGAGTGTTAGCCCCAGGTTGGGATTAGCCAGATTGGGTATGGATCTAGTGGATCTAGCCTGATCCCACTCCTAAAGGCCAGCTGTTTGCAGTGGAGTTTCTATGAAACTCCACTGCAACAGCGAGCAGACTGCACAGATCCCCAGACTTCTTACCTGCTTCCACTGTTGCATCCTCTCTGAAGGCTCCCACTGTGCGTGATGTCGGAAGGGGGTGCCTGGCCATGTAAGTGTAGCGAGGTGCCTGATTTCTGCCTACGGACTGCAGTGCAGAGGTTCAAAGAAGATGCAACAGTGGTGGCAGGTAAGGGGCATGTGGCAGTGGCAGTGGCAGATCCATGGCATGGTGGTGGGCAGGTGAGTGGGTGAACATGGGGACTGACCCAGGTGAAAACCACAATCAGGATATCATAGCATTGGCCTGTGGTATCCTGACCATTTCTTTAGGCTCAGAGAGCGCATCTACATTGTAGAAAGAATGCAGTTTGATGCCAAATTTAGGTTTTAGGTTTCCTAAGGCTTCAGCCTTTGTTAAGGAAACAAAAATATTGAATATCAAAAATGTCAAAGCCAAGCCTGTTAGGATCTAGCTTTAAATTAGCAGAGTAGAAGAAATGTGCTCTTGTCTAACTGTGGAGATTATCACACTCAGTTATAATGCATCTTACCTGAGCCAGCTTAAAATTAGAAGTGGGCAGCATCCTAATATTATCACACACATTTAGCTGCCAAAATTGCTGCCTGGCTTCTGCCCGGCTTAATCACTGCTCCAAGGGGCACTTGAATGAGAGGAGAGATGGCATGCAGGAATTCCCTAACTATCTAAGGAGGGGAAAAGAAAATGCAAAAATCTTCCAACAGTTTAACTACCCTGATTCCATCCTACAGAATCCTGGGATTTTTAGTTTTGTGAGGCACCTGCACTCTTTGGCAGAGAAGGCTAAAAACCTTGTAAAGCTACAAATCCCAAGATTCTGTAGGATGGAGATACAGCACTTAAAGTGGTATCAAAGTACATTATTTCTACATGGTAGATGCATCCAGAGAGCAGTGTTTTTTTTAAATTAAAACATTAAAATGAGGTATTGAGGATAGGGGAAAAGATGGAAATAACCTAAAAATGTATCAGCTAAAAAAACACCACCACACTAATTTGCCCTTTGGGTTGGAACAAAATAATGTAGAATGTTAAAACAAAATGTTTACTACTGAATAGAAGATTGAAGAAGAAGTGGAGAAATAGCCTGAAACATTGTACAATTGGCAAAACATTATTGGATATTTATTTTTAAAATATGGGAAGTACAGCAACAAAAGCCACTTCCTCCTGACACATTTGCCCTATCTGGAAGAGCTCAAGGTGTCTCTTATTTTCCTTTATAAGAGTTGTTTTGTTTCCTCGTGTGATGCACTTTCTGGTCTATAACCTTGCAGCAACCACCAAGAAAGTCCTGTTTCCCGCTGAAGCACAGAATTAGCTTCGATGGGGCTGTGGTGAGGGAACATCCCTTAGTAATGTTTAATGCCTTGCAGCAGTCTCCCTCTGCGAACTTTGGCAAATCATTCCATTTCTCTGTAACTGAATCTCTAAAAACACAGTTGACTTCTGAAAGAACTTGGAGAGCTTCACATTAAACTTCTATTCCAGAGTAAAACATTGTTTTTCTATTCATTGTTCTATCAGCTGGTTTGCTTCTTCTTCTTTTCTTCTTCCTTTTCTTTTTCTTTCTTTTTTTTTAATACCCAAAGAAAACATGCCTCACAGTTAGCAGTTCTCTGCAAATATGAGTTCAGCTTAGAGTGCAAGGGAATTTGAACCCCTGAAGTACCTGCCCTGCTGCACACAAGCCAGTTGCCTGCTTTGAGAGATGGGAACAATTACAGAAAGTTACAGAAAACAAAACAAAACTAAATTGCAGAGATTGTGAGACCATGTGAAAACCATGTGCAATTCAGATTGGTTTTGGTGAGGTTTTTAAAAATTTGCAGTGTATATCAACGCAGGACGATAAAGGATGGATTATGTTTTTAAAAGATAATTTAATTTTGCAAGTCTTGGTGAATATACAGTTGCCTTAGTAGCAACCATTTTACTTTTTAGCTGAAAAAATAAACTGAATTAATGTATATATTTTACAACTTTAGGGACAGTAAAACATCCTCGCTTTCTAAGATGTTAAAGCAGCTCCTAATCTCCCTTGACCATATCTAGAAATTCAAATCCAAAAGTAGTAACACAGGAGCTAACAGGCCAGCCAAAATAATTTGATGCAGGGAGGGAGAAGGGGAAAAGATGGGAAGTATTTTTATCCGCTACTTTTTCCTACTCTAAATCTTATCAAGTAGGACTTGACATTCTATAGCCATTCAGTTGACTACAAAAATAACATCAGTTGTTAGGGTACCTTTGAAAACATGAGCGAATGGTTACAGGACCTAAGCATATCCAGAAATCTATTTTCTGCTAATAAAAAGGGAGGGAAAGTTTTATCTATTGAAAAGATTGATGTCATCACCTATTTTTTTTTTTATCAGTAGCAACTGTGCATTTTGCTTAACCCCAGTTTTGCAGTCTAAGCAGCCTATGTTTCCCAGTAAGCTTCCCCGTATTTAGTATCAGAAGCTACTTTGAGCTCCTTATCAGGAGAAGGACAGAGTATACATTAATTAAATAAATGAATTCAGAATTGAATTCAGTGGGATGCAGCCACAAAAATTAATAATGTATAATTAAACTAAATGCAATAAATCAAATCTGTAGGAGTTAGAATATTTGTTTGTTTGTTCATTCAATTTATATCCTGCCTTTTTCCTGAACAGAACCCAAGACTAGTCAAAACATTAATTAAAATGTGGTACAAGAATTAAAACCTAATTAAAACTATCTTTAGCATGTAGCTCTGTCACATCTTCAATACATCATTAAGTCATCTCTCTCTACTGTATTGTATACTCACGCACCCATCCACCACATACACATCTTTAGCAACTGTAGTCCCAAATCCAAACTGTGCTGCTAGATTCAATCTCTTAATTGTCTATCCTTGACATTTTCAGGCAGTTTTGTGAGTTTTCTTACAGAAGAAAATGGCTAGAAACATGTATAGTCAACTCTACGTATCCACAAATTCTGCATGCACAAATTCAACCATCCATGGTTTGAAAATAATTTTTAGAAATATATCCAAAAAGCAAACACTGATTTTGTCATTTTATATAAGGGACACAATTTCACTACACCATTGTATATAATGGGATTTGAGCACAGTGGATTTTTGTATCCATGGAAGGTCCTGGAACCAATCCCAAGTACCAAGGGCCCACTGTACCAAGACTCTTGACCACACAGAGAAGATACTGTTCCATGGAGCAATAAATGTTAGTGCCCAGTTTAATTTGCTGAGTACTGTCCAATTAAGATGAGTCCTTTTCATTCAATTGCACTTGTATTTTAAGATTCCAATAATATAGTTTGAAATATCCTTGAAATCACAGTTTCCTTGAAAGGAGGGAATATTATGTTGCATCATTCTGTCCTCAAAGGTGTCTTAAACTGGGGTAGGGACTGGCATAGCATTTGGGCAGGAGGGAGGGGAAACTAACTTTTCCTCCAATTTCCCCAGCATATAGATACTTTTATTATATGAAGAACATGAAACAAAATTTGATAAATTGTTGTTGTTGTTGTTGTTTTTAATAATGATATCACTTTGAACACGAGAAGAAATTCACCTATCTTAAATGTCATGTTAAGGGAGCAAAACAACGTGTGGCACTCAATGTATGCCCTACCCACCCCTTACTAAATTTAGTAGTGAACATGAATCCTAAACACATTTAAAAGTGTGTGGGTGTTGATAGTGGGGTTAGGAGACTTAATATTATCCTTTCTTCTACCTAAGTTGGTCTTAACACGTCGGATAATTATTGTTCCTATGGATGTAAAGCTCATATCCACAGTGAGCTCAAGTGGACATTGCTAACATTCTAGTCCAAAGTGGTGACAGTTGGAGAACAGCCGTTAAAGACACAGAAGAAAGCACCAGGGAACAGCATCTAAACAACGCAGAAGAGAGTAGATATTCCTTCTGTTTTATTGTAACAAACTGTCTAAGCGTTGGTAAGTGTTTACAGTGTCCACTAGATGCTTTCTGCTGTATTGTAGTATTTAGATTTACCTCAAGGTCTACACGGTTGCTTGGTGTGAGAGAATCGTATTTAGAACTAGCACTGTCTTTAGATTCAGAGTTCACTTAACATTTTATTTTCCAAAATCACTTAACATTTTTTGTGTGCCAACAAGTAATTTCCAACTTATGGCTGAGAGTGTATGACTCACCCAAGATCCCCCAATGAGTGTCCATGGCCAAGCAGGGAATTGAACCCTGATCTCCAGCGTCATAGTTCAACACTCAAACTGCTACACCATGCTGGTTTCATTTGTTAAGACATTTACCCATGTCTTAATGAATGTGTTGAAAGAGGATTTAATTGTTTACCACAAACATGGGTGTTTTACAATACTAAGACACATTTTGACAAATGACTGTATAATTTTGATTGAAGTGATATTTATTTGCATATTAAGACTTGTCAAGTATGGTGGCTTCATCTGACCTCAAAAGATGGTGATGCATGAAACTGGACTATTGATCAGTTAAATACCGTGTCTCTGCTTTCTCAGCACACTACACTTGAACAAATATAATATACTAACACCTTTGAACCTGGTAAATATTAAGGATTCTAGTAGCACTGAACTGTTGCTGTGCTACTTCTCACAGCAGGCTGGGATGATTACTTATGTGTAGAACCACTGTTGCTTCAAGTGGAGCATTTTACCATATTACCAAAACGGTGAAAGGTCTGAAAATATGCCCTATGATAAATATCTTAGGGAGCTGGGTATGAATAATAATAATAATAATAATAATAATAATAATAATAATAATAATAATAATAATAATAATAATAATATTTTTATCCCACCCCTCTGCATACACAACTGGGGTGGCTTACATCATTAAAATACAGTAAAAATACAAACCATATCTCCAAAACCCACCCACCCCTTAAAATAATATTAAGCAATAAACAATTAAAAACATGTTTAAACAGATCATTATAACCCACAAACAGACAAACAAATAACAATAGATGCAGCAAAAAATTAAGGGAGAAAATGAACTGACTCTTAAAGGCTGGGGTATCTATCCAGAAAAAGCCTGTCAGGTCTGTCTTAACATCATTTTTAAAGCTGGTTAAGTTGGTGATAAGCAAGCCATTCTATAATCTGGAAGCGGTTCCTAAAAAGGCCCTCTGGACGGTTGCAGACAGCCTAGTTTTTATAAGCGGCAGCAAATTCCTCCCAGAGGACCTGAGTGTGCAGAGAGGATTATACAGAAGGAGGCAGTCCCAGAGATAGGTTGGACCCAAGCCATTTAGGGCTTTAAAGGCAATAACCAACACCTGTACTGTGCCTGGAAACTAATAGGAAGCCAGTGGAGTGATCTTAAAACCGGTGTTATATGGTCTCTTTTTGTTCCCGAAACCAACCTGGCTGTCATATTCTGTACTAATTAGAGTTTCCGGACCAAGCACGAGGGTAGCCTCATGTAGAGCACATTACAGAAATCAAGATGGGAGGTTACCAGTGCATGCATCACAGTCTCAATGTCCCTGACTTCCAGGAAAGGGTGCAGCTGGCGTATCAGCCGATGCTGATAACAGGCACTCCTAACCGTCATATATACCTGATTTATCATCTGGAGTGATGGATCCAGGAGTACCCCCAGACTGAGAACACAGTCCTTAGTGGAGAGTGTGACCCCATCTAGGACTGGAGGTTGTATCCCAATACCTGCTTTCGGGGCCGCTAACTGTCAGTACCTACATTTTGTCTGGATTCAGTCTCAATCTGTTTTTCCTCATCATGTCCATTACTTCCTTAAGTCAATCATTTAGAGGAGAGATACCATCTGAAGTCAAGGCTGAGGACCGAGAAATGGAGAAATATATCTGGGTGTCATCAGCATACTGATAACACCCACCCCCCTCATGTCTCTGAATGATTTCTCCCAGCAGCTTCATATATATAAAGGAATGGAACCATTGCAATGCAGTGCCTCCAATTCCTAATCTTCTCAGGCAATCCAAGAGGATGTTATGATCTATTGGGTCAAAGGCCGCTGAAAGGTCCAGTAGCATCAGCAGGGTCACACTACCCCTATCGATGCCCAGACAAAGGTCATCAGCCAAGGCGACCATGGCAGTCTCAACTCCATATCCTGTCCTAGAGCCAGTTTGAAATGGATCTACATAATCGGTTTCCTCCAAGACAGCTTGGAATTGAAGAGCAGCCACCCTCTCGATCACTTTGCTCAGAAAAGGTAGTAAAGAGACTGGCCTATAGCTATTCATATCCAGGAGGTCCAGGGAAGGTTTTTTCAAAAGCGGCCCTTACTTCAAACAAGGTGGAACATGGCCTTCCCTAAGGGATGCATTGATGATGTCTCATCACCCCCCTTGATGGCCAGCCATAATGGGCAAGGATCAAGAGGGCAGGTTGTTTTCCTCACTCTACCAAGGAGCTTGTCCGCATCATTGGTACTCACAGATTGAAACTGGACCAGTATAATTCCATCAACGGAGTT
>CM034701.1:313327993-313341562 GCA_020142125.1 Phrynosoma platyrhinos
AAGGGAGGAGGGGGAAGAAGAGGAAAAATAAAATCAGACCAGAAAACAGAAACAACATGGTCTAGTCCAGGCCCCATAGCCTTTCCTGCCTTGATAAAGTGTCTTCAAACCAGCTTCCCCACCCCACCCCCATATCGACTTGCTTCCAAGTGTGGCACGTGTGCAGAATAACCGACTGGGCATTTTCCAGGGCTGCACCTATGATGGATAGGTATGTTTTGCTTGCTCTGTGAGGTAGACGCGCCAAATAGATGCCTGCAGTTTCTACATGGACAAATGTTGGCATGAGAAAGAAGCTGCATGTCAGACCGGTGATGGGGAATTCAGGGGAGGAAGGACCCATCCAGTGCTCTCAAAACATGACTTGGGGTAGAAAATGAATGTACCTTTGAAGGACAAACCAAGAAATTGTAAAAAGTACAAACATTTTTAAATTTGTTAAAAGATCTGTACATTTCTGTACATTTCAAGAACATTTCTGACTTAGAGAGTCCTTTCGCACATAGTTTTGGAGTTTTGACATTCAGTAGCGTGTAGTGAAGAGTGAGTATGGCGTTGTGATTTGAGTGCTGAATTGCAACTCTGGTTTGAATCAGGCATGGAAACCCATTGGGTAACCTCGGGCAAGTCTCACTCTCTCATCCTCAGAGAATGACAAAGGCAAAACCCGTCTAAATAAATTTTGCCAAGAAAAACCTGTGATAGGGTCATCTTAGGGTCTCTATAAGTGGAAAATGATTTGAGGGCACACAGCAACAAATGTGTAGTTTGCCTGTTGGGCATACTGATTTTGTTCAACATTTTGTATTTTAAAAATAATTTAAATACTTTTTTAAAAAGCTATAGGTAGGATCTTTCAAATACACTCTTTCCCCGGTGTAATGTGTGGGTGTTTCTGGAGCTTGAGAACTAGTTGTGACTTTGTTTTTGTGACCTTGTGGCTCCAGTTTTTAACTCCCAGCAAGAATTTTCCATAGTTGCTGTCCTCTAGTAAACAATGTTGACAGTGGTATTTTTAAAAGTATGTCTTCTAATGTCCCGTTTCCAAAGAGAAAGAAAGAGAAAAAGAAAAGAAGCAGCGGGAAAACATTCTTTTGTTGGGTTATTCAGCTATTCAAATGTAACAGCAGAAATGATGAAATGTGTCAGAAATATCTAACCATGATAATAAAATAATCAAGCTTGAGAAAGAAAAAAATCTTGCTCAGAAGGTCAAGGCAGCATCAGTTAATGTGAACAAGTCTGAATTATTTACTATGTTTCAAATCCTTCTGAATGTTAACTTCCAGGAAGGGATTTAAGCATTTGTAACTACATGAATCCAATCATCAGGATAAGGGCAAACAATGTAATTATTTTAATATTAGTTCTGCTGCTCCCTAGAAGGAATGAAAACGTTTTATTGTGAAGTCGTAGGCTTTCATGGTCAGCATGCATAGTTTTTTGTGAGTTTTTTGGGCTGTGTGGCCATGTTCTAGAAGAGTTTCTTTCTGACATTTCGCCAGCATCTGTGGCTGGCATCTTCAGAAAAGGCTGAAGTTCTCTGAAGATGCCAGCCACAGATGCTGGCGAAACGTCAGAAAGAAACTCTTCTAGAACATGGCCACACAGCCCAAAAAACCCCCACAAAAACCTATAAAACATTTTATTATTTCAGCTGTTATCCAGGCAGTTAAAAAACA
Organism: Phrynosoma platyrhinos; assembly: GCA_020142125.1. Taxonomy (NCBI): domain Eukaryota; kingdom Metazoa; phylum Chordata; class Lepidosauria; order Squamata; family Phrynosomatidae; genus Phrynosoma; species Phrynosoma platyrhinos. The sequence goes on from CM034701.1 coordinate 313,329,676, forward strand.
ACAACTTTGCACTGAGTGGTTTAATCCAGGGCATTTTCTAACTCTGGGCCAGAACAGACTGGCAAGTTACGATGCCTTCTGGGTGGCTTGGGAGCATAGCAGCGTTTACATGCTGCATGCTCCCAAGCTGCCCAGAATCCATCCAGCAAATCACACAGTACTGGCTTCAGGATACTCCAGGGGCCTGACATTTACATACCACACGCCACCAGAGTGTCCAGAAGCTGCCCTAGGGTTGTGGCCTGGCCACTTAAGGCGGCTTTTTACCAGCTCTAATAAGAGCAAATCTTTACTGCTCCTATTTGGGCTGGCTCCAGGGAGGAAAGGGGCCATGGCGTGTGGTTGCCGCAGCTTTGGAGCGACCGGGTCTGGGGCAGCCCCAATCCGCTCTTGTTGGGCAGTGTGTTCCACCCCTCTGTGTCTTTAAGGGTGTTGCAGTGTTGGCATCTACACTGTAGAAATAATGCAGTTTGATACCACTTTAAGTATCCTGGAATTTGTAGTTTTAGAAGGTCTTTAGCCTTTTCTGCCAAAGTGTGCAGAGATTCATCCCAAGATTTTGTAGGATGATGCCATGGCAGTTAAAATGGCATCAAAGTGCATTATTTCTACAATATAGATGCACGATTGGATGGTATAAAAATTTTCCCATGTCCACAGGAAGATTTGTGGGTGCCAAGGCAAGGAAACATATTATTAGATGAAAGAGAAAGTTTTTTCAAACCTGTACATGAGAGATGGCTGAAACATGGGGACATTTTTGGGGACAGCTGACAGTGTTATGTCTATCTTGCAGACTGAGTTCTGTGTAAATTCTGAAACAAAATGTAACTCTGGGGTACTAAAATATACCATCTCCCTGAAAGAGAGTTAAGCAGCATTGTGCCTCCAACTAATGATAACCAGTTGTTGACTGAATGAAAAAAAAATCAACTGTACCACAGGTATAGCTAATGCACACTTCCCCAGGCTGGTGCTCTCTAGATGTTTGTGGATATTAGTTCTCATCAGCCTTAACACATGGGTAATGGGAGTTGGAATCCAGAACATCAGGAGGGCACCATGTTAAGAATGGCTGTACTAACAGGTACTTAATCTATTCAGTTCATAAAGAAATATTAGCTAACAGATAAAGGACCACAAAGCTTGATGAATTGAAGAGTAGGTGCAATGAAAAATTTCAAACTTTTATCTGATTCTGCAGGCATACCTGCTTTCTCCACCATCAAGATCCTTGCCCCAGGCAGGCCAAGAGTCAAGAGCAAGACTTATTTCCTGCTCTTCCAAGAATGTTCCCCACTGAAAACAGTGTTTAGGGCTGGAGAGTAAAAAGTATCTCCAATTGTGTGCCTCATTCTACACCCCCACTCTTACTTCAGATGCCCAGAGTCCTGTAGAATCAAGACTGAGAGCTTATCTGCTCTATATCACAAGGTGGGAAGTATGCAGCTGTCCATATGTATTGAACTGCAGCTCCAAGCATTTCTTATCAAAGGCAGTGCTTGCTAGAGCTGCTAGGAGTTACAGTTCAGCAGCCTCTCAGTGACCACATAGTTCCCACTTCTGCTATGCACATGTAGGAATTTGATGCCACCTCAACTGTCATTGCTAAATCCTGTGGAATCCTGTGGATTTGTAGTTCAGCAGGGTACTTAGATTTCTGTGTTGGAGAACTGCAGTGCACATCTCTGAATTCTATAGCACCAGAGTTCTAGGTAGAATCTTTAGTGCCTCACCAAACTTCAAACCCAGGATATAATGGGAACCAGTAGTAGTATCATACTACTATAACATTGTATTATATATATGTTTTAAAAATCCACCTGGACTTGGCTTTGTTCACCATTTTGTTTTTAGCAATGTCAGTCAGATATTATAGAAAGCCCACAAGCAGGGCATGAATGAAATAGCCCACTGCCATTGTTTCAATATATGATAATAACAGATAAACCATCTTTGAATGTGGAGGTTCTAGCTCAGGGGTCCCCAAACTACGGCCTGCGGGCCGGACCCAGCCCGTTGAGGTCTTCCTACTGGCCCGCTGCCGGCCCCACTGCTGCTGCCGCTCATGCCCCCTGCTGGATGCCATTTTGTGTTCCAAAATGGTGTCTGGAGTCGTGCGCATGCGTGCGGCATCGCACACGCATGCGCCTGCCACTGGATGCCATTTTGGAACACAAAATGGCATCTGGAGTCATGCATGCGCGCGCGTACCTCCGGCCCCCCGGAAGATCTGGAGGCCAGCGAACCGGCCCCCGGATCAAAAAGTCCGGGGACCCCGTTCTAGCTGTTACAGGTAATAGCCTTTAACATACTCAGCTTCCATGTATTTGTTTAAAAATTACACAGATGCATAATGATAGACCTATTAAAGCTTTCAGGCATGCAGACCACATCTCATTTCTTTGCGTACCAACTTAAGAGTAAACCTGAATAATAATTTCAAACATAAAAAGTAGAGTTTAGCTTTATGTATATTTATCCTGAGATTTAAATACCTGTCTCTTTTCATACTGAAAGACTGTAGTATTTAGAGTTTAAATAAATGCCTTTAAATATCCTCACATTTTTATCAGTGATCCAGACATAACCACAGAGCTGGAGGGAGAAAGATCAAGCCCTGTTGAAAGCATTTCAAACCTGAATAGGGAATGCCTTTGGGTTGGTTTTGCCCTTCCTTAATTTAACCCTCTAAAATGTCATCTAAGCTAACAAACACTGCCATATCTCGCAGTGGTGAATTCCATAAGTTATTCTTGTATCTGGGGTAGGTAGAGATATCAAACCTAAGACCCTAACTTTGGGAGGCAGTAATCAGATCATCCAATGTTGAGGGCAGTCAACAGACTTTGTTTGCTTGGCAAGATTGTACACACTTCCTCAGTTTACTGCCCCTCCCCCTGCCCCATAGCAGATCATTGCTGTTTAGGAAAAATGGAGGAATGTATTTAGGAATGGACTGGTGGAGTAGAGGATACCTTTATCTTCAGTCCATGATGATCCTGGTGTCTCTTATGTGAAGCATATTCATCTTTACCAACCTGCAGATTATTTACTGTGTCTAATAAAACTCAGTGGGATATACTGGAAAGAAAGATAACTACTTATCCTGTGAACTGTTTCTTAGAATGTGACAGAAAGTTGGGATTGACATGAGGAAACCTGCTTTTATATATGTGGATTACTAAGTACAGAATCTGAGCTGGTGATTGTCATACTAAGGTATATAAGGTAAAGGTAAAAATATTCCCCGTTGACAAGGTTGTCAAGTTGTGTTTGACCATAGGGGGCAGGCTCATCTCCGTTACTAAGCCAAAGAGCCAGCGTTGTCAGAGACTACTCTGTGATCATGTGGCCAGCATTATTACACAGAATGCTGCTTACCTTCCCACCAAAGTGGTACCTATTTATCTACTTGCATTTGCATGCTTTCAAACTGCTAGGTTGGCAGAAGCTGGGACTAGTGACAGGAGCTCACCCCATCATGCAGAACCCGGGTCTCGAACTGGGGTATATACTTGTCCCATATAAATCTGTCTTACACAAGTTTAGGAGGCCGTAATTTCAAGATGTTCCGTAGAAAACATTACACTGCTAGCAGTGAAGGAACAGGCCTTATCCCTTCTTCCCTCCCTCCTTTCCTTCTGGCCAGAGAAAGGTGTTCCACAGAGTAATCCTGTTCCCCCAAAACAGGCTTGGGGATCCATGTGCAGTCACAAGTGTGCACTTTAATCATCCTGGTGATCAGGACATGATAATAGAAAAGTTTAGTGTATCACATGGGGGGGATGCAGTAGTGCATATACAGATTGTATCTACGGTACTTATTGCAGAATAACCTATCACTCCTGATTCTGCACCCATAGTTACTGACATTAAGTAAAATCAGTATATCATATGTTTAGATTTTTACAGTATGTATGCTGCCTAGGAATAATGGTTTATAGACAGCTAGTTTGTATTAAGTACTTAAGTAATTAAGTAATCTTAGGCCTTGAGCAGACAGGGCAAAAGGAGCTGCCAGAGGCCACTTCCACCCCAATGTGCAATCAGACACTGTGGTCCTGAGGTTGGCTGCTGTTGCAGTCGGCATTGGATTGCCAGTAAGAAGTGCTTTTTTGCACTCCTTTTTGTGCCGGATTTGGGCCGTCTTAGGTGTGGGGCAGCTTCGTCCTGGTCCAAGTGGTATAAGTGTCATCTGAATGCCGTGACCTGAGATCAGCCAAATATGCATTTCTGCAAAACATGGAAGGGCCATATCCTTTTCTACAAACAATTGCCATGTTTCCAGAAGTGCAGGTGACGTAGAATGAATTTTTTTTTTTGTCAGAAGCAGAGTAGACCTAGTGTACCAGTGTTTGTTATCTTTGATGTCTCAAAGTTAGTTTTTGTTAACATTACCCTTATTCTGGAAGCAAGAGCTAAGTTTTTTCATCTGAAGAATCTGCGCACAGTTAATGTTAACTCTATGCTATTCATGTGCTACCACAGTACTGGAAAAAGCATTATTTTCTTTGGGTGCACGTCGTCCTGTCCCACTTTTCTGTCCCATATCATTGTTTTATCTAATTGCTATGTTGTCCTGGCTCAACAGTTGGGATTTTGTTTTCCTTTTGGAGATTTTAATTTCTTTTAAACTACATTGGACTTTCCCATGTACTGAATCCGTCTTTATTTTGTTCACAGCAACAGTACTTTAGTTAAGTACTACAGAACTTATTGAAAATCTTCTTAAATATCAATTATTTAATAAAACACATGTCTTGAAATATGCATACAGCAAGGTCATTCCCTTACCACTTTAGAAACTTTGAAAAACAACCCAAGTTAAGTAGCAAATAATTTGGCAAAGACAGCACAACAGTCAAATCATAATTCTTGGTTCTGTTACAAAATTATGTGGACTGACAGAAGGTTCCTTTTACCTTTGCTTTTTGAAATAGCTTTTATGAAAAAGTAAAAAGTTGCTTGAACCTATTGAAGTTGATGAGTTAAGCACACTCATTCCAGTCCTGAAGGAAAGCATCTCGCAGTAGTGGAGCTTGGAACAGAAGAACCAAAGCAAAGACTTTCCCATCAATAGAAGTTGTGATAGCAACTGCACTATTTGATGTTGTATGTTGTTGTTGTTGTGTGCCTCCAAGTAATTTCTGACTTATGGTGGCCCTAAGGCAACTCTATCACAAGGTTTTCTTGGCAAGATATGTTGAGTGGTAGTTTGCCTTTGTCTTACTCTGAGGCTGAGAGTGTGCAACTTGCCTAAGGTCACCCAGGAGATTTCCCTGGCTGAGCAAGGATTCGAACTCTGGTCTCCCACTGTCCAAGTCCAACACTCAACCTCTACATCATGCTTGCTTTCTTTGATTATATAAATCTGTTTCAAATCAGAATTTTCTAGAATTGGTTTTGGTTATAACATATTTATCTTTTGAGGGACAGAATAAGTACTGATGTTTCTGCCATGTGTCAACAATTACGCATTTATTCACAGAATTAAGTTCAGTTGGGATTTGCTGTCAGGTGAGTGCATGTAGGATTACAACCTAATACACTAATCTTCATATTTGTCCAGAATGTAAGAGTATACTATTACATTTGTTTTCCAATTACAGTGATAATAGCAGAATTAATATTTAATGCTAATGTACCTATTCAGGCTTTCAGGATTCTATTTTTGCTCATTCAACTGAACAGCAAAATGGAAGGAAGTAATTTAGCACTTACCTTTAGCCTTTTCCTTTTGATCGTTCTTCTTCAAGAACAAATAGTTCTGATGTGTTGTATCAGTGCTGCAGGTCTAGATGTGCTGTATATGGCTGAATTGCAATAATAGTGTCGTGATCCAAAGGCCTCATTCCCACTACATAACAAAATGGTTTGCAAACCGGTTTGAGGTGGTTTAAATGGCCTTTATTTGCACTTGCGCCAAATCCCTGATGTGGTTTGTTGAGGGCCCACTGGTGCTAGACCCGTTTAAAGCACGTCTTCCAGATCTGCAGAATTCCCTGTGTCTTTTGCAATAAATTGATTCAGTGCTAGTGTGAACGGGATGCAGATCGGAATCGGTTCCCTGTGACACAATCATCGATTGTCAGAGGGGAGTGTCTTAAGTGTGGTCAAGCCAAAATTAAAAAACTTTACCTGTGTTTGCCCATCTCTTGAACCTCCTGCTCCCTAGGTGAAGCACCACACTGCTGCAGGCTGCATTACCACTCTGCCTCCCCTCTTTACAGCCACTCCTCCATTAGTTTTTGTCAGTTTTGGAACTTTTGGGGAACTTTCCCCGTCTCATGGTACTTTGAGTTTACCTGCCCTTTTAAATGCCCTTTAAATTTGCCAGCCAGCACTTTGGTGTTGTTTTGTTTGTTTTTTGTTATGACAGTGGATGTGATAGAGCACATCACCAAATGTGGGTGGAAACGTTGATACGATTGCCATGACTGACGGGTGGGGGTGGGGGAAGAAGCTCCGGAAGAGGGTCCATTTTAAATCAATTCATTGGTAAATGTGAACAAGAAGTGGGTTAATTTGCTACAGGAAATTCGATCGGCCCAAATGTAGTGTGAATGATGCTCCACTGTTGAACCGAGCCATCAATTCAAGTCACAGACTGAATTATTTGTAAGTGGGAATGAGGCCAAAGAGTACTTTAGAGCTTAGAATTTTTCAAGTTTTTATTAACACCATAAGACTGCATTGTAAACTCCCTTTATTTAAAAAAAAAAAAAGGTATGATTTTCACATTAAATTGATAGAGATGGACATTTTGAAGGGAAAAATTGAAGGGGAAATTGAAATATGCATGATGTTCTGAAAATTAAACCTAAATTTACTCTGTTATTTTCTTAGCTGACATACCCATCTTGACATGGGTTAGAAACCACATAGGACTTTATCACATCAGCATCTTTCCTGCCACAATCATGATAGTTTAAGAATGGAAGCATACCATTTTGCTATAATTTCTTATTATCCTTTTCCTTGTGATAGCGCATTTGTGATCCATGGTCACTTGATCTGCCAGTGTAGCACGGAAGGGTGGCAATGAGTGATTGCAGCTGCCAACTGCCTCCCAAAGTTGGCTACTGTGTGAAAGTGCACACAGCAGCTGGTTTTGGGAAGCTGTTGGCAGCTGTCATCACTGCGAGGGCGAGGGGAGGGAGGGAGAGTAGCAGAATCATGCCCCCACACACCCCATGACTGCCTGAAAAGCAGAATTGCAGTGGAAGGGACCTATCATACTAAGGCAGCAATGGAATAGCAACAACATCAAAAGTCTATTGATGGATTTTGCCTGTCAATGAAAAGGTGCACTACAGTAATGAATTGAATGCAAGGCAACATCAGGGCAGGACTGGCTAAAGATGCTTTTATTCTGTTCAAATTATGCTTTTCTATCCTTGTGTGATAAAGTACCATACAATCACTTTCTCTCCAGTCCCCCAGATGCTCTTTCTTATCCCTTACCCACCTGATCCCTTACCTTCACCCCCAGTTTTCTTTCTTTCCTCTGAACAAAATGGTGCTTTCTGTTTCTTTGACCATCGTATGCCCCTTCCCCCCCCCCTTTGTCTGATCCTCTCTTTTCATTTTTTGAAAAGTCTGAGGCCCCTGAGGAGGGAAGCAGAAGTTGTGCCCAGTATGTTTTCTCTACTGTGCCTATGTGGATCTTCCTAGAAGTCCACTGGAGAAATGAATAGAGGAGGCCTGACAGTGGCTTCTTTTCACTAGTTGGGAAATCTGCAGCTTAGTGATTGATGATGGTGCTAACAACAAATTATTAATCCACTTAAAAACAGTACTGTTTCTATTAGTTAAGTTTAACAAAAGTTTATCAGGTTTGGACAGTATGACTTTTCCAACCCTTGTTCTGAGAGCATAGCCAAATATATAGAACTGAGAAGGGAGGACTCATAAAATAAATATTTTATGATGTAATTAAGAAATAGCAGTAATAGTGGAACTTAGCAAATGACAAATGTATTTATTTATTTATTTCCATTGTACTTTCCTGTACGTTTAACACATTTTGTCCCCGATTTCACCCAAAAGAGTTCCAAGAGTGGTTTATAAATATTTTCAATTAAAGTTAATATATTCTCAAAATTATAGGACAACTGAAATATATTTCTTTAGTCAGAGTCAATATATCTGAAGAATCCACAGTTTTCTATTCTAAACATTTACATCAAACTTCATGGACTTAAGAAAACTAAAGGTTCACATGGATTAAAATCCTGGTTCTTTTCACGTATTACATTTGTTGCTTGCCTATGTGAGTGATATACATCACTGAATGTCATACATCATCAGTCAAACCTATATCTGTTTCTTCCACTTGATGTAGACAATGAAGGAATTTGTGGTGATAGTACAGGAAGGCATTGAAGGCTATGTTGTATAAAAGCCCAGCTGTCCTGTTACAGGAGCAATAGACTTGGCAGTTTCTAAGATGCTACTCTTGTAACTAATAACTTAAGGTATTTCTGGGGTGAAACAGATGGCCCAGATAGAGTAGCCTTGTACTGCTCTGGTGCTGTTTGTGCCAGGACCATGGTGACCGCATGTGCCCAGTCTCAATCTGGGCCACTGCCCCTGTTCTGAATCAGGCTACGGATATAATCTGCTCCTTCTTGGCCCAGTTCTTCTACGATGGTGTGGCATCAACATGGTTTCTGGCTATGTTCAGGGCGTGCATCATCTAGACACCACACCCCCAACATGGCATGAAGCAGTGCCATTGTCCCATCCGCTTTGGGCCTCTGTATTCTGAAAGTTATCTGACAGCATTATCTGAATGTAGTTTTTCAGCAGAGACCTTTGGATATTGCTTGTGTGATAATCCAAGCAATTACAATACCAGTACCATCATAGTTTATCTTGTTTTTTTTTTTAAATTTCTGATTTATTTGCATCAGTGTATTGGTTTGTAGCAGAAAAAAATTAAAGTATTTTATTCACTATTCTGGGGGAAATTATATTCTTCTGCAATTTAGCTAGCTGTTCTAAGTCTTCTTCCTAATAAGGACATGTTTTCCTACATTTTGCAATTGTAACTACATATTATCTTGACATATTTTCCTTAAAATAAAAAAATCATTTAATAAACAGAGAAACTGGATTTATGCCCCAGGACGGTATGAGAAATAATCATTCATGCCTCTTCTCAACTGCTTACTAAACTTCTTTTAGCTTGATGCATGTGAGGCCTAGATACTGAGGGCACTAATTTAGATTTAGCAGAGGAACAGTAGAAGACATGTCTTCAAAGAAATCACTGGGGGGAAAACAGTTCCTCCTAGATCTGAATAAATGCCATAGCAGCCTCCAAAGTGAGGATCAGGCAGAATCTTCATTTAAGTGATGTGGAAGCCATTTCTGCCATGATTTTGTCCCTTCTGTTTCAGTTGTGTCCTTCAAAAAGGAAGTCCACAGTTTGAGAGCCATTGGGTCCATTTGAATGACACGGCTTGCCAGGATTTTGTGGGAGTCCTGGCATGTCATCAGGAGTAGTTTAAAACAAACACTGTACTGTGTCATCTAGCAGATGTTCTTTCTCCTCACTGTTGTATTCTCCAAACAAAGCAAAGGAAGAATGTAGGGTGTCTCCCCCCCCCCCGATTTACTTTTCAGGTTTGTGGAAGGGTGCAAACTAAAGAAGGAACATGCCCACTGCCAGGCGACAGAGAGAGTAAACCAACTGTGGAGCAAAGCTCTGTACTTTAACTGCTCCCATTGCAAGTGTACACTGCAAGTGTAATCAGTTAGTGTGCAGAAGAGTTTTGCTAATTCATGACATACCATTTCACATTTGTGTGCTGTGCAAATGTACCCATTCAGTGAGTGAAAGTTTAGTTAATTAGAGAGGGTTGTTAGTAAACATCATAGGGAATCTCTTCCTATTCACTGAAAAGAAAACAGGAGTGATGGGGAGAAGGGATCCAGGTGTTACTAGATTCCTTCCTCTCACCATCCCATTTCCCCTTTACAACAGCTATCTTTTGAAAAATTACACAGTGGATTTGTAAACAGCAGTAATAAAGTCCAAATAAAAACAAATGTCTTTAAAAAAAACAAAGCACAATTAAAATAACATCAAGGAAAAATAAATCCTTCAACTGCAACTCAGCTTAAATGCTAAAAGCCCATCTGGATTTTTTTTTTATTTTGAAAAAAGGGGTCTCTCCCTGCCAGCAGAAGGACCACAGGGTGAGCCAGACAACCTCAGCAAGGATTTTTTTAACCCTCAGAGTTACCACAGAGAAATCCCTCTCTTATGTTCCCAGCCAATTTCCCCGCTATATACTCATGAGTTTTTAACACATAGAACTGAACAATTTCCTACACTGAGAAAGTAATTGTGAGTAGTGATGGGGGACCAGAAAATGTTCATGTACATTATATTTTCCCCCTTTCATTATTACTTTCAATTTCATGCATGGTTTCATACTTGACATAATCAGTGGACACAATGCAAATTAATTTGGGCAATCAGAATAGGTATTGTAATAGGAATAGGTATAGCTATTCAAATCTAGGATCATACTTGTAATTCGTTTCTCCCTTCCCCTGTGTTTATCCCTAGGAAGCACCTATATTTGCACAGCTCCTCGGGCACACAAAATTTTGTGTACCTGAAGAACTGTGCAAATATTATTGCCCCCTCATCACTTTGAAATCTAAATAAGAAATGAATGTTGCTGAGTTGCCAAAATATCTGTATTCGAACAAAAATAATTGCCAAGTAAAGCTTTGAAATTATTTGAATATGACATATGAACTATACCTTTTATTTCATTTAATTTTAAAAATCATATTAAATATTTCAGTATAGGAAGCCCCCACTTTTCAATGCTTCACTTTTAAGTAACTGGCTCTTTTGAGTCTTACAATTACATACAACTTCTGTATATACTTGGCTATAAGTTGACCTCATGTATAAATCGAGGGCAGCTTTGAGGGCCAAAATTATTGATTTTGACATGACCCTTGTATAAGTTGAGGGTAAAAGTTGTGGGCATGTAACAAAGGAAGCATAGGAAAATGATACCAAGGAACTTACAAAATTCCAGCAGGCATAACTGTTTTGTGCTCACACTAAAGGCAAGATGGATGAAAGAGTAGATGGGCTTAATGCTTTCAGGACAGATTACACTCTTGCCTATAGTTTCCTTTTAAAAAATAAGAGTTAAAATACAGCACTTACATTGATCTGTGCATCAACTCGATTTTGAGGTCAATTTTTTGATTAAAATTTGTAGATTTATACACAAGTAAATACAGTATTTAACATTATCTGAGAAAAAAGTACAGCTTTTTATACAGCATATAAAATTTACATAACATGGGTCCTAAGCAGATGGGCGGCCGTGGGCTGCCCCAGGAAGCCGCGGATTGGGGCCGAGAACCACTTCTTTTAGGGCCCTGGAAGGAGCGCTAAAATAGCGCTCCTTCCGCAAGCCGCAGAAGGTGCGCCGCAAGAGGTGTTGGGCGTCTCTTCCGTCGCAGCGTGTCCGGATGCTGCGGCAGAAGGATGTCATCGGAGCGCCCGTCGTGTGGAGCGACGGGTGTTCTGATGACGTGTTCAGGAAGGGGTTGGAGCACCCAGTGTGAGGCTGCCCCTCCCCTTCCTTACCTCCAAGACGGATCAAAGCGCCGTCTGCAAAGAGGAATACTTACCCAGTTTTGTTAACTAAATGTAAGTCAAATAAATATGCTAAGTAGGCTGGTGGAATATCTTTTGATTCAAATTCTGTATGAGTAGATGAGTATGCACATATTTACCATACTTTGCTGTATATGCCTTCAAATAATTTCTGAGTTACCGTATTTTCTGGCGCATAAGACGACCCCCCTTTCCAACACACACCAAATAAAAAATTTAAAA
>CM034701.1:313341662-313360822 GCA_020142125.1 Phrynosoma platyrhinos
ACAGCCTTAGGGTTGCTGTAAATTGGAAACAAAGGCATACAACAACAATCTTAGAAGTCACACTTTCTCACCCTCAGAGGGTAGCAAAGGTAAACCCTGTCTGAAAAAAACAAACACATAGGCAAGACATGATAGGTTCATGATAGGTTTGCCTTAGTGTCATCATCAGTTGGAAATGACTTGAAGGTGCACAGCAACAACAACAGCAGTATGACTCTAGAAACCAGGGTTCGAATCCTGGCTCAGCCATGGAATCCCCCTGGGTGATCTTGGGCAAGTCACACTCTCTCAGACTCAGGAGATGGCAATGGCAGACTTCCCTCTGAAGAAACCTTGTTAAGCAAACACTATGAGGCTTAGGAAACCTTGCCAAGCAAACACCTGAGGCTGAGAGAGTGTGACTTGCCCAAGGCCACCTAGTGGGTTTTTACAGGGCAAAGGAGGGCAGCCCAACCCAGTGAGGGAGGAAGGGAGAAACATCTCACCTCATCTGCTTCCTCCTCCTCTTCTTCTCGGAGGCCGTGCCACGCCTCCTTCTCCTCCCTGATTTTCTTGATGGTGTGGCCCAGCCTGGTGAGAAGGAGGAAGGAGGAAGGCAAAATGGCCGCTGCACTGAGAAGGCAGACAAAATGGCTGCCAGGTGAGGAAATTTAAGATAAGGAACATTAAAAAGGGGGGTTTCTCTTACCGCCATATAAGACGACCCCCCCCAACTTTTGGGAAGCTTTTCTGGGGTTAAAAAGTCATCTTATAGGCCGGAAAATACGGTAATAGCAATTCTAAGGTGATCCTATCAGGGAATTTTCATAGGAGGTTGGCATTGCTTTCCTCAGAGGCTGAGAGAAAAAGACTTGTCCTGAGTCACCAAGTGGATTTCTGTGGCTGAGTGGAGATTAAAACCCTGCTTTCCAAAACTTCTAGTCCAAAAACTCCAACTGTTCTCTAGTCCAAAAACTCCAACACATTAGATCTCATTAGCAATACTTAGCACAGAAATTATTCAGGGGCGTTGCAGATCAGCCTAAAGGGCCGTCCTGGGGGTGGAGTTGGGGCAGGGCAGCCGCACACTGGCCACTCCAACCCCACCCCAACGCCATGCGCCCGTTTGCACAGTGCTGCACCGAAAGGGTGCGGAAAGGGCACGGCCCCGATCCACTGCTAGCTGGGGCGGCCCAGAGCCGACCATCTGTATAGCCCCTCAGTATTTTGAACTAAAGGATTTATCTTGTAGGAGCTTTCTTGCCAACAAAATCAATGCTAGTCTTTCCTAGGCAGACAATGGTGTGGACAAGGGATATGATAGGCATCAGTCTTTGTGGTTGCAACACTTCTGAGGGAGGCATCTCAGTGACACTGCTGCAGATTATGTTTTGTATGCACAACGTTATAGATTCTGTGTCCATAAAAGTAGTCTTGGCTTGGTATTTAGATATGTGTTTTATACATCATGAACAAACAGAGAGAGCACCTATATTACTGAGTTTCAGAGCATAAATTATATCCAAAATAATGTGAATAGAAGTCCTATTTATGCAATAGGACATTCCTTCTGTTTCATATCTAATATAGACCCTGATAATAATTTCCTGACTTTCTGAAGGAGCCTTTTAAGTTGTTCATGTGGCTGTAATGGAGAGGAGTGGATGAAAAATTTCATTCCACAAGCTTGTGTAATTTCAGATATAACCCTTTTATGGAAATGAAATGTATAATGTAAACCAGCCTTAAGTCTTTCCAAATATTTGTGTGAATGTTATCTCTGTAGAGCCATAGCTATTTTGCATGTGGCATGTATGTTGGTGAAGTGTTAACCACAAAGTTCAACACAGTCTTCAGCTAAACAGATTTCATCTCAAATGCTTTATAAGCATCAGTGAAGTAAAACGGATAGGATTATCTTTGGTTATCAGGAATCCTATTAAGCAGGTTGTTGTAATGTAAGCAGGACTTAGTGAAGTCTCTTTTTGTTAATCTGTACTGTGAATCAGCTTCTGTGTTCCTATTTCTTATGTAGTAAGATAGGAATGCATGCAAAAACAAAAATTTATTCAAAACCTAGTCCCATAATGGAGACGGATCAAAAAGCGAACAGATCATTTAGAATAGAGTCTGTGACATTTCACTGAAATCCAAATTACCTGTCTCCTGGCATATGAATGGACAACCACTCTAAAGATGGGAATACAATTAATTGTGTACAAAAAAAGTCTATTTTCTTAGAACTGGAAATACTTTTAGAAGGCAGGGTACCTCTGCAACCATCTATGACATAGTACGACTCATGGGCCAGGATCCAACTGGGTCTTTATGCTCACTAAATTACCAGTTGGATGAGGTATTTTAATTTTCAAAGCTCATGCAAAGAGATATCAAATATCTCCTTGTGCAAGCATAACTGCACAGTTGTTGCATTTGCCATACTGGTCAGGGACACAACTTGATTCCCTCATCCGTCCTCCAAGCTGAGAGGGATGATGATTGACCCATGTGGTGGTGCTGGAAGGTTCCAGCTGGCTCTGCAGATGCTGGTACAGTCCATTGCTATTCCAACTGTGCCTTCATCCTCTTCCTAAACCTGGGATCCAGCCTAACTATACTAACAAAACTTTTCAATCTGTCAGCATTATATTTGATTTCAGCCTTGATCTGTGTCCCTGTTCTAGTATTAGAGATTAAGGTAGAGGAGGAAACCTGTGAAACATGGAACAATGTGATCATCATATCATTGGCTATGTGGATATGTAATTGTTCTGTTTTTAATCTTGTAAGCTGCTCTGAGTCCCAGTTTTTGGGAAAGATTGGGCTAACAACAACAACAACCTGATGATGCATAGGAAGTGAATCTTCTGTGCCAGATTACTCCCTTGTCATCTCATAAAATTATAATAATATTGTGCATGCCATTCTAATAGAAGACTGAAAGACAGTATTAGTTATAAAAAGTTCTGCAGTACTTCTTTTACAGGGTTCTACTAGAAGGTGTCTTCTTACCACGCATGAATCAAAAGGCCTCTTTTTTTCAGTAGATATGAATGGGAATGCAATCTCAGATAATGGAAACTGTGAATTCTATTGAAAATAAGCAGTAGTAATGGATTTTACTTTAAGCTAAATTATGGTAGTGCTTTTTGAATGCATTTCTGTGACTTTCATTCTTGAAGTGCTATCCATATTAGACAAAAACTAGACTATGATATCTATTCCTAAATTTGCAAGAATTATCAGTTGCCAGCAATTTCCACACTCAAGAGGAACTGTGAATGATAGATAGTCTTTGAGGGATGGTGAAGAATGCTGGGAATGCTTAAGTGCTCTTGGAAATAAGTCATGGTTTAATAAAGCTTTACAAATGTGAATGAAGGTTACTGTGATCCTTGAAGCCTAGTATTAATCTACCTGCTTCAGTTATACATTGTAGAGAGGGTGACTGGAGCAATCCAGTAAACTTCGAGAGATACAGAACATGGTATTGACCAGAAGTATAACAGGTTATGGTTTTGATTTTATCAAGTATTGTGAATACAGTAATTTAAAAAAAAAGTTTTGTACATTAAATACATTTCTTTGCAAAATCAACTTTGCCTGGGAGAAAACTGTATTATTTCAAAGTAGGAATAGAACTGATGATGGAGGTATCACGTGTTAACCAGAAATAGTCCCTGCAGAGGGACTCAACCTAGATTGTGACTAGAGTGCATGATAGATTTTTAAAAGCTCATTCTCAATGTACCATTTTGCTGTCCAAACCCATTCCTATTGCCGTATTTACATATTTGAGGGCAATTAATACCTTGGAGGTTGATTTTGGTCCACCTTTTGTTTCCCCACAGGTTGCGATAAGATTCTGCCCCAAATAGGACTTCTCTCCCATGCTCTCTCTCTCTCTCTCTCTCTGTCCACCTCCTATTTCAGAACAAATTAACAAAAAATGGTTTGTCTATTTAGGTCCAAGCTGGAATATATTTACATGTAACAGTGTTTAGGGTTCCATTCTCATTTATCTTTATATTTTTACACTGTGCCATTCAACTTAATTGGAAAATTGTTGTGCATCCCTGACTCTGTTTTGTCTCCACCTTGAGAAGGAGACTCACATTGGATAGCTATGCCAAGCAGGAGATACAGCATCAGCACTGTCATCACAACCCCAAATTACTCCTGTGTTAAGAATTAGCTTGGGGTCTAATACAGCACCTTGTGGGGCCTTGTTTCTTGGAAGGGCAAACGAAAGTGTTACAATACAGATACCCAGCATTCTGCTCTGTTATAAGAGTTGAAAGCATTCATATTTTACAGGTGCATCTACACTGTAGAAATAATACAGTTTGACACCACTTTAAGTGCTGTAGCTTCACTATATTCGACCTCGGGATTTGGACTTTTATAAGGTCTTTAACTTTTTCTGCCAAAGAGTGCCAGTGCCTCACAAAACTACAAATCCCAAGATTCCGTAGGATGGAGCCATGGCAGTGGTGTCAAATTACATTATTTCTACAGTGTAGGTGCACCCTAAGATTCAGTCCCTTAGACTGCATGTTAATTGCAAGATACAAAGTTTGTGTGCATATGTGCTCATGTGTATACACATATGTGTAAATCTACATTTCCTAGACCTCATTTTGAAAACCAACTTTACTGTTTACATTATTTTTTAAAATTAGATACCTGTTTGAATCCCAAGGCTGTCTATAACAGGTGGAAGACCTCTGCTGTGCTCTCAGAAGAAGTCCCTACTGAATTTACAGGGATTCCTCCTTCACACCCATGAACCATAGCTCACTGCATTCTGTAGGTTCCCCTGCTTCTCTGTATAACATGCGGAGGGGGATTGCAGAGGCTGCTGTGGGGAGAGGTTGTGGACAATTCCCCTTGTTGCAGTGCAATTGCACATGCCTATATCTTAATCCGGCCCATTACACTGGATATCTACTGTAAGGCCTCTGCGTACTGCAATAATACATTCTATGCAGGAGAAATTCTTTGCATTTTTTCACTAGTGAGAAAGAAATGCTTTAGGATTAAGTCTCAACAGGTGACACAAATGCTCAAATTGCTTGGGGATTCACTACCACGCCCCACCTTTCTGGAGTGAATGGTGTTTGATTTAAGCAGCTTTATTACTAATACAGGGATTATCTGTCATGCAGCTACAATGTTTTGGGGCATTATAGCTATTTAAATACTTTGCTGCTGGGGCTGTGGTGGTCTGCAGTGCTGTAATGATCAGTGCTGGTTTTTTATTTATTTATTTACTAACCAAAACTTGGGGGGGGAGTACAGCAGTGCAGTAAATGTCCACCTTGTAGTGTATTTACTGTAAACTGCTGGTATGTTTATTATGTGCAAAAGGTCTGTGTTGCAGCACTCTAGCTCATTATCTATTTTCTGTATGTTGTGTGTCCTTATAGTAGATCTAAATTGGTTAAAGTCCCTGCTGTATAGTAATCTTGCTTTTGCTACTACCTGAATCTCACATGAAACAGTGAAATATGGAAGGCTGAAAAATATAAGCTCAGAAGTTGAATGAACTCTTAAGATCCAATTGAGGGGGCTTCTGATATTAATCTTTTCCCTCATTAACAATATTTGTACAACTTGATTCTCAAACCATATCCTATGTCAATCCCTATTTAAGTAAAATATGTAATGGTAGAATATGCTGGTTTGGTTGTGATGTAACATAACATCCAAATATGGTTTTCAGTCAAAAAAAGGGGGGCAGACTTTCTTCATTTGGGGGCTGGATGTTTGAGGGAGTGATGGTGCAAGGCAACCCAAACACTTTGATAACTGGGGGCAGAATTTGGCTGAAAAATTATGCCAATTGAAGAACAACATTGGGGAGGGTCAGGGGGCTTTGGGAATCTATCGGGAGAAGTTTTGGGGTGAAAAACTGGAGGTCAAAGAAAGGAATACATATAGGAGTCAGCATACATGATAATCAAGTCTGTGCATACAAGAAGTCACCCATAGTAAATGTGTATTTGTTAATTTGAATAACTTTAATTACCAATTTTTCAAATAATTTATAGTTGTTTGGTTGAAAATGATATTGAACAGCAAAATGGTATACAATTGTGGAAGAAAAGGAAGGGTTGTTGGGGTTATACAGCAGCACTGACAGTGGTCAGGAAATATTGATAGTGTTTGTATAATGGGGAGAGTAATTTCTTTTATCTGCCAACCACTGGAAACAGAGCTTTGTCACTGGACAATTCTATGTGCTCATCCATTCCTTGCTCACGCCATGCACACTTAATTTTACTTGTCCTTAATTAAGGCTTTTACCAAGAAAGCCTTAAATTTTAGCAATATTCTTGAAGTAATTTGTTGTTTCACTTTGTTTTTCTGCTACAGAGATGGAAATGTCTCTTTTCCAAAACTTACTGGACCCACTGTCCTTTACTCCCTTTCTCTCCTCACCCCTTTGCTTTCTTGGGATTTTGCTTCAGGATCACTTTGTTGCCTAATGAGACTATTTTAACTGTTAAAGAATGTATTGTATTGCCTTCAGGAGTTGAATCGCTTGATTATGATTTGTTCTGACATTTGGCAGTTGTGTTATGACCAAAGTACTTGTTGCCTTTCTTTCCAGTTTTCCTTAATTGGAAATGGATACACAGGGGAATATTGTGTCTTTTCAGAGCCATAAACAGTTACACAATATACTAAAGTTCCCAAGGGAAAAATGCTTAATGTTAGTTTGAAATTCAGCTGTGTTTTCAGGCATTGCGTATCACAAGTAATTCTATAATGTTGATTCTATAGAGTTGATGTTGTCTCCTCTTTTCTCATTTAGACCTCAAATATGAAAATGATTGTTTGCTAGGCTATATCAAAACATGTGTTTAAGCAAAGTTTTTGGAATACCTAACTTTTAAAACTAGAGTCCTTTCTTTAGAAATACAAGACTTTTCTAGAATATGTTGATGTCTGGGTTTGTGCCTGTCAGTGTGCCTTGCTAGTACAGTTGCTCCTCCATATCCATGAATTCTGCATTTACGGATTCAACCACCAAATAGCTTGAAAATATTAAAAAGATTACAATAAAAGAAACCTTGATTTTGTTATTTTATATAATGAATACCATTATATTCATTATTGTATATAATGAGACTTGAATATTCACAGGTTTTGGTATCCACAGGGGGTCCTGGAACCAAACCTCAGAGGATACCAAGGGCCCATTGTACATTATTTCATAATGAAATTGACATGATATTGAAGGGACTTAAATTATTGTTAAAATGAGAAATCTTTCTAACCATTAAAAACATGTGTTTCTATTGATGTGTTTCAGTACCCCACAAGTATTTGAGAGTAGTATGATAATTTTTTGGATACGAAACAAGAGAAAACCACTTCTCAAACAAAGTTGGTCAGAGGGAAGTGTCTATCTGAAGACTTTCATTTGCAAATATTGAATTAATTGGCTAAAGTTGTTTTGAGACAATAAATAGCTTATGCAATTGTATTGAAAATATCTATGGGCCTTTGCAGACTGCCAGAAATAGTGCACATTAAATTGAGGCACTGCCCTGGCTCAGTGCTAGGGAATCATGGGAACTGTATTTTTTTTCTGAGACATTGAGCCTTCTCTGCCAGAGAGCTCTGGTGCCACAATAAACTGCAGTTCCCATGATTCCTTAGCACTGAGCCAGGATAGTTAAAGTGGACTCAATTTGCACTATTTCTGGCAGTCTGCAAAGGCCCTATGTTTGCTGATATTTTTAATGTCCTGTTCAACTAGAAATTAATGCTTGCAATGTTAGTACACATGCATTTAAGTGTCTATGTTACAAGCTCCTCTAATGCTCTTCTTTTTATTGGCTTGGATCCAACAAACTACAGAATTCCAATCATAGAATAAGCCTTTCCCATTTTCTCCTTGTTGCAGTCAGTCCACTGATCAAACATGAAATGTGTTGGGTGCATCTGCAAATACAGGAAGAATTCTTGAGAATTCTAGCTAGTCATGAACACTGTCCAGTTGCTTCTACTGCAAGTGGGAGTTGGTTTAAAAAGAGACATGAATCTGTGGTTTTCCTATTGCAATGTCCTGGAATTTTGATTTCTCTGTTTCCTGAGAAGCCAGAGAAAAAACTCATGGTTTGTTCTTGGTTTATTTCCCTGGCTTTCAGGAGAGAGATAAGCTTGCACTGACTTATTTTATTTTTTGCCATTTGATTTGGGTTAGCAAAAGCATTGCACTAATAGGGATTTTGGAATTATTTGTGATTATTTTCTAATGGATTACTACTTCCCACTAAGGGTAAAACTGCCCAGATTGGCTTCTGTTGACTTGATTTGCCCAAATTTCATGAACAACAAATGAAAGGCAATAAGTTGAAACATTTTGAAATTCAGTGTTCTTTATATATTATTTTTCTGTAAATACAAAGTTAATGTAGTGCATAGAGGAAAGAATTGTGTTGAAAGCTGATCTTTAAATAAACTAGATTTGTTAAAGCTTCACTGGGAAATAAGCACAAACATTACACCAGTATAATTATATAACAATCATTACATGTTCATTCAATCTTTTGCATCCCTTATATTCTATTTTTGTAAATATTTGTCTTGTTCATGATTTGATTTCTTTAAGGCATGGTTAAGTCATTGGTTTACAGAACAGCTGAAAGTGCTTTCCTTTATTGAAAATACAAATTCAGCCAAGTCAATAAACAACTTTTGTGTGTGGCTTTTCTCAGTCTAACTGCTGAGCTGCAATTTGTCAGTATCTTTGGGAATAATGTTTCTACTGATTTTAATGGCTCTAGATTAACTGAAAGTAAAGATAATTTGATGTCTGTAGCCTGAACCTTATTGGTAGTGCCAGTTAGAGTAGGCTAAATGAATGAATAGCTTAATCAATCAATCAATCTTGATCCAGTGGGTATATCAGTAGAATTCATAATAATAATAATAATAATAATAATAATAATAATAATAATAATAATAATAATTTTTATTTGATACCCCGCCCCTCTGAGCGCAATCGAGGCGGCTTACATCATAAAATCAATATACAGTAGTTAAGATCAACTTCCACAATTCATGTCAATGTCATCAGGTTAGGATCCAAAAGCTTTCCTTTTGTTGTTTGCTTAAAAATTGGGATAAAATAGAGATAAAAGGCTTAGGACAGGCAGACAGTATTTGAGATCTGATACCTATTTTTATTTGCAATGAAGCTTTGACACATCCATCTATTCCTGGAAGCCATTCTCTTGCCCTCTGGTGGAAGGCACACACAGAGGGGGCCAACCTAGCATCCAAGGGGAATTCCACAGCCTGGGAGCAGCTATCAAGAAGCCCCTCACTTGTGTCCTCAATAAATGTGCCTATGTGGTGGTGGGATGAAGAAAAACCCCTTCCCCAATGATCTCAAAACATTTCATCTGGGCAGATAACAGTCTTTCAGATAGTCTGGACCCAAGCAGTATAGAGGTTTGTAGATCATAACCAGCGCTTTGAATTCTGCCCAGAAGCAGACTTGGCATGCATAAGAATTCGTGAAGAATGATGAAAGAATGATGAAATTGTTCATGTTTAGTGTAAAAACAGTTCTGTGCACTAATGAGTGTAGATGGCTACAGACTTCCACTAATAATCCCTTTCACCTCAATGGCTTCAACTCTGTCAGTCCTCAAACTTTGGAGAGAGGCTTTTGACATGTTTCTGGATCTGCTATGAGAAAAAAAGGAGTTAAAAAACTTTCATGTGTGTGGTACAGTCAGCCCTCTCTATCCATGTTTTTTTTTAATCCATGGATTCAAGCATCCATGGCCTGAAAATGGTCAGAAAATAAATAAATCCCAAAAAGCACACCTTGATTTTGCCATTTTATATAAGGGGCACCATTTTACTATGCCATTGTATTTAATGGGACTTGAGCATCCATGGATTTTAGTATTCTCAGGGAGTCCTGGAACCAACCCCACCATCTGCCCACCAAGGGCCCACTGTACTTTAAATCCTGTCCCATGTTTGTGATTAATTTTATATTGGTTATGTCATCTGAAATTATCTCAAGGATCCAATCATAAGCATGTTTATTTGGAAATAATTAGCACAGAATTTTGTGGAACATACCTTTAAGGAAATGCGCTTATCATTATGAAATTAGTTTTCCGTGGAAGCCTACCTAACTTACATTCCTTTGAAAACTTGCCAAGACATGTATGTATTTAGGTAAATGGGAGAGTTACCTAATTTACTGTATTTTTTTTTTTTTGTCATTTGTTTTATGACATTCATTTGAAAGTCACTTTCACAGTTTTGTTATAAAACAGGATTATTTTAGGCTGCATCTGCACTGCAGAAATAATCCAGTTTGACGTTTAACTGCCATGGCTCTATGCTATGGAATACTGGAAAATGTAGTTTGTTGCGGCACCAGAGCTTTCTGACAGAAAATGCTAAATGTCTCACAAAACTAAAGTTCCCAAAATTCCATAGCATTGAGCCATGGCAGCCCTTGTCTGAACTAGAAAGGAGCTATCCAAGTGCTGAGCCCTATGCTGAAATGTGTTCACCATCTTAGTTAGCTCCTTTGAAGTCCAGCAAAACTCAGAATGCATTCATAAACCCACTGACATGGAAACCACCTGTCACCACTTGGTGAAAGTTATTTTTTCAGAGTCCATAGGGAATTGTATGAATGACTTTGTGTTCATGGGCTACACATAAAGTAATGTGAGCAGATTTCCACTTCTGCAGTCAGCATTTCCTTCCTCACCCCTTGCACTCTCCTGATTTCAACTCCAGAAGGCCCTGCAGTCTCTCAAAGCAGAACCAGGGGGCATGTAGAGGACTACAGAGGCATTTGATCTGCCCGCAGTGTACACATTTGGACTCTTCTCTTGGACCATTCTGACCTCTTTGGAATAAGTGTGGAATAAAGTCAAAGTCACCACTGAAAACTACAATGGCAGTGCTGGGAAGATGGAACCATACAAGAGGCAGATGCAGGATGGACCACCAGAAGTTTTAGTTGTGCAAACAGTGAGGTCATTTCCTTTGAATCAAAATGTTATTATTTTCTTACCTATTGTTTCATTTTTGGGGTTATACTTACCACAAGAAAGGAAATGAAAGAGGAAACTAGAATCAAATACAGAAGCTCTTATAAATTAGGAAATACATTTTTCAGTAGCCATGGATTTAATATTTAATGTTCAAAAACAAAAGGAAAAAGAGTCTTTTAAGCAGTAGAATCTCCTCTGGACTGTCAGGACAGTCCTGAGTGAAGTTGGCCAAGGGCAACTGAAAGTGTGCTGAATCCAGTCCTTTCCCACTCTGGTTGAGGGAAGGTTGGATCTGGTGTTAATTTGTCTCTCTCTTTGCTCCACCCTCCTCTGCCTCTTTTTGGCACTTCTGTTCGTAGATCTTAGCCAGCAGAGTAGTTCTGCTTTCGGGTGCAGCAGATCTTTGAGATCAAGTGGTAGAAGTGTTTTACACTTAATCCTAACACCTTACAACTAGCACATCTTTGAGTTAGAACTGTGATGTTACACACTAAACCAATTGTCCAGGTGATGTGATTATGGGAATATTTGGGCTGAAACAGACTGGTGGCTTGGAGCGGCCTCTGGTCACTCCAGCCTCAATCAGCCCCTGATTGGCTGGGGACCACAGAGATCACATGACTTGCTCTGAAAGCGGACCACCACTGCAGTCCCAAACAGGCCACCGGCAAGGGGGTACTTTTGCCACTCCTTTTGCCAGTGGCTTCAGGCCACCTTAGGGAGTTCGGAACAGCTTCTGGCTGATCTGGGGGCATGCATCATCTGCATGTCACACCCTCAAAGTGGCCAGAAGCCACTCTTCTTGGATTGTGTGTTTTGGGCCATTTGTTTCATACCAAAGGGCTATTTGCAAACAGTGGGAATGCCAGAAATGGGAATATTTAGATTAGCAGGGGGAAAACTAAAATGTTGATATGTTATTTGAATGCATAAGTATGAAGCTGTTGAACTCTTAACAGTCATTTTAGAAACTATTTTCAGTTATAAAGAACTATTGAAGCACATACTTTCTGTACAACACAATGTATAGAATTTATTGTCCTTTTCCAATCTTAAATATGTAATTTATAAATTTAGAAATAAATAAATAAAACTGCTCTCATATTTTCTTTCTGATATTAGGTTCACCTGGCAAGCACTATTCTTTATTTGACAGCAAAGGAAATGTGAGATGAGAGATTTGAAACATTATGAAAATTGAAAGTAAAACAGTGTTGTTCAAGTTCAGATCTGCAGTTCAGTTGGAAATAAGTTTAACTGAAAACAAACTGAAACAATAAAAATGTGATTCCTAGCAGATGAGTTGCACATGTATGTGCTTCTGTTGTTGTTACAGGAGCTTTAGCTTAGTAAAAGTATCCAAAACCTAACACCCCTGTTTCCTTGTTCTGTACTAGCTGGTCTTGTTAGGATTCTTGGGTTCAGAATATTGACTTAATGTTTAGAACACTGAAGTGGAAAAGTTATTCTTTCAGACATGACTATGAAGTCAGTGCCCCATTTTATCCAATTGCAATAAAGAGAAGAGTTGCCTGCCTTTTTTTAGTGATGAAGGCCACCTTGAAAATACATTGATGCTAATATGGGATTAATGTGCCTATTTTAGCTATTTTAATTTAATTATTTCTGTGCACACATATATAATTCAGATCAGAGATTCAAGAACAGTTATCATTAAATGTGGAGGGAGGGTAAAGTCTTGTGAAACCCATCCTCCACCTGTTTCACCACCTGCAGTGGCAGCTGAAGAGGGCCCCCTCCGGAGGCTATTTTAGCCCGTCCTCTGCCCGTTCCACCACCTGAAGAGGGTTTTCTCTGGAGGCTATTTTAGCTTGTCCTCCGCTCGTTCCACCACCTGCAGCAGCGGCTGAAGAGGGCCTCCTCCGGAGGCTATTTTAGCCCGTCCTCCGCCCATTCCACCTGTGCAGAACCCTTTACTTAACCTGACAATGGCCTGTTGTAATGCATTAACACCTTCTTTGTAGATAAAATCTCTCAGATAAGAGCCGATTTGGACGCCAGTGTTGTAACAGAATCAATGGATGAGGTGTCCAGCAACCCCGTTAATGAGATTATACTGGATCAGTTTCAATCTGTGAGTACTGATGAAGTGGATAAGCTTCTTGGTAGAGTGAGGAAAATGACCTACCCTCTTGATCCTTGCCCATCATGGCTGGCCATCCAGGGGGGGATGCATTGAGAATGCTCCTTAAGGACATCATCAATGCATCCCTCAGGGAAGGTCATTTCCAGCTTGTTTGAAGGAAGTGATGGAAAAGACCTTCCCTAGACCCCCTGGTCATGAACAACTATAGGCCAGTCTCCCTACTACCTTTTTTGAGCAAAGTGATCGAGAGGGCGGTCGCTCTTCAACTCCAATCTGTCTTGGATGAAACCGATTATCTAGATCCATTTCAAACTGGCTTTAGGACGGGATTTGGAGTCGAGACTGTCATAGTTGTCTTGGCTGATGACCTTTGTCTGGGCATCGATGGGGTAGTGTGACCCTGCTGGTGCTCCTAGGCTTCTCAGTGGCTTTTGATACAATTGATCACAACATCCTCTTGGATCGCCTGAGAGGGTTAGGAATCGGAGGCACTGCTTTGCAGTGGTTCCGTTCCTTCCTCTCAGGTAAATTCCAGAGGGTGATGCTCGGGAACAGTAGCTCTGCTAGGAAGGAGTTAGGTGCGGCATCCCTCAAGGTACCATCCTGTCCCCGATCCTGCTGGGAGAGATCATCCGGAGACATGGGGCGGGGTGTTACCAGTATGCTGAAGACACCCAGATATATTTCTCCATGTCTCGGTCGTCAGCTTCGGTTCCAGATGGCGTCTCCCCTCTCAATGACTGTCTTAAGGCAGTAATGGGCTGGATGAGGAAAAACAGATTGAGACTGAATCCAGACAAAACAGAGATACTCACAGTAGTGGCCCCAAAACCAGGTATTGGGATACATTCTCCAGTCCTGGATGGGGTCACACTCTCCATGAAGGACTGTGCTCGCAGTCTGGGGGTGCTCCTGGACTCATCGCTCCAGATGACTAATCAGGTAAATGCAATGGTCAGGAGCACTTGTTATCACCTTCGGCTGATACACCAGCTGTGCCCTTTACTGGAAGTAAGGGACCTTGAAACTGGTGCATCCGCTGGTAACCTCTCGTCTTGATTTCTGTAATGCGCTCTACATGGGGCTACCCTAGTGCTTGATCCGGAAACTTCAATTAGTTCAGAACATGGCAGCCAGATTGGTCTCAGGTACATCAAGGAGAGACCATATAACAGCTGTCCTAAAGTCGCTTCACTGGGTGCCTATTAGTTTCTGGGCCCAATATAAACTGTTGGTTATTACCTTTAAAACCCTAAATGGCTTGGGTCCAACTTATCTTCGGAACCGCCTCCTCCCATGCAATCTACCCCCACACTTCGGTCCTCTGGGAGGAATTTGCTGCAGCCGATATAAACGAGGCTGTCAGCAACCTCCCAGAGGGCCTTTTTGGTAACCGCTCCCAGACTATGGAACGGCCTGCCAGAGGAGATCCATCAGATTACGCCCTTAAGCAGCTTTCAAAAAGCTGTCGACGGATCTCTTCCGGCAGGCCTTTCCTGATTAGATTCCCAGCCTCAGGAGTTAGTCCATCTTCTCTTCCTCAACCTTCGCTTCAGCTGCTGCTTGTGTTTGTTATTGTTTGCTACTGTTGTTATTGTCACTCGGGCAACATCATTTCAAATATGTTTTAACGGATATTTGTTTAAATACTTTTTAAAGGGGTGGATGGTTCTCGGGATTTTGGTTTGTTTATATTGTATTGTGGTTTATTTGTATGGAATTTTTAATGTTGTAAGCTGCCCCGATTGCTCTGCAGAGGAGCAGGGTATAAATTATTATTATTATTATTATTATTATTATTATTATTATTCAGAATTCTAGTCATTCTGTCTGTTTGCCAGAATATTTAGTGTTATCCTGATAGTCATGACAATGGCTAGAAAGCTCCTTTTCTTTCTTCTTGAGAGCAAAGCAAGATTGGTAAGATACAAGTGTTTCAGAATTGACAGCAGTTTCTTGGTGCATATATTACCAACTGAACTCTTTAAGCTTCTGTTTTTATGCATACTATTTGCAGAACTGCTTTAAGTTGAACACACGTAGCAACTGAGTTCCAGAGAAGTCCACAGTTGGTTCTATCCATGGCAGTGCATCTAAAGTAGATGCACACCTCTCAGCTGTGACTTGTCCAAGGTCACCCCATGGGTTTCCATGGCTGACCGGGGAATTGAACCCTCACCTCCAGATTCGTATTCCAGTGCTCAAACCACAATAGAGGACATTCACTACTTGCTTCTGCTTATTTAGAAGGAGGTTGTCAGGATTTTGGGGTTCTATGTACTATTGAGAGAAGCACAGTGACAAGTGATACTGGGAAGTAAAATGATGGCTGTGAAGGCCTCTACTAGGAGATCTTCTTGGTTGTCCAGCATTAAGGGCCAAACTTGAAGAACTATTTATCAAACAGTATGTGGGTATATGAGAGAGAGCCAGTGTGGTATAGTGGTTTAAGCAATGGAATACGACTCTGGAGATGAGGGTTCATTTTCCCGGTTGGCGATGGAAACCCACAGAGTGATCTTGGCCACAGAAAGCCCCAGAAAGTTCACTTTAGGGTTGCCATAAATTGGAAACAATTTGAAAGCACACAAAAACTACTGTGTGGATATGTGAATCTTTGGATTTCTATGCAGCATTGTCCAAACATTGGCATTCTGTTCCTTATGGTTGTGCATCTGTGAAGGTTGACTTTCAGAATTCCTGGGCAAGTTTATTTATGTAAATTGACATTAGATGGCTGGTATGAAATGCCTTCAGGTATGCAGCATTTTTCTGATGCACATGTAGGCTGTGTCTTCTACTTGCTCTGTCTGGGAGGTAATGAAGTGATGAATAAGTTTACATTCTTGGTGACAAGTTTTATTGCAGAACGTTCCCTTCTAACACAAGAACTGTTTGATTTGTTACCACCAAGGATTAGGCTAAAGTAATAAATGAGATGAGTTGCTATAGTGGCATTAACTGATTTCATTGTCTGAGTACGGAAATAAGAGTTACATATTGTTGTAATAATATCCTTAGTATTATGGGTATTTTGGATATAGTTATGTTATGAGACCTCCCTATTAATACTTTTCCAATGATCCCTAGCTTCACTTCCTGCCTGTTAGTTCCAAGATAAATTTTCATATAGCTTCCAGACATAGAAAAATGCTATTTAATGCCACAGAAAATACAGTATGTTAAAACAAACCTGCTTATTTTTGTTTTGCTAGTAATTCTTCCAAAATGTGGATAGGGTGAAATGAACATGCATGCAGCTTAGAAGTAGAGTTTGTTTTCCAACTATTATGGGGAAAACCTTAATTTCACCAAAATAATATGATACATAAAGCATTGTGCATTTGTAGGATTCAGTACAAATTACTAAAACAGCAAATTTGTTAGACTGCATCAGATTCTTCCAACTCCTGTGATTCTATCCCTGGAGAACAATGGAATGGCCAGTGCTATCCTAACAAAGATGCAGCAATTGTAGAGGTTTAGGAGTAAGCATATGTTTCAGCAGCTGGCATAAATCACTTTCTACTAGAATAAATGGCCTTATGATGGCAGAACTCTATACTGCTAGCTGATCTCAGAGATCTGCTGAGTAATCTGCAACTGGCAAGAAATCTGCTAAAATGCAGCTAAGAGCTGCTGACAAAAAATCCAAAAAGGAGGCAAAGAACATGCAGGGCAACAAAGGAGCTGAGTTATATCAGATCCTTCAAACCTCTTCTAGCCCAGGGATGCAGCCACAATTCTAACACCAAGGCAAACTCTTAAGTAGTTTCTCATGGAGACAGTGTCTCAAGGAAAATGTCCAATGTGGGTTTATACACAAGTGACCAAGCATGAAAGGGTCACTGGCAGCCATAATGACACAGCACTTTCCACCAAGTGCTGTGTCCTAGGAAGTGACATCGGCTGATGGTCACAAGGTGCTGGAAAGCAAGAAAAGGCTGAAAAACTGCCTAGTTACCTTGATTGAGTGACAGGTGTCCAGAGGAAGAGACAGGACCAGAAGGTCACATGGAACCCTGGGCATATAAGGGAGTTGCCTCTGGACACATGTGTTGATAGTGTGGGTGATGGTGGTTGATGGAGTTTGGAGTTGTTGCTGTATATAGCCTTGTACATAGAGGAACCAAGATTAAAACCTCATCTGAGAGATGTCTGTCTGTAGAGTCTCTTTACTCTTTCTACATCTGGGAAGGTGGTGACACTGGTGCTGCATGTTGACGTGCTGCGTAACTACACTAACATTTCTAACCATAGTTGACTGAGGTTCAGATTCAACACAGTTTCAGCTAGCCTAGTATTGGCTCAGCTGGCCCATGTCCATCTTTACCAACCTGTACATAATAACAATAATCAGCCATATATTTCTTACCTGTCTTTCCCCATGGATTGAGGAGGGAAACAACGACAAATAAACAATGCAGAATATTGATTAAAAACACATTAATTAAAACATGCAATGGTTTAAAAGGACAAATAAGTTAGTACACAATCCACAATTAACATAAGTTAAAACAATCCACATTTAAAATTCATCATTTAAATTCCCAATTTAAAAATCATCTGGATAAATCTGCCGGAAGAGCTAGGTCTTCAATAGCCTCGACTAAAGGGGGGGATATAAATAAGTTATTATTATTATTATTATTATTATTCAATGCTGTTTTATTTTCGGACAGCATATTCAACTGTCGAATATCCTCTGGCAGGTCATTCCACAGTCTAGGGGCAGCTGGAAAAAAAATCCTCTGGCTGACATTTGCCAGAGGACTTACTATTGTCCACTTAGCTTGTTGTCCTATATAACCTAAATACCACAAGTAAGGGCTGATGCAGATGGCCCGTTTGGGGCGGCTCTTGGCCACCCCTGGGAGCAGCGGATCGGGGCCGTGGCAACCATTCACTATGGCCCTAATCCTCCTTTTTGCCACTCCTTTTTGAGGCTGTAAAAGGCCTCCCTTTGAGCCACCGCAGTGGCTCTTATGCACCCTTTTGGCGCAGTGTGTATGCATGCTGCGCCAGGAGAGCACCCTGATGCCACGCACTATGCAGACAGGTGCTCATCATCAGGGCGTTGTGAGGGTGGAGTCAGGGCGGCCGGTGTGCAATTGCCTTGCCCCAATTCCACCCACAGGCCAGCCTGTAGTGCCGGTCTGCATCGGCCCTAAGTCCTTTATGACAGTGGGACTTATGCCTAAGTAAACTGCCATAAGTTTGCACATTCAGCCATTGTACTGCTCTTTGGGTGTATCTGCAGTACACAATATAAGCATTTTAAAACACTTTAACTGGCTCCATCCAAGGAAATCCTGCAATTTGGAGCTGAGGCACTTAGAATGCTGTACTAGGAAGCTGTAGGGCTTGTAATGAAGACCTTGAACCTGGGGAATTACTAAAGTTCATGTCTTCTATGGGATCTTTTATCCTATGTTTACGGAGGTGGCCAGGGAATTGACTAGAGACAAAGCTTTCCAATGAACTGTTATTTATTTGGGGATTATTCAAACATACAAAGACACTCTAATATACAATCATACACACAAGAACTCAGGAGTAAACTAGTTAGCTTGGATAGGAAACACAAGGTTTTCTAATGGTGATAATTACCTGAAGGAGGCTGCTCCAATGATGAATGAAGATGGATAGACTCAACCATTATGAAAGGAAAGAACAACAGAAAGAGCTGGGACTCTAGTCAGAGTTCACAGTAGCGCAGTGTCACCATGAAATCTAGCCAGACCTCAATGTACCTGAGATTTTGGAGAACAATTATATCCTTAAACCTTTGCCTGAGGCAAAGAGTTGCTATTGTATATCAAAGGACTCCAATTGCTATGGTTTGAAGTAGACAATTTCCAAGGAGAGGAGATAGGATGTTAATGTTATCTCATCTTCAGCTGATCACATCCTGGCTGGCACTCATAAATTCTCTAAGTGTGAATATCCTGCTTTGCAGCTTCTAGGCTTGGCCCTTTTGATCTGCAAATTGTTGTAAATGCAGATGTGATCTTTCAGGTGCC
>CM034701.1:313360922-313381141 GCA_020142125.1 Phrynosoma platyrhinos
TGGCAAAATCTCCACAGGAGTTTTGCCATGGCTTTTCTGGGGCTGCGAAGAGTGTGCATGCATATTTTTAAGTTTTTTTTTAATTTTTAATTTTTATTTTTATTTATTGCCTATCCCTGAAATAAGTTATCGTAACAGGCTGTAGTTTGCAGTAAATAGTTCTAAGTACCTATAAAACGATGGAGCCAGGGCAGTTAAAGTGGTATCAAACTGATATAACTATGCAATGTGGATATACCCTTTGAAGATGCTTATGATATTTTATGTTATTTTTGGATCAGATTAGTCCACAGCTTTTGTAACAAAATTATAGCTGTCTCTGCAGGAGAACGAGTTTTGAAATTTCCCCTTAGTCATTTTAGAATAAGATTACCTGAAATAACTCCCATTGATTTCAGTAGAATATGTTTCCAAAGAAGTGTGCAAGGATCCTATTGTAAGGTAAATTAACTTGTTGGTACCAATGTAGCTTTTACAACTATTGCCATTACACCTGCTTTTGCAAAAATATAAAGGGAATTCTAGGTTTAGTAATAGTACATTCAGAAGACTATATGCAGTGGTAGTGCATTTCAGAGTATGAAGTGGACATCCCTATCTTGGTTTATTTATATAGTTTTTAGTACATTTTAATATTTTCAATGTGTAATTGTTTTAAATTTTCAAAAAAATTAAATTGTTTTTAAACTACTATTTTAAATTTGTTGTTAGCTACCTTGGGTCCCTATATTGGGAGAAAGCAGTGGTGTCACTAGGGAGGTGTGAGGAGTGCGAACCACACTGGGTGACACCCCAGAAGAGGGGTGACAGCTGGCTAAACACCCCCCACACCTCCCTGTCACACATCATGGTGCATGGCAGGGAGTGAGAAGCCTGGGGTACCCCTTCCTTCCTGCCTAACATGGGTTTACTCAGGTGCAAAACTGCACCAGGCAGGGAAAGGGATGCCCAGGGCACCCCTTCCTCTCTGCCCAGCACAAATTTATTCAGATATAAAAGCCACACTGGGCAGGGAAGTAAGAGTGTGCCCTTTTGGCTTTGCCCCCTGAAACCCCCCAAGGCCCTGCCCTCCACACCAGGTCACACCCCAGTGTGGAACACCACTGGGAGAAAGACAGAATATATGTAAATAAAATAATAATAAATAATAATATTTGATTAGTATACTGTTCCACCTCTTGTTTGCCACAACCAGTTATATGTCTTGTTATCAGAAATCTCTAAGGATCTGGCATCTAAGGGCCCAAACCCAAGGGCTGCTTTGAAGATTAGAAATATCAGGTCTCCAGAGTAGAACAAATTTTATGGTTTTTGTCCAAGGGCTTCTATTATGTCTTTGTTGTTAGCTTTTGAGTTGACCTCAACTCGTGGTGACCCTGTAAATGAGATGTCTCCAAGCCCTCCATTCTCTACCTCTCTGCTCAGGTCCAGCAGGCCCAGGCCTGTGACTTCGAGTCTAGCCATCAGGCATGTGGTCTTCCTCTCTTTCTACTGCCCTCTTTCTTCCTCAGCATCATTGTCTTTTCTAATGAGTCATGCCTTCTCACGACGTGGCCAGAGTACAATACAGCTTCAATTTAGGAGATTATCACACATGCTTTATTCTGTTGTTTTATCGCATGGAAAAATGCTGTCCTTGAAAAGCTGCGGGACAAGCCTGGGTTGCATATGGGAGAATGCAGTAAGACTTGTCTTTGAACTTAAACGTGCATGTATCCTGTCGAGAAAATGACAGGATAAAGCAGGGGTAGGCAACCTTTTTGAGCTGGGGGTCGGGTTACTGTCCCTCAGACAATGGGGGGGGGGCCAAGCACCAATAAAAATATATGCATGCACACTCTTTCAGCCCCAGAAAAGCCATGGCAAAACCCCTGTGGAGATTTTTCCAAAAAAACCCCAAGAACGAGTAATAACAATAATCAATATAATCATGGCAGGCGGCGGCGGCGGCGGGGGATGGCGGCGGCAGGACCAGCCTGGGGCCGGCCCAAAGGCCTCGGGGGACCGCATCCGGCTCCCGGGCCTTAGGTTGCCTACCCCTGGGATAAAGCATGTGCGATAATCTCCACAGTCATTTTGGCTTCCAGGGAGAATTCAGGCTTGATTTATCCTAGGACCCAATTGTTTGTCTTTTGGGCAATCCATGGTATCCTCAGCACTCTTCTCCAGCACCACATCTCAAATGAATTAATTTTCTTCCTATCTACTTTCTTCACTGTTCAGTTCTCACATCTGTACATGGTAATGAGGAATGCAATGGCTTTGTCGAGTCTAACTTTAATGTTCAGCTGTATATCTTTACTCTTTAGGATTATTGTTTAGTTCTTTCATACCTGTCCTTCTCATTCCTAATCTTTTTCTGATTTCTAGACTCCACTCTCCATTCTGATCAATATTTGATCCAAGTTATGGGAAATCGTTATTTCAGTTTCCTCATTATCTAGACTGAATTTATATAAACCCTTCATGGTCATTATTTTTGTTTTCTTTATGAATATTATTGCACTTGGTTATAATGTGGCTTACCTGAGCCAGCTTAAAATTAGAAGCAGGTGGCATCCTGATAGTATCACACACGTTTAGCCACTGAAATCGCTGCCTGGCTGCAGCCCGGCTTCATCGCTGCTCCAAGGGACGCTCTGGAGGCCATTTTTTCAATCCTGAAAACTCCCGGCTTCAAAAAGAGGCACGAGGAGCTCTCCTTGGAGCAGCGATGGAGCTGGGCTGCAGCCAGGTGGCAATTCTGGCGGCTAAATGTGTGTGATATTATCAGGATGCCGCCCACTTCTAATTTTAAGCCAGCTCAGGTAAACCACGTAATAACTGAGTGTGATAGTCTCCAGAGTTTAACATTAGGCCCACCTTTGCATTTTCTTCTTTGACTTTTGCCTTTTTATGGGTTTGTTCCAAGTATGTAATACTTTCTGCTAGTAGCTTCCATTATAGTTACAGCTTTTTCCAATCTACTGGCATAACATTTCTGTGGCACTTGGGTCCAGGTCTACTGGCATAACAATCCACAAAGAGTTTGATAACAAAGGGATTTCAATAGTACCTGGTTTGTCTCACAGCTTCTGAAGAGCTAGAGCTGAAACAAGTCCAGAAGCTCAGTGTGCACAGGTCTGTGTCCTTTGCCGTGGAGTTAGGAAGAGAAGGGGTGATAGTCATAATTTCAGAAAATCTGAATAGAGTAAAAACATTATTGTGTCCACACTAGACTAACAAGCTTATCGTGCCACACTCTTAAAACAGGGCTAGTTTGCTTTAAGAGTTCTGACTGCCTCTTGTTGCATGTTGGGGTTTGTAGTTCCGTGCATTTGAATATGATGTGTGTGCATAAAATGTACCTGGACCCAAGTGCCACAGAAATGAAAAGCTAATTTTGGATACAAGGTTGGGTGTGTATAGCTTTACAATTTTTTTCAAAACGTGGAGCTTTATTTAAATTTTGAACAAACCTTAGCATATATATCTGTGTTGTGAAATCTCTTCCCAGTTTAAACAAACTTTGCAAAAAGAAAAATCATTTGAGTTCTTAAAAATACATTACTGCTCCCTATGGTAGTTTAAATCTATTATTACTCTATTTCCTGGTAGATTATTATAACAGGTGACTGTTATATTGTAAATGCTGGCTGCTGTGGAAGATTTGGTTTTTTTTTTTTTAAAGTCACTCTGCTTAGTCACAGCAGTGATGAGATGTAATTCAGAAGGACAGAAAATGTGTGTGAATTATTGACAGGAAGATGATTTCTAGTACACTGGTGTGTGCCATTCTCTGAGGACAAACTGTTCTGCTATATATTTCCCACTGGTCTGGTTCAGATAGTATCCCCTGTCCTGTGGTGGACAAGTGGGGGAGAATAATAATAGTTGTTATTGATTATTATTATTATTATTATTATTATTATTATTATTATTATTATTATTATTATTATCCTGCCCCCTGCATAACGCAGCCATATGCCTTCCTTCCACTCTCATGTGGTGCATCTGTTCCATGTCTGAAACCACTGAATATAGATATGTGTGCATAACATTTGAATATGATGTGTGTGCATAAAATGTACCTTGTTGTTGTTAATGATGAATGAGAACCCTATCCTCAGCCACCCTGCTCAGGTCTTCCAGACTCATGGCCATGGCTTTCTTGCCTGAATTTATCCATCTGGTCTTTCCCTTTTCCTATTGCCCTCCACCTTACTAAGCATTTGGAGGAAGCCAAGGCGATGGAGGAGGAGGGATGAGCGGACCCCTGCTAGCTGCTCTGCTGCCCTTTTTGTCCCCTCACACTGCTTCACTTACCTGGCTGCCCCGGGCTGGTGGCCAGGTGAGAGAGCGAGGCAGCAGCAGGGCAGGAAAGTCCATTGCTGTCACCACCCAGCAACCCTTTCAGGGTCTGGCTAGGTAGTGGCCAGTCAGATGGACAGGCAAGCAAGACAGCTGGAGGGAGGGCAGGCTACTACTGCCTTCCCTTGGTAGCCCTCTGCTTTGGGTGACACCAAAGCTAGTGACACCACTGAATTCATTGGTTGTTTTAGTACTTCACAGTATTTGCAGTAATTTTCTCCAGCACCATATCTCAAATAAGTTGATTTTCTTCCTATCAGCTTTTTTCACTCTCCAGATTTCACAGCCATGCATAAATATTGGGAATACCATCCTAATTTTAGTATTCAATGATACATTTTTACACTTAAAGATCTGATTAATGATTGAATAAAAGTATGGAAAATTTTGAACTATTTCTATATCTTCATCATTTAATTTTACTCCTGTCAGTGACACTTAACACTGCTTATGCTGCCAAGTAGCTGTTTGTCTCCTTATATTATTTCTACCACTGTTGTTTGCTTGCTTTTCTACTCATCCCCTTATGCCTCCCTGGGTTTCCCTCCTTCCCTTCCCTTGTGTCCTCCCTCCTTTAATTCATCCCCATCCCCACCCCATCCCTACCCCCTCCCTCCTTTAATTCCTTCACTTCTTTCTCCATGGTTGGGGGAGGGCAGAGATGGCTGGTCACCTTCTTCCTTCCTCCACTTGCCTGCCTGGTCCTCCGCTGTTATCTGGCTCAGCTGAGGGGGCAGAATCTGGGTTCAGATGGTGCTTTTCCCAGTCCCCTTGCCTCTCTGGCTCTTTGTCCTCCTGCTCAGCTAAGAGGGCGGAGTCTGGGTTCAGATGGTGCTTTTCCCATATAAGCAAAATCATGTTCAAAATTCTGCAACATAGACTACAACCATACATGGAGAGAGAAATTCCAGAGGTCCAAGCGGGGTTCAGGAAAGGAAGAGGCACCAGGGATCACATTGCAAACATACAATGGCTAATGGAGCGCACCAGGGAATTCCAAAAGAAAATCAGCATGTGCCTTATAAACTATAGCAAAGCCTTTGACTACATAGATCATGAAAGTCTATGCCCTTAAAGTCATGGGAGTGCTAACACATCTGATAATCCTAATGAGGAATCTGTACTCAGGACAAGAGGCTACTGTCAGAACAGAACACAAAGAAACAGAAAGGTTCCAAATTGGTAAAGGGGTAAGACAAAGCTGCATAAAAGAATTCTCATATCTGATCTATCCTTGTAGTTCACTGTGTACTTCTTAACATTATCTTTTGTTTCATTATGGATTGTCTCATCATAGGGTGTCCATGGTAAAAATCTTCAAAAGGAGGTTTACTGTGCCTCCCTCTGTGCAGTATTAAGAGGTGTCACCTATGGTGCCACGGCTGTTGTCTCTGTGAGATGCTCCACCAGTGAGTGCCACCCTTCACTACTGGTGTTGCACAGTAGCTGTTTGGGACATGTAGTCTGTCTATTCAGCAAAAGCCTTTTGTCTGACCATCTCTCTTCCCCCCCCCCCACCTCTCCCTGCCCCTGGCAGAATTGACTCCCCCTCCCATGGTTTGATGCAGTTTTATATCTCTCCCACGTCCCATATGTAGGCCTAAAGTGCTAGAAAAACAACTTGAATGAAACCTGGACACCGACCATGTGATCAGGGCCTGGGTTCATCCTACAACAAGGAGCTGGAGCATCACATTTGGCCCATGCAGGTCAGGTGGAGCACAGCACTCAGTCCTCTGTACCAGCAGAGGTGAAGCCCTGGGAGGTGGCTGCTGCTTCTTGCTGGACAAAATCAAACATTATTCCTTCTCTGTGTAAAGGAGAAAGACAGGAAAGGATTTTGAAGCATGTGTCTGTGCACATGTGTGCTGGCTTCTTGTTTTTAACTGTACAGTCTGTGTGTCAGGCTTCTGAAAATACATGTGCCAGTAGTTCATTGACCAGTAGTTCAGTAGTTCATTCATTTGAAGGAAATTTGCAATAGTATAGATAAGCAAGGGTGAGCTTTCTCATACATCTTTAAATAGGTCAGGCCTATATGTGGACTCTTGAGATCACCCTTAGAGGCCTTTTTGCTGGGGGATCATGCCAGAACTTGAGAAGGTTGCTTTTTTTGGACTGAAGTTTGCAGTATTCCTCAGCAAAGCCATTCACAAAGTTACACAGGTACCATTAGTACCTACAAAACCTTGAGCTACTCTCTCTCTCTCTCTCTCTCTCTCTCTCTCTCTCTCTCTCAGGTTGATTTACTTCACAGAGGAGTTGTCAGGGTGAAAAAAAAACAAGAGGAACATGTATACCACATTGTGGTCCTTGGAATAAAATCCAGGATAAATATGTAACTAATAATGAATCAATTTAATTATAAATAAAGTTGTGGAGAACTGTGAGCTCTCTATAACCAATGACGAAATAATCTACATTGAAATGGTTAATACCTGGCCACAGAAGGAATTTTAAAGGATAATGGCACAGGTGTGTGTTGAATAGTCTATCAACACCAATGCTTTAACAGTTTGGGAAAATATTTCAGTATGCCATTTAGCTTAATCGGTTGTTCAGACAGCTGGATCTGTCTTATTTTAGTAATCTTGAATATGATCAATGTAGAAGGATTAAGACAATGTGGCGAAATTAGCACTAATGCATTTGGGCCTGGTATGTGGAATCCTTGGAATGGACTGGGTCTGGCACAAGGAATGTTGGGAATGATAGTGATTGGGGATGGAGGAAGACATAGCCATATCATCCTGGTTCATGGAGGATAACAGGCAAATGTTTTTACATTAACCAGGATGACAATACTCCTTGAGAGACTGAAAACTGAGCAAGTTTCAATGATGCATTTGAGGAAATGGTATGGGGGAATGTTCCAGAAGTAATGGAAAATCCACCACTTGCATTCATGGATGTATCTGCTGGTTAAAACAGACTTCTGTTTGAAGAAAGATAAAAAATATAGGATACATATACAGATATTCCAGTGTGCATATATTAAGTTAAGGCGTACATGTGCATGGGTGCACATGGAAAGTAAATATAGGAAGGAAAATACACAAGAAGAACAAGCATTATGCCACTGGGTTTATTCCACAAATAAATAAACTCTCATAGCTTTCTACTGTCTTCATTTACTAATGACAATCCGTATAAATGGCTTCTTGTCCTTGGTAAAGCAGTCTCCTTATTCTGTCCTTTTTGAGAGATGGTAGGAGGTCTCTCTTTAAAAGTTCATCCATGTTGGCACATGCCTTGAAATTCTTTAAATTTCAACAAATCACTGGAGGT
Organism: Phrynosoma platyrhinos; assembly: GCA_020142125.1. Taxonomy (NCBI): domain Eukaryota; kingdom Metazoa; phylum Chordata; class Lepidosauria; order Squamata; family Phrynosomatidae; genus Phrynosoma; species Phrynosoma platyrhinos. The sequence goes on from CM034701.1 coordinate 313,368,561, forward strand.
GTCTAGAATGTACATCTTGCCTATAGGATACATTTATGTACATATCCCCTATAAATGCCTCTTCAGGCAGACTAGAAGTTCTCTACTGCAAAAGTCAGTAGGCAGTCACAGGCCTGGTAAGGAATGTGTGTGTTCATTTGGGGAGGGAGAGAATAGTTTATGACCCTTGGTGGAAAAAAACAGGAGTGTTCTAAATACCTCACATTGCCCCTGATTAAATGTGGGGAAAGTTTGAAGATATGTAAACTAGAAAGGAAATGGGCATTGTATGAATGCCTCACATCTTAAGATTGTCTTAAACAGCATGACATTTATAATGCTGTTACAGAAATATTTCTCTTTTAAAAAAATTATGAGACTAGCAGAAGCAAAATATTTTCGGGAGCAAGTATTAGGTTGGTATGTAGAAGATGCAGATTCAAATCACTAATTCCTCCTTGAAGCTCAGTTCATGGTTTTGGAGAAACTTGTCATACTTCTTATCTGATAGGTTTTGTGGAGATAAACTCTACTATGACCTCTTCTCTATGCAGGAGGGGGAGATGTAAATAAATGAATGGAGTAGTGATATCAAACAAGCAGAGGGACAACTCATTTAATTCTCTTTTCTGTGTTCTTAATTTAGTTTTTGTGCTTCTCATCCAAGTCCACCCACAATTTAAAAAAATCTGACTGGGCTCAATAACTGTTGCAAATGGACTGCGATCACTGCTTTAACAAACTAGACATAATTGAACTAAATTGAAGCATATGTACAGGATATATGAGAAATGAGGCAGTTAATGTGAGTGAAAACTAGAATTAATAGCTCTTAGGTACTGATGCAGTAAGGCAGACTACGGGCCTAAGCAGACGGGCGGCCGTGGGCCGCCCTGGGAAGGTGTGCCGTGGGACCGAGGCATCCCCATGCCTCGATCCAGCAGCGCACCATCACTGCCCCTGGAAAAGAGCACTAAAAATAGCGCTCCTTTCATATGTCGCCGAAAGTGCGCCCCAAAACATTGAGGCGCACTTTTGGTGACCCTTCCGCCACAGCGTGTCCGGACACTGCGGTGGGAGGTTGTCCTCGGAGAGCCGGCCGTGCGGAGGGCCAGCGGTTCCGAGGACAACCTCGGGAGGGGGGGCGCCGAGCGTGCAGCTGCCCCTCCCCTTCCCTGCGCTGAGGACGGCTTTTTAAGCCGTCTGCTGAGGCCCTTAGTTGACCTACAAAATGCTGTCCGTGGGAGAAGGTACCCTTGTAAAAAGAACTTATTTATCAATAATGAGAAGAAGGAAAAAAGAAGCTTTGTCTCTCCTTTGGATTTTTTTTTTATAGTTAGAGCATAACATTATTTTTTCTTTGTTTTTTTGTATGTATGTGCCTTCAAGTCTTTTTGTGGTTATTGTGCACCTTCAAGTAGTTTCTGTCTTATGGTGACCCTAAAGCAAACCTATCATAGAGTTTTCTTGGCATTATTTGTTCAGAAGGGATTCACTTTTGCCTTCATACGAGCCTGAGAGAGTGTGACTTGGCCAAGGTCACCCAGGGGGCACCAGGGCTGAGTGGGATTCAAACTTTATTCTCCATTGTCCTAGTCCAACATACAAAGCACTACATGACACTGGCTCTCTTTAATTTGTATTTATTTACATTTATCGGTGTTCTTCCTATTTCTGCTTGTGACACAACTGATCCAAGCAGAGTTTATAAATGTAAAATTATCATTAAAAATACCCAAACTTGGTACATTTGTTGGCCAGATCTACTGAACTTGGGTGGTTTTCATAAGGTATCCCAATTATTTCATAAAGCAACTTGAAGAAAACCTCTCCAAACAGGTGCCCTCCAGATGTGTTGTACTTCAGCTCCCATCTTCCTCCATGGAGATTATGGATGTTTGTAGTCCAACATATTTTGCAATTTCCAGTTTCATAAAGTCTCATAAGAGAGAATTTCCTACATGACAAAGCAGCGCTGTACAGGAGTGCAAGGATGAAGATTCCATGTGAGATGTTATGATGGTTTATTTATTTATGTATTTATTTATGGGATTTACATCCCACCTTTCTCCCCAAATGGGATTCAAAACAGCTTACAATAATTTAAAGGGATAAAACTAAAACATTTCTTTAAAAAGTTAAAAATGATTAAATAATATTAATATTAAAACATACATTAAAAACAGCATACCTGTAGTTAAAACCATTTTAAAAAGCAAATTCATTAAGCATTAAAACTGCACACCACACTACATAAGCAAAATTTACCAACCAAATGCCTGCCTAAATAAAAATGTCTTCAGCTGCCAACAAAAAGAGAGCAGAGAGGGGGCTGACCTGACCTCCTGTGGAAGGGAGTTCCACAGTCTGGGAGCAGCCACAGAGAAGGCTTTCTCCAGAGTCCTCACCAACCACACCTGTGAAGGTGGTGGCACTGGGAGAAAGCCCTCTCCTGCCGATCTTAGTGCTCAGGCTGGCTTGTATAAGGAGATACAGTCCTTCAGATAGCTTGGACCCAAGTCATTTGGGGCTTTAAAGGTCAAAACCAGCACCTTGAATTCCACCTGGAAACAGAAACAGTGCAGCTATTACAGTAAGGGAGTCAAATGGTCCCTGTTGCCAGCCCCAGTCAACAGACTGGCCGCAGCATTTTGGACCTGCTGAAGTTTCTGAACAGTTTCCAAAGGCAGCCCCACATAGAGCACATTACAGTAGTCCAAACAGGATGTAATCAAGGTATCTGCAGTGGTATTTGGAACTTGCAATTGCATTTAAGATGTTCTCTGTATCATTTAGGAAGAGTGTTAATATTTTTTGGATAAGATTATTTTGTGTAATATTTTATAAGTATGCTACATTTTATATTTTAAAAATTATAAACCATGTTTTATCAAATATATTTATCTCTGTATAAAGAAAAAAGGAAATATGGAGTATACCTGGGTCCCCATCTGTGTATGTAAAAGAGCTGGTGCTTTCATCTTCCTCTTGGTGTCTTGGCAGTGATCCCTAGCAGCCTCTCTACACCGTTATCAGGCCACCACACAGTCTCTTCCTGGGTCTGGCTGCTCAGAGTTCAATGTGGACTGGACTCCTAGGGCCTTTGCAGACTGCCAGAAATGCCAGAGAGCTCTGGTGCCACAATAAACTACAGTTCCTATGATTCCCTAGCACTGAGTCAGGGCAGTTAAAGTGGACTCAATTTGCACTATTTCTGGCAGTCTGCAAAGGCCCCTAGTCCTCATCCTGGTCTTTCTGGGAAATGTGGATGTGTTCCCCACTGAACAGCTAACACACAGTTCTGACTTTTCCCACCTGCCTTCCTTTGTATCAGAATGGGCATGCAGGTTGTCCTACTTGTTAGTTACTCTGGTTGATACTTTTTGCATTCATCTACTATTTTGTTCCTGTTTTCTCCTTGTCAGTTTTTTGCAAGGTAGTTTTGGCACTGCGCAAGGTCTTTTAAGAAATCGAAAAAAGAAAGACACAGCTTTCACATCCATTTCCCCACATTCAGGATTTCATTAAGGAAGCATAGGGCTGAATGCTATTAGGGACAAACCCAACCTGTATGAACCAGATGGCAGGAAGTATCATGCAGTGGCTGATGTCCATGTGAAACCCTATATCCTGCCATCCCATGGATTCCTTAGTAGACGTGCTGGGTGAGGGACTTCAGAGGATGGCAGGTGAGTCATATGCCTAAATCCATGCTCTGTACCCAGGTTCTAACAGCTGTTACCAATAAAGTTGATATGTCATGTTTTACTCCAGCAACATGTTTGTATATGGCTTATGTTTCCCTCACCCTTGCCTTGACCACTGAACCTGCAAATTAGCAGTAGCTGAAATCTTGACATAACTGAACGAATTGTTTCTCCCCTCTTTCTCCCTTGATCAATGCAGCTTTTACAGAAGAATGGGCAGATATCCAGTATTAATGGAATTACAGAAGAGCAAGTGGACCTCAGCCTCAAGCCAGAGGAGCTGAATGGGCAGCAGGCAGAAGTCATTATAACAGATGGTAAGGAGATGTTTGCAAATTACAAGAAATATTACATAGAACTGTGGGGAAAAAACAACAAATAAGATGTTGAGACCTCAGTTGTCTTCCTATAGTGGAGTGATTCCCAAAGTGAACCATATTGTTCCCCAGGAAGTAGAGGAAAGATCCGGGGGGGTCAGTGAAGGAAAAGATGGCACAAGGGGGTAGTGAGGAAAAAGGGACTAGCAGGGGGGTCTTCAAAGTACTGGTGAGCAAGAAAGTCAAGGGAGACCAGAGGCCTTTAGGACCATGGTGGGGATGAGGGTTGCATAAGACTTTTTGTTTCAGGGTCCCTTAAAATCACCACACAGCCTTGCTCATCATTTTGTGTGGTGGTTTCTCCTGCTCTTCTCCTGCCCATGTGAGCCCATTCTCTTAACTGTGTCTTTTGCTAGTAGTTGTGATGGCTGTTGGGAAACTCTCATGAGGCTTGGGCTCAGAGCAACACTTCTGTGGTTCAGAGCAGTACCATTTTGGGACAGAGTGACTGGAGTTAGAGCACATGGCATGGGGGAGAAGCGACAGCAAAAAGGCGCTTTCAAATTTGGGACCCTGCTTAAACTTTGTGAGTGGTGCTGGGACATACCTGGCAAGTTGGAGCTGCACTGCTGCTTCTGCTTTCTTTTGTCAGACTGACTGAGAGAAGAGGTAGCAGAAGTGTGGAGACAGTGGGCCTTTGCAGACTGCCAGAAATAGTGCACATTAAATTGAGGCACTGCCCTGGCTCAGTGCTAGGGAATCATGGGAACTGTAATTTATTGTGGCACCAGAGCTCTCTGACAAAGAAGGCTCAATGTCTCAGAAAAAAATACAATTCCCATGATTCCATAGCACTGAGCCAGGGCAGTGCCTCAATTTAATGTGCACTATTTCTGGCAGTCTGCAGAGGCCCAGTGTCTCAAGGAAAATGTCCAATGTGGGTTTATACACAAGTGACCAGGCATGAAAGGGTCACTGGCAGCGTAACCACGCTAACAAGAAGAATCAATGTTTGTGGGGGCAAGGCGACTTAAAGCTGTGTGGTAAAGGCACATCTCTGAAGAAGGGGGAGGAATATCTGGAAACCTTCTCTGCCCCAACAAAGGATTGGGAGTCCTTCCTCACTAGGGAGAAAAGTGGGAAGCTCCTCTCCTTCCCATTGAAGAAGGATTAAGAGTCCTTCTTCTCCCTTTGGATCCAGTCACTTTAGGAGCAACAACCCAGCAGGTGGCTGAGCAGTGACCAAGAAACCCTTCACCTGTGCCAGCCTTGTGATAAAGTATGGTGCAGGCAAGAGGTCTCTCAGCCACTGCTAAACCAGCTGCTTGGTTGCTGCTTTTTTACACCCAATCACCCTGAGAGCAGCAAATGAGCAAAAGGACAGCTGGCCTACCTTTTGCTGTAAGGCTAGCATGGATGAGAGGGAGGAGCAGGCCTGGGCCGCTGCCACTGCTGTGTTCACACATGAGAGTCTGAGGTGGAGAGAGAGGCAGTGGCAATCTGCGCATGGTTGAGGTATATGTCGCTGACCAGCTGGCTGCTACACAAAGCAGGGGCAGTGGTGCTGGTGAGGGGACAGCTTCCCATTTCCCTCATCCTGGGGTAGGCATGGGGGGGGGTAGAGTTGTTACCCAAGAGGAAAGGGGGCAGTACCCTGAAACAAATTGGAATGACTGCTACAGCATCTATACAGTGTGTCCTTGTTATCCGCTGGGGTTTAGTTCCAGGATCCTCCATGGATAACAAAATCCATGGATCCTCAAGTCCTATTAAATATAATGGCATCGCAAAATGGTGTTCCCTCTATAAAATGGCAAAATCAAGGCTTGTTATTTGGAATTTATATTTTTTTGAATATTTTCAAGTTGTGGATGCTTGAATCTGTGGATAAAAAAATTTATGGATAAGGAGGGCCAACTCTAGTATGTATAGACTGTATATATATTTGTTTATTATTTATATTGTTGAGCCTGGAATTCTTATTTGGGGGTTTTCTACCCAAATAAACAATTAACACTGGTGGCATCTATACTGCAGAATTAATGCAGTTTGACACTTCTTTAAATGCCGTGGCTCAGTGCTGTGGAATGCTAGGATATTTAGTTTTATGAGATATTTGGCCTTCTTTGTCAGAGAGCTCTGATGCCACAACAAACTACAAATCCCAGGATTCCATAGGATGGAGCCTTGACAGTTAAAGTGGTGTCCATGTATTAACTCTGCAGTGTGGCAGCAGCCATTGTCTGTTTTTATATTACTGACCACTACTTGGTAGGGAGAGTAGATACTAGGATTTAGTTTCAATCCCCAAAGATGACGTTAGCTGTCACTGCTTTTTTGAAATAGGTTCCTAATCTAGTTAAGACAGAGGAGCAGTACCTGAATGCAGAAAATGTTCAGAAGCAGAAGAGCTTTTCTTGCTTTCCCCCACATGCGTTTATGGAGACAGTAAAAGTGACCTTTACGGAGGATGGTAATACATGCACTCCTCTCTCTTGTATAGCCTTCTTCTGTACTCCATGTATGTTCTTTGTGTTCCACAGCATATGTAATGGGTGAATGAGGGCCAATAAATGCAGAATGAATTCTAGCAGAGTTTGTTGGCACTTTCCTAGGCCTGGGAAGTGAGAACATGGCCTGTTCTGGATGGTGATGTACCCTCCCTGAAGGAAAAGGCTGCAATATTCCAGTGACAATTTTTGTCCCTGGAGGTCCAAGAGCCTGAGTGGCTAGCAGTACAGTTGTTCCTCTATTTTCATGGGGGATCTGTTCCAGACTCCCCACCACCACCACAAAAATGAAAAAAACACAAATATTCAAGCCCTATTGGCTGGCTTCCCGTCCACAGAAATTCAAGACAGTGGACAGTAAGTCCGCAAAATAGGAGGGACGACTGTACTTGCTTCCATCTGTTTGTTAGCTGTGGACCTTCCTGGACTGGCCTTTCCTCGACCTCATTGATACATGCCTTAATACTTGCATCTTGGATTTTGAATTCCTAAGAATATAATCTACATGTGCTGTCCTTACAGATGGTTTAGAAAGTTCAGTTTCTGCAGAATATTACTGGTTGATTATTGAGTATTGTATAGAGCTAATCATTCTCCATTAAATGGAGAACTGGCTGCATGTCCACTTCTCAGTTGACTTCAAGTTTTTGATATTGACTTACAAGGACTTAAGTGGCTTGGGACTGAAATATTTTTAGAGCATCTTTTCCGGCAAATATTAGTTTGGCTTTTGAGCTCTTGAGCAGGGAGAGACCCTACTTGTGGTTCTGTCTCTGGATGATGCTTGGAGATTGTTTACATGAGCAAAGGACTTTTGGGCTGTACTATTTTCATTATAAAACTTGCTGCCTGAGGAATTATATCAGACATTTTCAACAAGTCAGTTTTACCAGTTACTTAGGCCTTTCACTCCATTTTACGAATGATTGAGACCTTTGAGTCTTCCATTTGTTTTCAGTATGTGATGTTATTTTTTGTTTGTTGGTTGACTGGATCTGATTAACTTTAGATAGTGTTTTTTTGATTTGTGTGTGTGTGTGTGTGTGTTTGTAGTTTCAGTTATAAACCACTCTGTGATTGTTTTTATGTTGAGTAGTACTGTTGACTCTTTCCAACTGCGGGCTTGCCATCTGTGGATTGGAGCATCTATGTGCATGTGACCATGCTGCCATTGGGGAGAATGGGACTTGAGATCCTGCATTATTTACTATCTGCAGGGTGAATGAAACGCCCACAGATATGAAGAGCCGACTGTATATAAATCTAATAATTAAATAATTGTAGGATGCAAACATGAGCCTTTTGTTCCTTGAAACTACCACTCATTAGGGATAGAGTATTTGCGAGCAACAGAACATTACTGAATATTTGAAATCTTTTGTGTGCAATGTTGTATGGGGGAGGGGGAACTTTGGCAAGGCATTGGTTCTGCAGTGAGAAACTATTGGCACATTTGTCCAAATAGAATTTACGATAGGTTTTGTTTTCAAGAATGTATCCATAATGGCTTCCTTTAGCTGACAAAGAAATTCCAGGAAGTCCAAATAACTGTAAGAGTTTCTAAATAATTGTGTAAATATTTTGATGTTTCTACATTGGTTTGGATATGCTCAAGTGGGCTTCTTGTCTGCTTAACTGAAGAAGACCAGGACAATTTAACATCTTTTGAATGCTAGAAATGTTTTCTGACAGAGCACACCTACTCCTGTATTTTGGCTGAAGCCCCTTACATAAAAAGCCCTTTTTTATCACGTTGTCTGTTTTACAAAGAAATACAGTAGTCTATTTCACACTTTTAAAAGATATAATTTTGAAGGGAACAAAGTTCAGAAATAAAATTTACTATTACCCTTTAGAAACTAGTAGTACAAAATACTCAGTGAATTTCCTTCATCTATTAACTGTGCACCACAGCCAGGTCAGCTGAATCCATTTGGCAAGAGTACAGCAAGGATAGAAAGTGGGCTGGAAATCAAATTTCACATATTGATTTAAGCTGACCAGCCAGCAGGCTTCCAAGTTGTTGACTCATTAAAACAGTCTTCTCTAACCTTCCAGATGTTTTGGGAAGGCAGATCACATCAGCCCCAGCCAGCATGCTCACTAGGCATGTGTGGGCATTGTAGTTCAAAACATCTGGAAGATGTTTGATTGGGGAAGATAGCTACTACAGGTAGCTATTTTTCAAAATATCACACAAACCTTCCACATACTAGTTTTTAAAAACGGCAACTGCATTTCTTTCTAGTTCTTAAAATACACTTAATTGCCAGGTGTTTACAATTTAGATTCTGTATGTGTATATATGAGAGGAAAATAAAAATTACGTATATTCCTGTTATCCATTTTCAGGAATGCTTTTAAATGTTTGGAAGTGCTTTCCTACAAAAATATAACTTTAGAAACAGGTCTATGTCCAAATTCACTATTGTTGTGTGCCTTCAAGTCATTTCTGACATGGTGATCTTAAAGCAGGGGTAGGCAATCTTTTTGAGCCGGGGGCCGGTCCCCCGAAGTCGCCCCTTCCAGCAGGCCGCCGCCGCTGCCACTGCCGCTGCGCGCACTGCCGCCACCGCCTCTGTGCATGTCGCGGCCGCCATTTTGTTCTCCATTATGGAGTCGAGTTGGAAATTATACAGTTGAGTTGGAAATCAAAATGGTGGTCGTGGCAGGTTGCCGGCCCCTGCCTTAAAGCAAATTTATCCCAGGGATTTCTTGGTAAAATTCCTTCACAGGGGGTGGGGGTTGCCTTTGCCTTCCTCTGGGGCTGAGAGAGTTTGACTTGCCCAAGGTCACCCAGTGGGATTCCAAGGCCAAGCACGGATTCAAACTTTGGTCTTCCAGTGCCCTAGTCCAGCATTCACACAATTGCACCATGCAAGGGGGAGAATCTGCTGGGCAGCCACAGTCACAGTTCCATTAAGCTGAAGCACTTGAATTGAAGCCAGTTCTGTCCTACTGATCAAGGCAGCTTTAAACAAAGTATTTCAGCTTGATCAGGGAATGCAAGGATGATGCAGTGTTTATATTATATACTTGTTCTTTTCATGGCTTATTTGGATACAAACCTCAAATATTTAACTTGTAATTCTGTTAGCAAGTGATTTAAGCCACTAACCAAGCATTCAAACTGTAGCTTCTCCAGCCTCAGTTCCTCAATACAGGAGTACACTGTTCTAGTTTGGCTATACGGGTATACCTCAATTAACAAAGTAGATGTACTGGGCATTACTTCTTTAGCAGAAAATTTGGTACCAAAGGCAAAAAATAACTTGGAAAGATTATGATTAGTTCCTACATCACAAAAAGGATGAGCAGTTTAACATATTTCACCAACTTTTTATTAAAAACTAACAATATGCATATGTGAAATTAAACAATCAGGTCAGGTAAACATAAGAAAACAAAAACATTTTGAATCTTCTAGAGGCCACTTGAAATTATTTTGCAAAAGTCATCCAGAGGTAATTTTTATTTTTCCAAGCTCTACTTTTCTTGCAAATTCTGATCCAGCATTTTTCCGGCCCAAAAAGGAGTGGCAAAATGCCACTCCTTTTTGCATCAGAAAAGAAGCACTGCTTTTGTCGTTGCCATGACTCTTCTGCACTCCTGCAGTGTGGTGCATGTAAATGCCGTGTTGCAGAAGCATCACAACACTGTCCGCCATCTGGTCAGGTGGGCAGCATGATGGCAGCTTGGGGGCAGAATCAGGGTATGCGGTCACCACATCCCCACTCCACCCCGATGTCGGCTCATAGTGCTGGTCTGTACAGCCTCTTAATCCAACTTTTGGAGGTCACTGGGTTGAAGAAGGCTGGCCTAGAACACAACTACCCAAAACTGTGTGCACTATTCAAGCAGTCTACAGGTGCTTTTTCAGATTAGAAGTTCAGTGGAGTTGCTATTCTTTCCTTCCATTTTCAGCCATGTGCTGAAACTGAATGAGTACAGTAGCATGTCAGCTATGCTGTCTACAGGCCTGTTGCTTGTGTGTTCAGTCATTGTGTGTGTTCTTTGTGAAGCTTGGAATGGAAGATCAAGGGAACAGGTAGAAAAGAGGGGGGGAATGGTCATATAGTACTGTGTTTGTATGGCAAGAAGAATGATGGCAATGAAGTCTTCAATTGATGTCTTTTAGGATCAGGAATTTAGACTACCTTAGGCCTAGCATGCTTCCAGATGGAGCTTTTATTATGAAATTGCCCTGCCCCATTTGAGGAGTTGGGACAGGATATCTTGACATAACTCTGCAAGATATAATCCATCCATATTTTCATGCTATTTCTTTCATCTTTTTTTCATTCAACAACAAACTCTGTTAAAGAGTAAAAGATAGAATATTTGCATGATGGCTTTTGATTTGACAGTACTAGGAGATCTCTACTTGGAAGAAACACTTGGTAGCTGGACCTCCAAGACCTGGGATAGAATATCCAAGTTGGAAGGAGTATGCTGATGCTGGTATTGCAAGCAACATAATCTCTTATGATTTCTGGGAGCCAAAGCTGACATCACAGTGGAACTAATCCAACACAATAGGTAAAATGTTGAGTATGAACATGACGTATCTGCTTACTTGCCAAGCTCAACTGACTATAATTTCCAACAAATAGCAACTTCCTTTGTAATCAGATGGGAAGCTAAATGATTGCAAAGTGTTTTATACACTGGAAAGTTTATAAAACATCAAACTGTTAACTAAAACAAACTAAAGTATCTCTGTGTTAGAATTAATATTGGATGTCCTGTTTTTTTTAAAAAAAAAAATTGAAACATTCTCTTTCATTTTTACCCACCCCATGTAGATACTACTACTATAGGTTGAGTCTCCCTTAGCCAGAATTCCAAAACTTAAAATATTTCAAAATCAAGAATGATCCAGGTGACACTTTTGCTTTCAAAATTATTAAAAATATTATGCATAAAATAACCTCAACCTGTGTATAAGGTATACACAAAACATAAATGAACATTAGATTTCTTCAGCATTCCAGACTAGCTAAATTACTGAAATACAAGAACCAAAGGGTCACTTCTCATATTACTTTTTCCTGCACAAAGGCTGAATCCATCCTTATGGAAAGTCTCGAGAAGAAGTGGACTCACTTTCTCTTGAGTCTAGCTTGGATATATTTATGTTTTATCACTGAGATACATCTGCTTTCCATCAGACTTTAAGATGTCAGAAGCAAGTTGGAGCAGAAAAGAGAAATGATTTTTCTGGATGTTCTCAAGATGCATGTGAATCTTGGGGCATGTGCCTTCACTGCTATTCCTTATGTGTGCATTTGATTTCTTGTTTTTTTTGTTTTTTGTTTTTTGTTTTTGTTTTTTTTTTTTTTACTCAAAATCAGTTAAGTGTCACTAGTTTTCAATTCTGGTTTCCAAAGAAGCAGAAATCCTAGTCTGTCCAGGTATAATGACAAACTGGGTTTTCTGCAAACAGACTCTTAAGAAGATGAGAGAGGGGGCTGCATAAGAGCAAGTCTTATTTCCTTAGTGTTGTTAATCTGAATGCAGTTTTGCCTGTATGAAGGATTGTGAAGGAGCTGAAAAAGTTGAATGATTTCATTTAACTGAAATCTATTCAATTGAATGACCTAAGGCTGGAGCAATGCTGAGAAGCTGCACTACCACCTAATCTCCACCTTTTTAAACAGAACGAGAGCCAGCCTTTTAACAAAGGGCCGATGAAGATAGGCAGGAAAAGGTGACCTGAAGCTGCCTTTTCTCTAAGCTGCAGCAACTGTACTGCCTGCCCCTGGAATGCCCTAAATGGGGATGGAGCAACCGCACTGGGGGGCAGTCAGTGCGTTCTTTCTGAAGCCGTATTGAAGCCCCACCAACTGCACCACTGACCTCGAGGATGCCACAAAGGGAAACGAAGCAACTGTGTGGGCTAGCAATGGCTGCTTTAATTTTTGTTTTGTTCTCTCAGATGCATGCACATGTGCACAGGGACACATCAGGCAAACCTGTGCTCCTGCGAAGAGCATGTCATAGGGTGGCATACAGTCTGTCATTTTGTCTGTAAAAGGTGACTGAAGTTTGGCATGCTTGCACACCTG
>CM034701.1:313405478-313422562 GCA_020142125.1 Phrynosoma platyrhinos
GGAAATGCTCCACAATACGTATTTGGTTATCATACTTACGGCAAATGCAATATGATTCCTGTTGCGCAATTGCAATTCCTGAAGAAACCGAAATTCAAAAGATCTCAGATCATTCCATTTTCTGTCGGGGTTCTGTCGGGGTTCTGTGCGATGTCGTGTGGAAACACAGGAAAATAATACGTATTAGGTCGGGATTTCGTTTGGATTCTGTTTGAATTGAGCCCCGTGTGATAACGTCCTTATGGTATTTCATGTTTCCATTGTTTTTAATCATGCTACATTTTTATTCTGTACAGATTTAATGAAATGTTTGACCAAGATCAATGGAGTTTAATTCCAAATAAGTGTGTATTACTGGTTACTGTACTTCTTAAATGTAATTTAGAATTAATTACAATGCAATGCCTAATTCTTTGTCATTTTTAATATCTTACAGTTGGACAAAGAGAAACTGCAAGTGTAATTCTGAAAGAGGAGTCTGTTGAAAATATGGAGGCAAAACCACCAGCGTCAACTAATGAAACTAGTGGAGATGATGACGAGAAGGATGTACAAGATGCTGATAAACAATCCCCATCATTAGAGGAAAAAGGAGAAGAACAGGAGCAACCTAGTGAATCTCCATCAAATGATGTTGGATTTAAAAAAGTGTTTAAGTTAGTTGGTTTCAAGTTTACTGTTAGAAAAGATAAGACTGAGAAAGTAGAGCCTGTTCAGCTCTTAAATGTAAAAGCAGATGATACTGAAGTGGCATCAGATGGATCTGGCGATCATAAAGAAATCAAGAAAGAAACAGTGGAGGAGGCAGCACAAATTGAGGTGCCCCACTCTTTGGAACAGACTGAACAGGAAACCCAGACTGAGAAGATAAAAGAAGAAACTTCTCTTGAAAAGGAAATAGAAAGCCCTATTGAAGCAGGAGGCAAGGATGCAGAAACTAAAAATGATGGTAGCAAGTCTCCAGAGTCTCCAACCAGTCCTTTAACTAGCGAAACAGCTTCACCCTTAAGAAAGTTTTTTACCCAAAGTTGGGCTGGTTTTAGGAAGAGGACAAGCTTTAGGAAACCTAAAGAAGAGGAACAACAGGGTCTTGATAAAGAAAAACAAGAACAAGAAAGAGACATGACCAAAGAAGAAGGGGCTATCAAAGAAGAATTAGAAGAAAAACCCATACCAGAAAAAGCTCAGACAGATGCATCTGTGGAAGCCAATGATGAGAAAGTGGAAAAAAACAAAGAAGAAAAAGAAGAAAAGAAAATGATAGATGTCTCAACGGAAACATATCAGACAGAAGTTACAATTCCCCCTGAACATCTGTCAAGGCAAGAATCTGCTGAAGGTGTGGATAAAAAAACAGAGATAAGCTTGAATGAGAAGAGTGACCTTGCCTTAGTGGAAAAATCGGAACCAGGCCAAGAGTGCCTAATAGCCTTAAAACAAAGCACTCTGGAATTATCTGAGAAAAAACTTGACCCAGCAGCTCCCTCAGAAAATGAAGAAAAAACAGATCAATCTGATCCAGCTACTCTAATTGCAACAGAAGAACCCAAGGAACATTTTGAAATAATCGAAGGAGGCAAATCTGAACCAAAGGCTCCTCTTGCAACAGAAATTTTTGATGAAAAACTTGCAGATGCTAACATTGACCTTACCACTGTTGTGAAAAAGGATGAACCAAAAATAATTCAAAAAGAACAACTGGTTTTTGAACAATTAACTGAAGTAGATACTGAGATCCAAAGAGGGCAACCCACTGATGAACAGCTAAAAGTCAAAGAAACTATGCCTGAAACAGTGAGTGAACAGCTGAAGGAAACAGAACCAAGTATTTTAAGTGCAGCAACATCAAAACCTCCAGAAGGCATTGTAAATGAAGTGGAATTGATTTCATCTCAAGAAAGAGCCAAGATGCAAGGTAGCCCCTTAAAAAAGCTTTTTACAAGTTCTAGCTTAAAGAAGTTGTCAGCAAAGAAACATAAAGGAAAAAGAGAAGATGTCAAATTAGGGGAAGCGGCTGAACAAATACAGCAGTTCTCTGATTCTGCAGAAAGCCCAGAAGATCCGAGGGCAGAAAGCTCTGCTTCTTCCCCTGAAGAAGGAGCAGATTCTGTAGAAAAAGTCACAGAGGGAATACAAGTCATTGAAACCGAAGAAGGATCTACCTCAGATATGGAGAAGAAAAGAGAAAGTGTTACCCCTTGGGCATCATTTAAAAAAATGGTGACGCCTAAAAAACGGATCAGGAGGCTTTCTGAAAGTGACAAAGAAGAAGAACCTGACAAGGCAAAAAGTGCTACTCTGTCATCAACTGAAAGTGCACCTTGTGAAGAACAGGAAGATATTAAAGAAAATGGGGAGGAACAGAAATTAGAAAAAAGCACAGACGAACCCAAGAAAAAAGTTGACACTTCTGTGTCCTGGGAAGCCTTGATTTGTGTAGGGTCATCTAAAAAAAGAAGTAGAAAATCATCATCTTCTGATGAAGAAGTAGGACAAAGACTAGCTCAAGAAGGACAAAAAGTAGATGAAACAGCACCAAGTAAAGAAACAGCAGGAGAGATAACCTTTACAAGCTCACAGGAAAGTGATCAAGGCCATGGAGGTTCTTCACCAGAACAGGTTGGAAGCCCATCTGAGGGTGAAGGAGTTTCAACATGGGAGTCCTTTAAAAGATTAGTAACTGCAAGAAGAAAATCTAAAACAAAAATGGAAGACAGAAGTGAAGAACCTGCTGTAATTCCAAGCTTAGAATACTCTACTTCAGATGGAGAATCTGGAAAAGAAGAATCCTGGGTTTCATTTAAAAAGTTAATGCCTGGCCGTAGGAAGAAAAAGTCAGATGGAATACCAGAACATGCACCTGTTCAGGAAACAGGAGAAGACATTACAGAAACCAATGAGGAGGACTCTGATATTCCAGCTGTTGTTCCTTTGTCAGAATATGAAGCTGCTGAACAAGAGAAACTTGAAGCCCAAAAGAAAAATCAAGAAGATATAACTGTGAAAGATTCAGACCAGAGAACAGAAAAGTCAGAAGGTACTTTAATAACTGAGCAATGCAGTGAAGGTCTAGTTCATGCAGTTACTGTTACAGTAGTAGAAGGGGAAAGAGCAGTTACTAGTATTGAAGAAAGGTCTCCATCGTGGATATCAGCTGCTGTTACAGAGACAGTTGAAGATGAAGAGAAACAAACTGATCATATTTCTGAAACTGGACTTGTTGAAGAAACTGTAGTGGCCACTAAACTTAAGCCAGAAATTAAGAAGGACATTAGTGGTGACACTATAATCAGTGAATTGGAATTAACCTCAGAAGCAATCACAGCACGAGAAGAAGCTTCAATTGTTGAAGAGGGACCTGAAGTGTCCTGTGCTGAAGAAACAACTGAAATGGTTTCAGCAGTTTCAAGGCTGTCTGAGTCTCCTGATACAACAGAAATAGCTACACCAGTGCAGGATGTAGATGAAAGTCAGCAAAACATAGAAGAATTAAGTAAACAAACTCAGGAAATTCTTCAAGAAGTTGCTGAAAGAGTTAAATTATCTGAGGAACCAATGGTGATTAGTAAAATCACATCTGAAGTAATAATTCAACCAGTATCAGTACAGAAAACTGAGCAAGAAATTACAGTTGTCTTTCAAGGAGCAGAATTGTCTGAATCACTCTTAAAGGAAAAAGCATCTGAAAGGATTGATATCCAGACTAATGAAGGCATAGAATGTGGTCAAGGACAAGTTGAAGTTAAAGAAAGGAGCCTGAAGGAAGTGTTGGAAAAGAGTCGTGATGTGTGTGTGGAAGTGAAAAAAAGCTTGGAAGAAACAACTAGCTTGAATCAAATTGATGAGGACCATCATCCAAAGACTGAGCAAAAAGTATTAGAAAAACCTAGAGAAATTGCTGAAGAAGAGGCAATTGAAGAGAAATCAGAAGAAGAAGAAGATTTTGTTATTGTTACAGTAACACCTGAAGAGAAGCCAGAAGTAACAATTGATGATGCAGCTGGAAAGCAACTGGAATCATTAAAAGAAAAGGATAGTGAAGAATATAGTAAAGTATATTCAGTGCAGGAAGTCAAAATGCATTTAGAAGAAGGAACACAAGGTAAGGTTACAGAAGATGTGCAAGAATTTGAAAAAGAAACATGTGAAGAGAAGCCTGGTTTCTCTCAAAAGCAAGAAGAGGTGGAAAATATCATATGTGAGTTCGAAGCAGAAACAACTGAAGTTGAGGAAAAGAAGGCTGTTAAACAAAATGATGTAAAAGACTCTGAACTTCTAATAAAGTCTTCATGCACTGACACAGTTGTGCTTGAGGCACCCATCCTAAGCAAGAGCATCGATATTTCAGTACCAGATGATGAAAGGAAAGTTAGTGATATGAGTATGGAAAGAGATGCTGCACTTGGTTTAGAAAAAGGAAGCACACAGGAAGTTACAGTTGAGCCTGGCATGCAGAATAAAGTCTTGGCAGAGCATATGAAAACTGAGACCCATATACAGAAAATGGATCCTGAGGTCCAGCTGCAGGAATTAGAAACCAAGATGCCTTTGGTAGATGTGATACCTGAACCTCTGCTGGTGAATTTAGAGACACAAATCCATGCAGAAATGGGAAAAGAAATAAGTGTAAGAAAGATGGATGCTGACAAGGAGAAGGTAGAAGCTGAAGACCATATACAGAAAGTGGAAGCAAGTGATCATATAGAGGAAGTGGAAGGGAAGTCCCACATACTGAGTGTGAGAGAAGAAGTCCTGGCAGAAAAGTCAGAACTAAATGTAGATATAGATCTTTCAACAGAGAAGACAAAAACAGAGTCCATCACAGAAAAAGCAGATGTCGGAGAACACTTACAAGAAACAGAAGCACATATCTCTCCAGAAGATGCACACTCAAAGCTGCCTGTAGAATCAGATGTAGAAAAGATAGAAGAAGAAATGGCCCAACCAATGATTGCAGTGAAATCAGAAGCTCTCGAAGAGAGGATGGAAGTAGAGGACCTTGCAGAAAAGTTAAAAGCTGCAGCCACTTCAGAAAAGAAAGATGTGACAGTGCATGTGGAGGCTGCCACAGCGCGGATAGATGCAGAGATAGAATCAGAGATCTGTACAGACAAAACAGATGCAAAGATGGATGGGGAGTCTTCCACAGAGAAAGCAGATGCCATGGTGGAAGGAGAAACAGTAAGTCCACCAGTGCTTACAGATAAAAATCTGAAGGAGGAACCAGCTTCAGCAAGAGTGGATATCAAGCCCCTTGTAGAAAAAGTAGGTGCAGAGGTTGCCAAGGAAAAAACTGAAGTGGAGGCTCCCTTAGTAAAAGATATAGGGCATTCCATAGAAGAGGCAAAAGCAGATGATGAGACCCACAGAGAGAAAACAGATGTAGAGGCAACCAGAGAGAATGCAGGTGTAAAGGCTGATTTGGAGCTCTTTGAAGGGAAGACACTTGTAAAAGTATGTGAAGAACATTCAAAAGAAATGATGGAAGCCGGAGCTGCCACCAAACAGCTAGAACTAAAAGAGACCCTGCAAAAAGTGGAGAATGACACCATAGTTCAGTCTGTGGTGAAACATACCGCAGCAACTTACTTGGCTACATGTACTGAGGTAATTTCAGCTGAAGCCCCAGTGGAGCTTGTCTCAGAGCAAGAATCTGTGGTAAGTGACATGACCAGAGTTTCTATTCAGGGAGAGACACAAAGTGTTGCAACAGAAAAAAGCATACCACAGGAAAAAGGGCTACTGGAAGTATCAACATCTAAGCAGGATGAAGTGGATTTCACCCAGATGGTTGTAGCAGATGCCAGCCTTGTCTTGGTATCGCAAATCACAGAGGGAATTGAAGCTGAAGCCCAAGAAAATAATGAGCTCAAGGACATCACAGTTATGAAATCTAAATCTACCAAAGAAAGCTTAGCTGAGATCTCTGTGCAGAGTGAAAGAGTTTTGCCTGCAGTGGAAGAGGAAAAAATATTAATGTCCTTGGGATCCATTGCATTGGAAGGCTCTGTGCAGAGTGAAGAGGAAGATGCCCTCACTTCAGAATCAAAATACTGTTTTGTTAATGTAGTTGAGGATTCTGTGCAAAATGAAGCAACAGGAGATTCAGTGAAAGAAGAGCTATCAACTGAAACAGAATCAGCAGGAACACTAATAAACAAAGCTGAAGTAGATGGAGGCATCCTTACCTCAGAGTCTGGATACACAGGGAGTCTTGCCTCAAATGCCATTTTGGAAAATGTAAGAGATAGTACTCCACCAGATGACAAAGAAGCAAGTATAAATGGGATTTCTGTGCAAATTAATACATGTCCTGATAAATTGCTCCTGGAAACAGTCCACCCACTTTCAGCTACAGCTTCAGATAGCTATCAGAGAAAGCAAGCGCTATCAGAGAAGGTGCAAATAATAGAAACAGAAAAATCATCAGAAAATATTGAACTTGGTGGTGGAGATGTACTTCCTACAGCTCCAATAGAGCAAGAGATTTTTGATGAGCAACAGAAGGTTGTCACCACAGACTTTCCAGAAGTGCAGAGTTATGCAGATCATAAATCTTCTATAACAGTAACAGCAACAGAAGCCGAAGAGCAAGTCAGTACTGAAAAAGTTACACTTACAGAAACATCAGTGGAAACCCCACAGTCTTTACTCAAAGAAACAAAAGAGACAACATTCCAAATGGTACAGCAAGTGAGCTTTGTTCACTCAGGACTTGGAGTTCCAGGTCCTCATACTAAGGCAGTGTCTGAGAAGACAGATTCAGAAGCAGAAGAGCCAATTTTACCAGCAGCAACTTTCACCAAAGATGATTTCCTCCAAAAAAGTGGGTCTGATCCCATCCCTGAAATGAAACTTCAAAAATCAGAGACTAGTCAAGAAACTGAAAAACAGATGACATCTCCAGCAAGAAGCCCATCTTTAACTCACATAGAATTTGAAAAAGATGTTGTTCAGTCTGTAACTATAGAGTCTCAGAGCACCAAAATTGTACTGAAAATCATCCAGAATGCTGTTGATAAAATTGAGAAAACAGAAGAGACAGTATTCTCATCACAGCAGACTGAACCATGTCCATTACGTGCAGATAAATCTGAAATCCAGGAAGATTTACAGAAACAAGAAGCCTTCAAAGCAACAGAAAAATTGCCTTTAAGTACTGAAAAATCTGAAAATGGAAGAAGTTCAGGCACCAGAAAGACAGCTGATCTTGAAGCGGTAAAACACACATCACAGACAGATGAACAGCCACACACTTTGACAAAACTAATTCAAGACTCTGGATCTATGAGTGAAACTGTGAAAGAGTATATCAAAGAAGAAAGTTTGCAGAAAGAAAATGGGGAACCAAGGCTTCAATCTGTAATAGATACAGCTGTACCTACAGAGACTCAGAGAGTCACACTGGAAGGTGCCTCAGGAAGCCTACCCAAAAAATCACTTGAAGCAGATGAGCCAAAGCTCAAGGATGTGGATGTGGAGCAGATCCAGGAACAATTAATAGAACAACAAATGCCTGTGAAAAGGAAAGAAGATCACAGCCCATCAACAGGATTTGTGGAGATACAATCAGAGAAAGATGTAAACAATCAGGACTGCACATCCCATGAGATTCCACAGTTAAAATCAAAGCTCACTGAATCCTGAGGTTTTGTGTAAGTGTTGCTTATTTTATTAGCAGTAGTTTACATCCAAAATAATGAACATTTTTCAGTAGCATTTCATCAGTAGGATAATTGTGTGGTATATATTTAGACACACTAAACTTTCAAGAACTACAAATTATGGCCAGATATGTCAAAAACTGGATTACTTTGACGCTGGGGTAAATTTATTTTTTAAAAATGAGTTGGCTACTATAGTCTTTCAAATTCCTGGTTGATACATTTTTTCTTACTACTTTAAAAATGTATCTGACTCTGTTTTCTGAACTACTTGGAATTTAACATTGTCCTAGCTGACTACTCTGGGAGGAATAGTGTTGATGGTGGCAAAGCATGGCTTCAAGGTGTGTACACATGATCACCTTTATATGGTAGAGGCACTATTTGTTGTCTATTTTAAAACATATTCAATATAAATGCATTGTTCAGTATTTAGATTTGTTTACCTAGACAGCACTACATAGCATACAGAACTGTGTGAGTTTTTTCCTTCCATAATAAAAGTACTACTATAGATTGGGTTGGCCAACAGTGGCAGTGGCAGCCAATTTTCTGTCCCAAGACCTGCAAAAAGCAAAAATAAAAATGTGGAAGTAGGCAGAAGCCAATTTTTGGTTTTGAAAAATGTATATATTGTAGTAGGAGAATCTGTAACCTATTTTCAGGAGACAACCCTACTTTATTTTTGGCCAGAAAAAAAAAGGGTGGTCTGGGAAATCTGAGAGTATCAAGGGCTGCAGATACAGCTGAGGGGCAGGGAGATAATTAATTAATGAATATCCCCCCTTCTCCCAAAATTAGGACTCAGGGTGGCTTACAGTATTAAAAAACAGTACAATTAAAATATACAAAAATACAAAATTGTCACGGTTCAAGTTTGGTGACACTGGTGTACATAAGTCAAGGGTGGGCAGCTTGTGACCTTTCGAATTTTTTTGCAATTGCAATGGTAATCAGAACTGCTTTTATTGTCAGCTGTGAAGGATGATAGGAACTTCTATCTGGAGTAGCACAGGATACCTGTCCCTGACACTGGTCCAGAGGGCTCTCTATTACATGTTGCCTCAGGGTTTTTCCTAGTCTGCAATATACAACTTCCTACCATTTCATAAGTATTCATCTGAGAAGGCCAAACTAGATAGAGCACCATTCAAACAATTAGCAATTGCATGCTTTCCAAAATAAAGAGTAAGGAGCAGGTGTTTGTGTGGGGTGACTTTAATCTGGATTAGGATCCCAATGGCTAAAGTTGGGGGGGGGGACATTCAGTTTTTGTTTTCTGTTCTGTCAAACACAGGTCTCCTTGCCAGCTGTTAGCATATAAAGCTCCCATTTCTGCCAATAGAGGCTTTTTATTTTGAAGGGATGAGTCAGGTAAAATTCAAATCTCTTGATCCTGCTCTATCTGTATTCAGGACCCCTGCCCATATTAGCTTTTAAAAGAAACATTCATACAGTTGTGAATTGGAGGGCCGTGGGTTGGGTTTATTTATTTCTTTATTTATTGAATTTATATCCCCCCTTTCTTCCAAGATGGCATTCAAAGAGGTTTACAATAATATTTTTAAAATTAAGTTAATATATTAGTTTACAAACACTAACATTAAGGAGAAGCTCTGTTGCTTCTGTGCATGCTTTGGATTAGGCTCATGTTGTTATATACGTTATATAGTTTACTTTACCTTTAGTGAAGTCATGTTTATAAAGAGAGAAATCATTGTGATTTGGCTCATGTTGCACTACAGCACATCTTTATGATGTGCTAGTGTCACCATGCATTTAGCCAAGAGGTTCAGGTGCAAAGCTTTTGCTATTATTATTATTATTATTATTATTATTATTATTATTATTATTGTCGTTATTATTATTATTATTTTCTCTTTCTACAGTTCCATGGAAAGCTCTGTCTTATGTTTGAAGGGACTAACTAGTTCCCAAAGAAGGCAGCAGAAGAGGATGGATTCTGCTAAACTGACTGAAGACCAATGATTTTGAACAGTGAGAAAGGACCACTGCTTTCTGGTGTCATTCTGAGAAAGCCACCTGACAATCCTGAAGCACCATCAGGAGCTTGAGTTCCACCTCCTTTTACCTTTGATCCTTAACACTTCCTCACATCCTTTTCACTGTTTTTTTTTTCTTTTTCTTTCCCTTTTGCTGGTAAGAGGAGATGGGCATGGGTAGACAGGAAATGTTACATATTGATGAAATGGTTTCCATAAAGTAACCTGGAAAAGAAGTTGGCATCTTTTAAGCTCTCTCTTATCATTGCTTCCGAAAAAACTGGATTGTAATTCTTTATGTATTTATATGTATATCTTCAAGCAATATCTGATGTTCATGTATATTTCCTCCTCTTTATATGTGGAAAGAAAGAAAATTATTTCTCACTTTTCTTGCCCTGTAACCATAGGGAAATACTGTAAGTGACAAACAGCCTCAGATGGATCCTAATACACTTACAGTTGCTTCCTATTGGATCCATTGGAAGGACGTGAGAACCAGTGCTTAATGCTGTTCTTGGCCTTGCTTCTATAAAAACTATAGTCATCTCTGGAGTAGTGGTACTAGTTTACTCATTTCTCACCATGTTCTACAAGCATGGTACTGCTTCTCTTATGTGTGATAGAAACATTTGGAGTAGAGTTGATTATTGAGTTAAGTGTACTTATGCAGAAGAATTTAAATGAGTTGGATCCAGCATATCCTTCCACAGATGTAAAAAGTTCTATTTCTCCACAGGAGGCTTGTAATAACAGCTGAGGAATCCTGGTATGGTACCTGGTTGGTATGTCAGTTAGTTTTTTCCTCCCCCTGCAGTCTTCTGTACACTCTCAAAATACATACCAAAGGGTAAAGGAGGTGGTACTTGGAAATTTTAGGGAAGGGGAATTGCAAAATTTTCTGCCCACTCCTGCCACTGCTTCTGCCACAGACAGCATGCTAAGTGGAACTCAGCTCAGAGAATGTTCCCATTGGATGAAAAGAAGCTGGATCCAACCCATTGTTCTTCAGCCTGCCTGAATTTGACTGTGGCTTTCAAGTCTAAGTCTTTTTTAATCACTTGAGGGGGATGGGAGAAGTCTTTCAGAGGCAAACAAATAAGTGATCATTTCAGACTATTCACCAGCCTTGAGGTATGATTCAGTTGAAGGAATTATATCATAACTTTAGACAAAATGGTGAACTACTTTTAACCTATCAAGAAAAATATCAAAAGATTCCATTTTAAAACAGTTTAATATTTTCCTGTTTAAAGAACATACCTATGTCATATACAATGAGACAAGTTCTAAAAAAAAAGGTTGATGAGCAAAAGATTATGTCCACTCTGTATTTTTATCCCTTTGTTAGGAAAGAGCTTTTCATTATGCTGATGTACATTTAGTAAACTGATTTCTAAAAAATGATTTTAATAAAAGACTTAGCTTATATTTAGCTTTGTGCTTTTAATTTTTAAAAAATAAAAAGAACTAGGGGCCTTGAACAAAGTCACTCTCAATAAAAAATTGTAGTTCCTAGTACAGGTCAGTATAAGTTGTGCATAAAAATGGACAGGCTTGAAATGCTAAATAATTGAATAGTAATTTAAAATGTTCAAAGCATTTAGTATTTGATCTAGACACAAAGCATGTCTAGCAGGTCAAGTTATATTGCACTTTGCAGACTCTTACATCTACACAGCTGAGCCTGTTGCATGGCCCAGCAGCTTCCTTGCCCTACATGTATAGTAATTTATTTTAAAATGAAGTAAATGAGCCAAATAAATATCTACTTTTAAGGGCTGCACAATGAGTAAAGAAAGAAAAATGTGATTGCACCATCTAGTGGTTGCTTTGGACATTTTGTAGTTTAAGATAACATTTGGCTAACATTTTGTCTATCCTCAAAATATGGAGAATTGTTTTTTCCAACTCATATTACATAATATCTGAAACTAGTAAAATGCAGCTATGATAAATACAGGTTTATTAGTGTAGTACAGTGGTGCAGTTCCGTAAAGAAGTAACTGATTTGTAAACACTGAAAATGGAAACATTATTTTAAAAGCCCTCTTAAGCAGCATGGTAACAGGGTTTCTTTGAGCATTAGGAAAACAGAACAGTCTAATAGGTTAATTCATGTCAGCATATAATGCTGTAGGTTGAAAATGTTAAAAAATGTTTCTGCTTGTAACAAAACTGAAAAGCTATTTTCTTAGTACACGTTTACAGTTCTCCCTACTGTTTCTATGTCATCACTGATTTAGGTCTACTGGAATCACAACACAAAAGGTCATTAAATTATTTTGGTGTAGTAGTAGAAACCTTTTCTTTTCTTTCTTTTTTAGAATTGTCAGAGTGGTACACAGGAATACTGGTCTGCTTTTAAATTGATCAATGAGGTCCGTGTATTGGGGCAGGAGTCACTGTATAGTAAGAAGAGGAAATTGTCCTCTTTGCTTTATGACAGACTATCAAAAGATGGTGCTGGAGGTAGGAAAAGGTCAGGTTGGAGATGAATTGACCAAATGGTGCCCTTCATGGCCCACGCCTACTTAGTAGTGGTATTGCTTCCATCTCGGTTTCCTGATGGTCACTGCAGTGGATATATCTTTCCACCCCCTCTGTTGCTACTTGGCAGCAATGACAAAGTACTACCTCCACCTCACCTCACTGGCTTCATTGGCTGATTTAAAGACAAAACAATTATTTTAGTTGCTAGTCTGGCAACCTGATTAAATATCCCTTTATAAGGCTCCCCCAAAGTAGCCTTCACCTTCTCTAACTCACTTGTATTGTGCAACTGTAGTATGGAAAGCTTAACTTACTGATAGGATCAGGTTTGGGGGTAATGTAAGATGTGACAGGAGAGAAAAATCAAACTAGTAACTCTTTCACTCCAAGTGAATGGTAGTCCAGAAAGTTTCTTCTCTGTTATGACCAATGAACTACTCAGTCTACATGCAATAAATATAGCTTCCTGAAAAGTAGTCAGTGTTCATGAATTAGCATGTGTCTCCTTCCAGACACCAGTCCTGTCATCAAACAGACGTCTTAGTATGAATGAATTTATGAGAAACTTCAGTATATATTAGTGCAAGTTGGAAACTTCTTAAGAAATATTGGTGGTTCAAGCGCAGTATAGTCTGCATCAGTCCAAAAAACTGAAAAAAAAATCACAGGTAGGAACTTGTTTGTGAATCATTTAGAATTATCTCATGTGTGTGTCTATAATGTAAACATGTGTAAAGTTTTAGGAAGATGTGTGTCCCAAAATGATTTGGGGAAGATTTATCTTTCTAGAGGTAGCTTCCTCATTTTGAATGTGAACTGCAAAATTTGTTCTGATTGCCAAATATTGTTCACTTTTGTTAGCCCCCTTCACATGCTACTCACATCGGGTATTACCCTAGTAATATGCAGTAGAGCCTTGCCTCTTGGCTCCACCACTGGCACATTCCATCTCTTGGTTTCACCATGCTACCTGGCCCTGGCTATGGACACCTATATGTTGTCACTATGTAAGAGAAGCCAAGAGGGCAGCCCTACTACCTATTCCTTATGTGATTCCCATAGGGCTATTGTGTGCTTTATAACAAGTCTGACAGAGCCATAGACCCTGCCTGTATGTGACCCACCACTTGGGAATTGTAAGCTTCCTTTTTGTGGCCTATTGGACTACAGCAGAAGGTTTATCTTGTACTTGGCAGCCACAAAACATGTGTTTTAAAGCCTTGTTTTACTGCTGGCATACCAATATTTGTGTAAACTGTAATCTGTGTGCAGAAAGCCATATTGCAATAGCTGCAACAAGCTAAATAAGAATAATGATAAACAAAGAATGGCATGGCTGTTTAATCCTGGTTCTGATCTTTATAGCTCCAAGGCTGTTAATAAATATGTAAAGTTATCTAAACATCATTTAAATACAACCTAGTAATCACAATGTAAATTATTATTGGCTAGAAGTTGGAGAACAAGTGCTTAGTTCTTGCTTCGTTTTTTTTTAAAAAAAAATTATCTAAGGCCTTTCTAAGCAATGAAAACACAAATCATATAACCAATATTTCTTCTTGTAACTGACCTGTCTGAAAACAAAGGCACCAAAAGAATTTTCTCATGGTGCAAGGAGCATGCCTCCACATACAGATACTGCTTTATTACAGTGCATTGCTTTGGCCTCAGAATACTCAGACAACGCTGCAAATTTTAGCTTGTGCCACAACTCCAAGCTTTTGCAGTTTCTTCTAATCCATTGTATTGGATTAACTGATACTTTGATTTTCTATGTTGTTTTTAAGGTAGATTTTCATGGACTAAATAAAATACAAAGACAATTCATGCTCTTTGTGTCTTTCTTATATTTATTGTTTCTTATACTCTATGTAGTCATGTTCACAGGATCTGTGCTTAGACTTTTATCTCTCCTTTACAGAAAAAGGATGCACCCAAAATCATAATAGCATTGCCCATGTTGATCCCCCAGAATGTCAGTTAATTTAAGGGTGTGGCTTGTACAAGAACAGAAAAAGAAACATTTTCTGGTATGCCTACAGTTGCGAGACGTCTGGTTAACTTCTAATCTGCAGCCAAGGTAGCTCTCAGAAACTTTATTGGATTAAGGTTAGATTATAATTTATTTGTTTTTAAAAGAAAGGGTTTTAATGCATCTTTATTTTGGAGAGCATAGTTCCTCCAAAATATATTGCTTGAAACCAGGGGAATTGTTTCTAAATATATGTATTCAGGGTCATTTGAAAAATTATTTCTTCATGATACCTTTAAATATATGTTTATATTTTTCCCACACAATATAGCTGGCAAAAAAGAGTTTACAGAGTTTCTTTTAGGAAGAAAGAATATAATGACATATGAAACCATCCATAACCTAGTAGTGGCAGAGTAATGCTCTGGGTCCAAGGGCATCATTCTACCAAATGCTCAAGTATGGAAGGCTTCAGTACATCATTCTTAAATGTAACATTCAAGATTTGAAAAAGAAAACAATAGAACCAAGTGTCTGGTGGGATTCTTTGCTATGGAGCAAAGCTTGTTTATTACTTATTCGTTGAATGTAGAACTGGGGGCATTGCATGCCTCCACTGAAATGTGTACATAACTCAAACTGTTTTCTGTCCTGTTTTGGGGAAAAGGAGTATAAATAATGATATGAGATTCTGTGATGTAGTCTCAATATGACAAGCTTATGGGGGGTGGTTGATAAATTCTTAATAGGTGCAGAAAAAACATCTTGACTATGGTACCTGCTGGTAGTGAAACAGCAAACCAATTGGCAAGGATAATTTGCTGGGTGTTAGCACACAGGATGCCAACCAATTGCACCACTTTGAAAGCAGTGGAACTGAGTCAGCTCTGACTCACTTGTTGGGACTCAATTGTTCCATTGATTTCAGTGTAGATAGAACTTCAAGAAATTCTTTTAAGGGCCATGCCACACTACACAATTATAGTGCTTTGATTCCACTTCATCTACCATGACTTCATTCTATGGAATCTTGGGGGTTATAGTTTGGTAGGGCCTTAGAAATCTCTAAACCCCTAAACTGAAATTCCCAGGGTGCCATAGGATGCAGGAATGACACTTAAAGTGCTATTTGGTGTGAAAGGGTCCTAGAACTAATTAGCGACAGTTAAAGTATCACCAGCGTGAGCCAATATGGTGTAGTGGCTTCAGTGTTGGACTATGACTCTGGAGACCAAGGTTCTGTTCCCTGCTCAGCCATGGAAACCCACTGGGTGTCCTTGAGTAAGTCACACTCTCTCAGCCTCAGGGGAAGGTAAGGGCAAACTTCCTCTGAATGAATCTTGCCAAGAAAACCGCATGATAGATTCGTCATAGGGTTGCCATAAGTCAGACATGACTTGAAAGCATACACCAACAACAGTACCACCACCTACATTTAGTAAGATACCTTTATAGGCAAAATTTCTCCAAGTAACTATTTACCTTCTGTTACTAGGATAAAATGTAGTTTTCAAAGAAGCAACTTTTTTTCCTCTTGCAGCATAAAATGGGGGAAGGGGTGTGGAAAGGAATGTAGGAGCACCTTTACCATGTTTTTTAATTATTATTATTATTTTAGCATGAGCTTTCATGGATATGAACTCACTTTGTCCTGGTCCCTGTGACTCATGCATATGGGAATCTGTGTGCCTACGCAGATCATTTTTGGAAACTTCTTTAGCTAGGTTTCTTCAGCTGAGGGCCCACCCCACCCCATACCACACATGCTCAGTATGGTTCCTGCACAAACCTCTCCAGTTCTCTATAATCGGCCATTGCAGCTGCATTGTAGGGAAGATTACCCCAGACTGACATCCATTTCAGTGTCTCTCATTGTAGAGTCTTTTCCCACCAGGCCTGTTGGAATAGGTCTTCGCAAGTTAAAGCCCTTGTCTGGGAGTCGGCAGAACCACGTCAGCTTTCGGGAGCTACTTGCTGTGGCCAAAGCTTTCAGAGCCTTTTAATTCTTCCTCGCCTGATGTCATATTCAGGTCACCACAGACAACACAAACGTTTTTGTTTGAACAAGCAAGCCAGAACCCACTTCTGGATTCTTCCTGATCTCACCATTGGATTCTGGGATTGGTGCATCACAAGGGAATAACTCCTATTACAGTTTACGTTTCAGGGAAGGGAAACATTCTGGCCAACATCCTCAGAATATTACAAATCCAGTCCCATGAATTAAAGCTGCTTTCTTGAGTCCTCCATGAGATATTGGACTGAACTTTTCCGCCATGAGATAAAAAACCTGAACTTTTCCTCTAGAAACCGATGGATGATCAGTTGGAAGGGAACCATAGTAGATTATTTCTGTACATGATCACAGCAGCAAGATTACAATATGCTTATAAATGGAAGTCTAATTATTACAGTGGGCCCTTGGTATCTCCTGGGGTTTAGTACCAGGACCTCTATGGATACCAAAATCTGTGCATGTTCGAGTCCCATTATATACAGTGAGGTAGTAAAATGGTTTCTTTTATATAAATGGCAAAAATCAAGGCTTGTTTTTTTAGATTTTTAGGATATTTTCAAGCTGTGGATGATTGAATCTGTGGATGCAGAATAATAATAATAATAATAATAATAATAATAATAATAATAATAATAATAGTTTTTATTTAATACCCCACCCCTCTGAGCGCAATCGGGGCGGCTTACATCATAAAATCACAACAATAATTAAGAACAATTTCCTCCCCCTCCCCCCCTTAAAAAGTTATTAAACCAATTTCAAATTAAAATGAAATATAAGAGATAAATTCCTCCATACAACACGAATAACAATACATACAAAGAAATAAGTACTGGTGGTGCATAAGCATTGGCTCCTGTGAGAACCTGGTCACAGAAATGGGAGATTCTTGGGGGAGATTCTGGAGCCGGAGCTGGTAAAATTAATTAATCCGG
>CM034701.1:313433378-313444213 GCA_020142125.1 Phrynosoma platyrhinos
AGCTCCCAGAAGCCTCAGCCAAGTTGGCCAATAGCTCCTGGGATTCTGATGTAAGGAATCTTGTGATTTTACCTTCAGTGTAAGGTAAAATCACATGATGTAAGGAATCTTGTGATTTTACCTTCAATGTAAGGTGCAGGTATTTCTCATGGGTAATGTATTGCTACCTCTCTTTCAGAAAGTTGATGTAGGCTACATCTGTACTGTAGAAATAATCCAGTTTGAGACTGCTTTAACTGCCCTGACTCAGTGCTAGGAAATCCTGGGAATTGTACTTTATCATGGAACCAGAGTTCTCTAAGAGAGAAGACTAAATGTCTTACAAAACTACAGTTCCCAGAATTCCCTAGCATGGAGGCAGGGCAGTTAATTCAGTCTCAGACTGGATTATTTCTGCAGTACAGATATAGCCATAATTTCTAAAAAGTCATGGGTGAATGAGTGTTATATTTAGCCTCTGCTCTGTAAACCTGTATCACTTTTGTACTGCTTTGGTTACATTGATGTCATTATAAATGGGTTAGGAAAAGGTTAAGTTTAAGTGCGCCATTTTTAATGACACACTGTACTTAAATGTTTTGTTATGGTTTAGGATTTAGGCAGATTTCTGGTGACTTGAAATATTTCATTTCTTTCTTGGCCCTTTTTTATATCCTGTACTGTTGAGATTTCTCCTCATTATTATCTTAGGGCCTTTGCAGACTGACAGAAATAGTGCAAATTGAGTCCACTTTAAGGGTTAGGGTTAGTGCTAGGGAATCATGAGAATTGTCAGAGAGCTCTGGCGCCACAATAAAGTACAGTTCCCATGATTCTCTAGCACTGAGTCAGGGCAGTTAAAGTGGACTCAGTTTGCACTATTTCTGGCAGTCTGCAAAGGTCCTTACACATGTTTTGCCTTGGATGCCCCACTTGTACTAGTGGGCAAAATGTTTTTGTATCAAAATACTAGAGAATGGCAAAAAGATAAAATGTTTAAACTAAAAATGTAACTTTTTGTACAGTCATATCAGGAATTAATAATAAAAAGCAGCATTTTTATTTATTTATATTTATTTATTTGGAGTATTTTATAACCTGCTCTTCAGCGACAAAGGCTCTCAGAGCAGCTTACAAATGGTGAATTAGAGGTTCCCTGCCCTTAGGCTTACAAACTAAAAAGATGTGGCACAAAAGGAGAAGAGAATGGCAGTGAGGAAGGGAAAAAGTCCAGCCTTTCTTCTCTCACTCTGAGGCCTGGACCATGGCAGATGGACTGGAGGGAGGGCTCTGCGTCTTAATCTAGGCTAGGCCTGATGGAGCTGGCCTGCCACTCTCCCTCTGAGGACGGAGGGAGGGCCTTCTTCTTTCTCTGGCTAAGCCTGACATTTATATTTAATATAAAAACATGTTTTTTTACTGCCTCTCAACAAAATAGTTTCTAGGGCAGGTCACAACAATGATAGAGTTCAAAATAAAGGAATCAGTTAAAAATAAATATAGAAATTACAAGCAGTAGTTCAAAACAAAGCTCAAAGTTCAAAATAAAGGAATCAGTTAAAAATAAATCTAGACATTACAAGCAGAAGTTCAAAATAGAGTTCAGATCTTAAAAGGCTTGGAAAATCGGGAAGGCAGGCAACAAAGAGGCAGTTCTGAAAGGGAGCTTCATAAAATGGGGGTATCACAACTAACAAAGGGCCTTTGCAGACTGCCAGAAATAGTGCAAATTGAGGCCACTTTAACTGCCCTGACTCAGTGCTAAGGAATCGTGGGAACTGTAGTTTATTGTGGCACCAGAGCTCTCTGACAGAGAAGGCTCAATGTCTCAGAAAAACATACAGTTTCCATGATTCCCTAGCACTGAGCCAGGGCAGTTAAAGTGGACTCAATTTGCACTATTTCTACTAGTTTGCAAAGGCCCAAAGCCTTCTCTGTGGTCTCCACCTGACGCACTTTGTATAGCACAGACTCACGTGTGCTGGTTTCCCCATCAGCCACCCCTTAGGATAAACTAAAGGCAGGAAGCTGTGGCAGACCCAGGGTCCAGTTTTCTGTTCTTGAGATATTTGGGGGCTGCCTGGACTTGCCAAAATGATAAAGACAGAGAAAAACAAAGTGTTGAGAAGTCTATTTCTGGTTTTTTCAAAGGGTATTTTTAAATGTCAAAACTATACAGGGAGGGCTGCAACCTATTTAAAAGATGAGATGCTATTTCCTGAGCTTTCCAAGAGAGACAGTTCACTTTTGGGGGCGGGGCAGAAAAAGAAGAGCATTGAGTGGTTGAGAGCAGCAAAATCAGCTTTAGGGTTGCATGTAGGCCTGTTTTCTTTCCTTGGTCAATGTATGTCAAACCATTTCAGTCTTTTAAGGTGAGTATCAAAACCTTGGAGTCATGATTGAAACATCAGGGATGGGTCAAATGTGCACATCTTCAAGTGTCCCTATGTTGACTCATCCCCCAAAATTTGGGGGAGGAGCATCCTGGACAATTTTGATTGATTATGAAAAGAGGGATGTATGGGCCTCAAAATAAGCTCTCAAGTGTGGGAAATTGAGCAGCAGAACTTTTCCTGGAAGCTTCAAAGTGCTTTTAGGCATTTAGGATTTAAAAAAAAATTGTGGCCTCTCATTGTGTGGGTGGAAGGGGCCCCCATAGGAATCAGCTCTATAGTGAATGTCTTGTAAGAGGCTGTGCCATTTCCTAACATAGCATTTCTGTACTAGAATAGTTTCTCAGTGTCTAGTTCTATTTAATAGTCTTTTGGCTGACAGTGTCTACCTCTGTTCATTTTGGAGGATTACATGTCACAGACATCTCAACAGTGGTGGATCTAGAAAAAACTAGACTGTAAAGCTTGTCCTTATAGGGAGTACTAGCCCATCAAGAATGGGTTGAACACCACTTCTCTGAACAGGCAAACAAACACAGAACCTTGATCCTGTCACGTTTATATTTCAGTTCAGTGGCCCTTGGTATATTATAGAACTTCAGTAATTGATAATCAGTTTTGAACCATCCTTTGGGCATTTGTGCTCTCCCAATGTTTTTAACCTACAGCTCCAGTTATCTTGGGTGGTAAAGAATTGTAGTATTTCTCAATAGAGTAAAACATTACATCTTTAATCATTAATTAATCCAGGTGTGGGTGGAATTGGTTAATTTCTATAGTTTTCAAATGAATGTTTTATAAATTAAAGTGTGTTTAAGTGTGTTGGAGATTTTGCGGTGGTATCTTAATTATGTTTGTAATCTGTAATTGTGTTACATGCATACAGTTGTCTTATAGGGTCAGGTAACTTTGTGGAACAGGAGTTCAGTATGGTGTAAAAATAGCTGTGTATCAAAGCCTGGCTGTGTCCTGCAATTATTACATTAAAATTATGTAATACATGTAAATTACACAATTGTAGATTAAAAACTAAATCTATATTTTATGAAGCTATATATATATTGCCTTTGTTTTTGAGAGAAGCCTCTTGATGTAATGGCAGTAAATGATCCCGTTCTGTAAACCTCTGAGTAGGATTTACCTCACTATGCAGGATGATCCCATGAATATTTACTTAGCCTCATTAGTAGGACTGCACAGGATTGCCTTTAGCCTTGTTGGTGCTAAGCACTAAAATAGTTTATTATTGGACTGAAAACTGCTGTCTAGCAAGGAGGTAAAAAAACCATGACACTATTCACGCAACCTTTTTAGCAGTACCTTTTTGGGGGTAAAAGTTCAGATCATATGTATCTCAGTATCAGGATATTAGTTTATCTCATTCAGGAAGGGCATCAAAACATCTGGATGATTGCTTCCTGTAGGAATTATTGAAAGCACAGAATAGGCATGGGATTCAATAAGAGATTTTTTCCCCCAGATATCCTAGTCTTTATATGCAGTTCTGGTTTGTGCAGTGTGTAGTGCTTTCAGACTTCCTGTTTGCAGGATTGTTTGCAGATTCATTTATAACACAAAGCAGTAATATTAAAATAACTTGCAGGGGAGAGTACTGAGTACATGTGAATTAAGTGTACATGTTGGGTGCAGATGGCAAGTTAGAGCTTATGAGAAACCTTTGTGAATTACAAAACTATAACATGGTTTAATTTACACACTGGGCAGATGTGACTGGCTAGTTTTTAATAAGCCACAGGGAAAAGCCTCCTTTCTGTTGACTTCAGAATATTTTATGCTGGTTAAGGGCCGGTTTCAAAACATCAGTCCTGCTTTTTGAAGAGAGGAGGAAGAGCCTACACAAGTATCTGGCAACAGTGGCTGTTGCCAAGGCAAATGGCTACTCCAGTACTATAACTCATATAGCTATTAGGATGAGTGGGCAGATCACAGATTTTAGGTAGACTTGGAAGAATTTCATTTTTTTTTTTTAAACAACATGGTTTTAACAGAATGGTCTTAACATTTACAAAACATCCACCCACCCTCATTTGTTGCTGAAAAGATACTTTGGGAAAAATTAGGGATGGACCTCATACATAAAAAGATGAGTTTGGTTCTGGTATTAAGCATGTCCACCTACCTGAGCAACAGTCAAGAGCAGGGGTAGGCAACCTTTCCCCTTTAAGGGCCGAGGGACTTCAGCTCTCGGAAGCCTCAGCCATGTTGGCCAATAGTCCCATGTTGGCCAATAGCTTCTGGGAGCTGAAGTCCCTCAGCCTTTAAAGGGGAAAGGTTGCCTACCCCTGGTCAAGAGTGTTAACAGGACCATACAGTTCCTCTATTACAACAGATCAACTTGCTGCCAGTTTGTTTCCAGGCACAGTTCAAAGTGTTGGTTTATGTCATCTGGGGGAGAGGCAACAGGCCCAGCACCATCTGGCCTAGACTAAGAAGAAGAGCCCTTACCTTTTAAGGCGGGTGGGTTTGGGGATTTTTGGGATTTTATCTTTATGTAAATTTTAATGTAAGCTGCCCCGATTGCTCTGCAGAGGGGCAGGCTATAAATAAATTATTATTACTTATAAAGCCCTGTATGGCTTATATTAGGGCTATCTGACAGACTGTATCTGGTTGTATGATCTTGCCCAGGCCCTTGGATCCTCAGAAGAAGCCATTCTTAGTCCCACCACCTTCACACTCATGGCTACTGGGGTATGAGACAGGACTTTCTCAGAAGCTTCTGCTGGGCTCTGGAACTTTCTTTCCAGGGAGACCATTATAATGGTTATAAAATGATTAAAAGCATACAAAAGCAAACACCCCAATATGAAACCTCCCTGGGTGCAGTTACATATAGCCTGCTTAAAGAGAAAACTTTTTGCCTGCAGGTGAAAGGAGGGCAGGGAGGGGGGCCAGCCTACATTTTTGCAGAAGGGAGTTTCAGAGGGTGGGAGCAGCCACTCCTCATGTCCTCACCAAGCAATAATAATAATAAAACCTGGGCATCCAGGCTCAAGAGTTGAATCCAGGTGAGCCTGAGATTCCATGTTTGCTTTTTGCCTTAAACCGCTTTTCATAATATAAGACTATAGTAAAATCTCATGATTCTACTA
The DNA here is from genome assembly GCA_020142125.1 of Phrynosoma platyrhinos. Classification (NCBI taxonomy): domain Eukaryota; kingdom Metazoa; phylum Chordata; class Lepidosauria; order Squamata; family Phrynosomatidae; genus Phrynosoma; species Phrynosoma platyrhinos. The sequence continues at coordinate 313,438,864 of CM034701.1, forward strand.
TCTATATAAATAGTTTCAGATAGCTATTTTTTGATGTATCACTAGTGAGTTCAGTGTTACAAAGTTTTAACTCAGTATGGAGTTACACTGGTTTTCCTTTGCTTGTACCAGGCTACAAGCAAATGATAGCTTTTATTTTGCCAGCAAATAAGAATAGTCTGAAAGACAGTTTGCAATATGTACATAAATCCCATTTTTTCTCAAACAAGACACTAGTTAAATCATTAGTGTTTTACGTTTGCTGCCTGTTTCCCCCAGCTGCCAAACAATATGCTGCGTTTATCCTGTCTACTGGAAATGAATGTCTTGCAGGTAAGATCCAATATAAGTGAAAGAAATGGTACACATTTCATAAATAAACCAGAATGCCACAGGGGTGGCTTGTGCAACAACTTTTTTTAAGAGTACTAAAGAAGCAGTTAAATATTGGCATATCATTTTCTTTTTAAAGTCAGAGAAACACTGGAGTCAGCATTTTTAGGAACTGCATTTTAGCGGCACGGCCTTTTCCTAGCCATTTTGTATATTTCATTTAGCTTTCATCTCTTCCTTTCCTAGAGTTGTCTTCTCAGCTATGCCTTTTGACTTCTTTAGGAAGTACTTATGGTACTCAATATAGAATTTGCCCAGGTATACTTAGGCAGCCTCATACAGGAGTCCACAGCTTTTGTAAGTGGCTGTTGGGGTTGGTTTGACAAGCCAAAAGACATCACAGAAATACCCTAGCTGAACCAATCTGTATAAAAGACACTCAAGTGAGATCCTGAATACAAGATAAAACAAAAACTAATCTTTACAACTCAGTCACTTATTTGAACCAGTTTTCTTTTTTAGGATTATCACTCATCAAATATCCTCTCAGAATTTCCCCAGCCATGCATACTCCCACTGCTTTGACATTATGTGTAAACTTCCTTCTGTGCACATACACCCTCTGTAATCCAGCCATCAAATAGCAAGAACTTAAGTAAACATCCCTCTTCAAGACTCCAGTCACCCTACATCCCCTTCCACTGTAGTCTGGGTTGCTTAGTAGTTGTGAAGTCGAAGGCTTTCATGGCCGGCATCCATAGTTTTTTTGTGGGTTTTTTCGGGCTGTGTGGCCATGTTCTAGAAGAGTTTCTTCTAGAACATGGCCACACAGCCCGAAAAAACCCACAACAAAACTATGCTTAGTAGTTGCTCTTGCCTGCAGTGTGTCCCCAAGGAAGGAAGCAGCAACCAAAGACCATATTTCTCTCCCCCCCCCCTTCTTTTAATGAAATAGTAATTTAGGTGCCATGCTTCAGTTCCAAGGGCTGAAGCATATCGGGAAAAGGAAAAGATGGTGAGCAGCTGTATGCTGTACATTTTTGACTTACCATATATACTTGATTATAGGTTGACCTCATGTATAAGTTGAGGGCAGGTTTTGAAGCCAAAATTACGGATTTTGCCATGATGCATGGATAAGTTGAGGCTAAAACTTGGAGGCTCCTTCACTGTGTGTATGTGTGTGTACAGCAAGAGAGACTCTTAACCAGGGGTAGGCAACCTTTTCCCTTTAAGGGCCGATGGACTTCAGCTCCCAGAAGCTTCAGCCATGTTGGCCAATAGTCCCATGTTGGCCAATAGCTCCTGGGATTCTGGGAGCTGAAGTCCCTCGGCCCTTAAAGGGGAAAGGTTGCCTACCCGTACTCTTAACTGAGGCTTTTTATTTCAACTTTGGTTTCAGCCTTCACCCAGACAGTGAGGGCCAGGTGGGCGGAAAGGGTCTCTGTTTGTTTAAAAGCCATTAATCACTCAGGACACTTAGGGCCTTTGCAGACTGCTAGAAATAGTGCAAATTGAATCCACTTTAAGGGTTAGGGTTAGGGAATCATGGGAACTGTATTTTATTGTGGCACCAGAACTCTCTGACAGAGAAGGCTCAGTGTCTCAGAAAAAAAAACAATTCCCATGATTCCCTAGCACTAAGCCTAACCCTTAAAGTAGACTCAATTTGCACTATTTCTGGCAGTCTGCAAAGGCCCTTAGAGAAAAACCATCTTTTACACTGCATGGGGAAATCTGGAAGAGCTGCTATCACATTACCCTAGTGACCCGTAAATAAGTTGACCTGGGATTTTGGGGTCAATTTTTGGGCATAAATTTTTAGACCTATAGACAAGTATACAGTAACCATTAAAGGTTGGGAAAATAGGCAGGATTTTTGCTTGTGTTGGAGGACATGCCTTTATATTCATTCTGTGGGTTGCATTTGGGGCTTTCCTGGTCCTAAAATATAAGAACCTGTGGATTGGCTTTGGCATGTGAAGTAGTAGCCATATATAATGTTTACATAAAAGAAACATTTAGCAAGTATGTAGGCAAATGCAAGCTTGGGTGGAGTCAGCAAGAAAAAAGTTGTCAGACAAACCAAAGAATAAGGACAGCGTCTGGCTAGGAAAACATTGGCATCCTGATGTCCCAACCTTTATGATTCTGCAACTTGGATTTAAGAATCTTGAAACTTTTGGGATTCTCATTTATGATTAACGACTAAAAATGACCTCCAAAACTTTCCTCCTATGCCAGGCAGCACCCCAACAGAAGGGTTTCCAAGGTGCTGTATGTCAAGATGCTGGGAAATGGTGACTGCAGTGCTCTCCTGTAGCAAGATGCATTCAGACAAGCAGTTGCAGCAGGACCTGGGGTGGGGTCCTCTCCAGCTGCCTGTCCCAATATCTCTTGAGATGCAGCACGTTGGAAGCCCCTTCAGTTGGAATGTTGCCTGGTTTAACATGAACGTTTTTGGGATGGCATTGCCAGAAGAGTTTTCTGTTGTCGTGGTTACATTTGATGATGTAGGATCTTGGCCATTTCCTTTAAATAGGTGTCTTTCTAGTGCAGAAAGATGCTTTCGTAACTTGCTTTACCACTTTGAAGCAGTTCAGATACACTTGACAGGCATCCTTCATATTTTGGACAAATGTGGGGAATGGAGCTGTGCTGGCTGCCCACCTGCCTCTGCTTATCTTGCTAGTATCTATAGGAAAGGGAGCCTGTGTGCAAATGTCACTGTCAGCCCCAGACTGAGTCAGTGCAATCCTGATGAAGCACATAAAAGACATCATTAAATAGACCAGAGAACGATGCAGTACTTTTCCGATTGCATACAAACTGTTTACATGTATTAATACACATCCTCCAGAAGATTTTTCAGTCAGTTGACCAAAGAGAGAATGACAGCACAAACAGGCATTAAACTCTTCGTAGCAATACTATTAAAACTGGTGTCTTTTGGGCAGGCTCATGTACCTTCTGCTGCAAATCTGCCTAGCGTATGAAGATTGTACGTCAGCATTATAACACAATTTGCCACAGGAATGCTACATCAGTAGCATGCAAGTATTAACTGAAGATTGAGTACATGTGCTTTGGGAACCTGGAGAGAACTAGTCAGTACCTCCTGTAAGCCTCCCACTAGCTAAGGTGCTGTCAGGTGCAGCTCCACCTCACTAGCCAGTGATCAGCTATAGGACTTGGCTTGTTCTGGAGCATGGATGGGGAAGAAACAGCTCCCAGCATATGGCTGCTCCTTCCTTGATGAGTGAGCCCGGGTTCAGCCCTGAAGCCTATTGGTAGCAGGGGTAATAAAACTACAATGCAGCCTCCTGCTTGCTGAAATGCTAGGAGAAGCAGCTAAGTAAAGGGCAGTTTCTGCATGTATGCTGGCAATGACTTCCCGTCAGCCTGATGTGGGACCTTGACCATGATTCTACCTCAAAGTGCAGAGCATAATGCTCTGTATGCATAGTTCAGTGCCCTTTGGCAACTGTCAAACTTCAGGGTGCTGCCTCGACAGAGGGGCACCCAGAGACAAGGCCCGTCCTGACAGCCATGGAAGAGAAGTGAAATTACTGCCTGGGATCTGAGGCTGCATTCACACCAGCAAAATAATCCAGATCCAGTGCACAACATTTTGCTCAGATTTCACGCCATTTGCGCCACTGGTTCATATAAATCCAGGCTGAAATTGTATTGCTAGCCTCGCATTTCCCTGGGCCAAAAAGTACAAAAGGGTGTTCCTTTCCCTTCCTTTCTGATATTCATAAACCTATCAACCAATAGCCCTTCCTATTCCTATTTTTCTGTGAATCTTATGAGGGAACTTTAAATGTCTCCCCAGAAACACACACGTGATGGAGAGGCTGGGTGGTCTCCAGGATGGACAGAACAAACAGGACGGGAAGAAAGGAGAGAGGGAGAGACGGGGTGGGCTGAAGCCCCCCAGAGGAATAAGAAAAAATATTTGTTTCTCCTCAACTGAGCCTAGCCATGACCTCAACAATGTGGGCGGTAGACTTGAGTTTTCCTGGGTCAGAGGAAATGAGTTTGGTGGGTAGACTAAAATGACTGTCTTTCCCCATCCCAGTAGTGAGCAGCAAGGATTGTTAGGGCCATCCATTCTGACCCCTTGCCATTCAGGAATACAGAATCAAAGCACCCCTGACAGATGGCCATCCAACCTCTCTTTAAAGACCTCCAAAGAAGGAGACTCCACCACTTTCCGAGGGAGTGTGTTCCACTGTTGAACAGGTCTCACTGTTAGGAAGTTCCTCCTAAGGTTGAAGTGGAATCTCTTTTCCTGTAGTTTGAATCCATTGCTCCGTGTCCTATTCTGTGGAGCAGCAGAAAACAAGTTTGCTCCATCCTCAATATGGCATCCCTTCAAATATTTAAACAGCGCTATCATATCACCTAACTCAGGGGTAGGCAACCTTTTTGAGCCGGGGGCCGGGTTGCTGTCCCTCAGACAATTGGGGGGCCGGTCCAAAGGCCTCAGGGGGCTGCATCTGCCCCCCCCCCGGGCCTTAGGTTGCCTACCTGACCTAACTGTACATTTTAAAAAAGAAATGGCAACAGCACACTTGCTAGAGCAGGAGTAGGCAAACTTTCCCCTTTAAGGGCTGAGGGACGTCAGCTCCCAGAGCCCTCAGCCATGTTGGCCAATAGCTCCTGGGATTCTGGGAGCTGAAGTCCCTCGGCCCTTAAAGGGGAAAGTTTGCCTACCCCTGCACCAAACTGTTCCTCCCCAACTATCCCACCCTCCAATGGCACTCTGATTAAGCAGGACACCTGTTGGTGATGGGACCCAGGAAAACCATTTTTCCTGGAAATTGCAATATATATGAATTTTAAGTGACTTTTTATACATTATATGTATGTATGTATGTATGTCACTTCAAATTCAGGGCAATATCATGTGTTCCTACAGATCAGCCTGAGATGGATGCTGCCCAATTACATGTGGCCAATAAGCAGCCAGGATAGTGTCCCGATTCTGTGGAGCAGCAGAAAACAAGTTTGCTCCATCCTCAATATGGCA
>CM034701.1:313444313-313465894 GCA_020142125.1 Phrynosoma platyrhinos
CCACTTTATTTTCAGTTTCTGGGCCACGTGTGATAACATCCTATGTCTCTGGGCAGGATACTTTTGAGTACTAAATCTTGGGGACAGAAAGAGATCACTTTAATGAGCTGTATTTCTCAGGTACTTGGCTAACTGTTTTTAGTATCTTCAATAGGAGATGCCTTGGCATCAAATAAATATTAATTTGTCCTTATTTAAAGTTAAGATTGTCGATGGCATCATATTTCTAATTCTTCTGTATGACTGTGAAAGGTTAACAGTGAAGAAAGTGGATAAGAAGAGAATCAACTCATCTGAGATGGGTTGATGCAGAAGTTTCGTGGATACTGTGGAGTGCTAAAAGACAAATGGGTCCCAGAACAAATCAAGCCTGAACTCTCCCTAGAAGCCATGATGACTAAACTGAGACTGTTGAACTTTGGCCATACTGTAAGAACATGCTGTTGCTGTTGTGTGCCTTCAAGTCATTTCTGACTTATGGCAATCCCAAAGTGAACCTATCATGGGGTTTTCTTGGCAAGTTTCTTCAGAGGGGGGGTTGCCATTCCCATTCCCTGAGGCTGAGAGTGTATGACTAGACTCACTAAAAAAAAAAAAACTTCACAATCAAAGCACCCCTCACAGATGGCCATCCAGTCTGTTTAAAAATTTCCAAAGAAACAGCTGAAGTCAACTTGATGGCAGTCAATAAAACATTTACTAAATTCATTGATAAGCAAACTAAGAGGGCCAGGCTAGTTATGCTTTGATCAACTATGAAGTCATTTAATTGGTTCATCATATGTAAATAGCTTCTGTACTTTCAAATTTGAGTATAGCTTAAGAAACATAAAATAGGCAATCTTGAGAGAAGATCTCTGTACTGGAGGTGAGGTGTGAAGGGGCTATATCCAATCTGGCAAAATGGGGAATCCAGTACATTTTCCAATATTTGTGTGCACGCAGTATAAGAAAACCTTTGATTTTGCTGAATGTGCCAGTTGTGCAAGAAGTGTACTACTTTTATATTACGATTTCTAAATGTGGCAGATTCTATTATTTATTGCACAACTTCCTGCAGCACACTGCAGGCTTTGGGAAGCAGGAATCAGAGGAAGACTGATTTATCCTAAGCCATACTTTCCCAGCAATATGATAGATTTAAAATTTGGACTATTTCCATGGATTTCAATTATTGTAAGCAGCAAGTGTCCATATATTTATTATGAGAGTTGTTGAACTTTCAACAAGTGAGAAGAATAGAGTTGAAGAACTCCGCCAAATGAGTATATATGGGTTATCTCCACAAACTTGGCATAGTCTCTGATTGCCATTCATTGGTTGTCATTCATGATCAGAAAAGCACTCTACCAAGTTCAAACATGACCTGGAAAAACAAACAACATCTATTAATTTTATTCCTTATTTTTTAATAATTATTATTACATTTAATTATTATTATCATTAAGGTTATGATTAGTGTTGCTTACACCGACAAAATGTTGCTATCCAACATATAATAGCAGGAGATATCAGAATACTTGAAGGAACCACAACATTTATGGAATCACAATGTTTGTAGAGGTACAAGTCATCTTTAGATGGGGGAAACCTCTAAGGGGGATGAGAATTCCAGAACAACCCAATGAGGACTGAATGTCATAAGAGGATTGAATGGAATACAGGAAGAACTTCACCCTGTAACATTGTTACAGGCCCCCCTTGTACAGTCATCCCTCCTAATTCATGGACTTCCCATTTGCAGTCTTAAATTTTCGCAGACGGGAAGCCAGAAAAGACAAAATGGTGTATGCACGTGTGGGGCCACGCAACCATTATATCCAATGGGACTTGGATAGTTGCAATTTTTCCAGTTCACATGTGTATGTGTGTGTGTGTCGGGACGGCTAGTTTCAAATTCATTACGGGGTATCAATTTATCCCTTTTTATTTTCTGAATAGGTTTCAGAGTACTGTACAATGGACTGAAACAAAGACAAAAAGTTCAAATCCAAACAAAACAGTACATAGTACTCATTAGGAAATATTTTTTTTAAGGAGAAAGATTGGTAATACAGATTGAAAACAAAGCTATCAAAGGAACTGTTAAAAGATGCATTTGCACTTTCAACTTACAGGTATATCACATGACACAACATTTCTATACATGGTAGTCTGATAGTCAGTCCCTGATAGTCAATTCTAAGACAGGTAAACACAGCACAAACTCATAGGTGCTATCAGCATATTGTCTTCCTTCATTCTTACAATGTCCTGTTAAGGCATACATAAACTAGTCCAGAAGGACAAAACCATGTTGTCTTACTGTTCTGGCACTTGAATACAGGTACAGCCTATCAGCTGTAATTTGTAGATATTTTGAGAAGAGTCATTGTGATATATAGTTAGCAGTACTGGGCTTAAGAGATCCATGTTTGTCCCTACTGAGCAATGATAGCCTCTAGTCACTCAGCCTACCTCACCACACAAGACTTGTGATAATAAAATAGAGAAGAAATGAGTGATTTACTCCATTCTCGAGCTCACTGGAGCAAAGATAAGGGGGGGGGGGGAAATTAACCAATATGTATTTGTTACAGAATTGGAAGAAAGATCACCAACACAATGTTTATTGAGCCTATTATATAAACATTAATTGTTCGTTAAAAGATATGTCCTGCTAAGGTACAATTATGGATTTCACCACATAAGGTGTTTTATAGAAGGGAATTACAGGCTAATGGTTACTCCAGCTCAGACATCAGAAGACCGGCCAGACCCAGAAAAAACCCCAGGAGTGAAGAAAAATGACGACTCAAAGGGAAGGTATTTTTACCATATGTCAAAGGAGTCAGAGAGAATAGGAAAACTGATGAGGAAATACAACCTCCAAATGATCTACAGACCAACCAAGAAAATCCAGGAAATGCTAGGCTCAGCAAAGGGTAGGAGAGACCCTTTCACAGCTGCAGGAGTTTACCGCATACTGTGCAGCTGTGGAAAGTCTACATAGGGACCACAAAACATAGTATTCAAAAAAGAATCAAAGAACACAAGAGACACTGCAGACTGGACCAACCTGAAAAATCAGCAGTAGCAACAAACGTTATAAACCAACCTGGACACAAAATGCTAATTGAAAACACTGAAATTCTAGACCATGCCAACAACTATCAGGTCAGAATGCACAGGGAAGCCATTAAAACCCACAACACCTGGACAAAGAAGAAACTTTGAAAGTAAACAAAGTTTGGCCAGCAGTCCTCAAAAACACAAAAATCAGGACTGGGCAAACGCAAATGAACTTCAACCAGGGTCAGGGGGCTTCCTAGGAGATAAGGAACCATTAATTAAATAGACACTAATCCTCTTCGCATATCCTCCCATCCTGAGGCCTTGCCTCAACACAACAATACGCATATTAACATGCTAATCCCCCACACCTCCATGCCACCATTCTCTGAAGGTGCCAGCCACAGATGCAGATGAAACGTCAGGAATACATTCTTCTAGAACACGGCCTCACAGCCTGAAAACCCCACAACAACCCCCCCCCCCCTTGAGATACTTTTCAAAACAGAATGTGGAAGCTGGCTGCTGCAGTTGAAGAGTTTATTTACACAGGACAGGGGCAAAACTATATACAGCGAATGCAGAGCTCTTGGATAAAAGCATAAACAAGCTTTCTCCTTTTCCAGCTCTCAGCAAAACAGGAACTCTCCAACTTCAGACTAACAAGCACCAACCACTGACTGACAACAATGACCCATACATACACTGAGCTGTGCTTCTTATACATTCAGCTTCATGCAACATTGTCTAACCATTGCATTATGCTCATTACCCCTGAGGTCCAGGTGCTGTCCCAATATACATTCAAAGTTTGGCTCTTCTGTCTTCAAGGACATAATCACCAGATGCCCATGCCTTTGTCACACATACACACATACAGGTGATTCTGCAGTTCTGCAGATATAATACTACACATAACTTTAGTGCAGGGGTAGGCAACCTTTCCCCTTTAAGGGCCGAAGGACTTCAGTTCCCAGAATCCCAGGAGCTATTGGCCAACATGGCTGAGGCTTCTGGGAGCTGAAGTCCCTCGGCCCTTAAAGGGGAAAGGTTGCCTACCCCTGCTTTAATGTGACAGACTGGGCTGTGGAGGAGGAGAACTGGGCTGTGGAGGAGGAGTGCCCCCAAGCCTCCTCCACAACTCATCTGTGTCCTCAGGAGGTTTGAGAACAAGTGTTCACCAGTCCTCCTCCTCTGCACCCCAGCCATCTCCTTGGGAGATGGCCAAGTGGTGGAGGAAGCTTAGGGGTAAACTTGAGGACATGGGCCACAGCAGATTATTTGGTGGGCTGTTTGAAGCCTGCAGGCCATATGTTGTGCAGGCCTGTGTTAGAGGGTGATATAGAAAATAAATGAGATAGAGTTTTGTAACATCTGCCAGACTTTCTATACCCAGACATGGAAGGAAAGAAAGATACCTACAGCAGAAGATAGATTACTGAAAATGTATGACATGGCTAAGATGGATAAACTAACTAGACTAATAGTGAGAGAGGGAGCCTTAAAGAACTTCATGACATGCTGATAAAATACTTGTCCCAGAAATGGGGAAAGTTAGTAATTGAGGGATTTCAAGATTAAACAAATGCTTATCAAAATCAAAGAGGGAACGAGAGAGAGAGAGAGAAAGAGAGAGAGAATTCTGTGTAAAAAGGGTAAACAATAGATGAAGGAAAAATAAAATTCAGTGGGAGTAGAAGATTGTTGAATAGTTCATAGAAGAGATAGACAGTGAATAAATATATATAACCAAGAGCTGCTGGAGAGGAAATAGATTGATGCTACGTATTGGCTTGTTATGTAAGTTGTTATTTTATGTTAATGTTATATTTGTTATGTTATTCGTTTTTTGTGAAATGTGTGTTTGTATGTGAGCTGCATGATATTAAAATTAGATGTTAATACAATTCAATAAATACATACTATAAAAATGTCTAAGTTGTCAAAAATCTTCTGGAGTTTACCTGTGCAAATATCTGATGAAGCAGGACCTTTATCCAATAAGGTATAATTCGTTTATTACTAATACAGCTGTTACATCAGACTAACCTCGATGGTGATGAGTATTACTATCATCCATTCCAAGCGCAAAGCATGTTTTTCACTCAAATGATTTCTCATCAGATCTGTCAACTCTGTGCAATGTTGGAGCTTTTCATTCACCACCTGCAACAGTAAGAATATATAAGAACTGATAGTTCAGAAATCTTTGGGCAACATGTTAAAATAATCACATGACTTGTTCAGACAGAGCCTAATACAAACTTTAAACCTGGATGAACTATATGATGCCTAATGTGTCTATAATTCAAACGAGTGCAGCACCTAACATAACACAATCAACATTATCAGTTCAAATAATGTTGTAGTGTTGTAGATCTACTGAAAAGTACAGATACACTGATGAGATCAGCCATGGCTAAAAATATAACCATGGAACTGTATTAATTTACAGCTACTAAAAACTTTAGAAGGTTTCAGGGGTTAAAGGATAAAATGGGAAAAAAATTATGAGCACAATCCAATTCAGTGCACAATACCTTCATACAGAGGATTTTCACCATTAACACTTGAAAGTGTATCTGAGCATATGTCCAACCAGCAAAGGGGATGCCAGGATGCACAATAATGTTATGATCAAAACTGACTCCTTTATATATCTGTAGTGCTGTTTCAAAATCCCCTTCTAACTATGGTTTAGCAACAAGGAGAGAAATAAAGATTGGGGCTTAGCTGTTCCTCCCACCCTGCCTTCCTTCATTACTTGGAGGGTGCAACCCAACATTTTCTCCAAAGTTTGTGTTCCTAATACAGAGTAAATCTCTCATTAGATTTATACTTTTTTTAAAACTGAAACTTCATTTTGTGAAGTCAAGTAGCAACTCCATAGGAAGCTTACACACTCAAAAATGCAAGACTTGTACAGGCCTGATGAAATGTATACATACGGTACATAGTCATGAAGTCACACACATCAGCAGAATATTAGCTAGCATTAGTATGTAACAAAGATTTATTGTTAGAAAAAGCTTAATTTCCTTCTTTATGAAAGACAGAACAAGAATAGAGAATGAGATTGTTACCCTAGACAAACTACCATACACTGCAATCAAGGAAGTGAAACATTAAGAACAATGCATTAAATTAGAAAATGGGAATGACTGGGTAAGATACAAACTTTGATGAAAATGAGAAAACAAATGCATGGTTTTCCTGCTGCTGTTGTGTGCCTTCAAATCATTTCCGACATGATGATCCTAAGACAAACCTATTATGGAGCTTTCTTAGCAAGATTTGTTCAGAGGGATTTGCCATTGCCTTCATTTGAGGCTGAAAGAGTGTGATTTGACCAAGGTCACCCAGTGGGTTTCCGTAACTGAGTGGGCATTTGAACTGCAGTCTCCCAGTTTCCTAGTGCAACAGTTAAACCACTACACCACACTGTCTCTCTTGATAATCTTACTTGATTTTATTTGAAAGTATGTCACCCTCCTTGTACATACAGTGCACCCGCGCCAAGAGCGAGCTTGCCATCCGCTGTTTTGAGTTTCATCTTTTTCAATGGGCATGCGCACACATGGTGGCACAAGCAGGAGCACGCACTCATTGAAAAAAGGTCCCACATTTTTTACTATCAGCAGGGGGATTCAGGACGGATCCCCCACAGATGGCAAGGGCACATTGTATCTGCTTTTAATTGCGTTCAGCATTCAAACCACTACATCATATTATTTGCGGGGAGGTCCAGAACAGATCCCCTCTAAAAACAGAAGGCTGACTGTAAATGCTATTGGGCAGCTTTTCTTAAACATTTTTTTTAAAAAATGGCTAATATGGAGTTTCTCCATCTTGCTTGCAATGATTTTCCAATGAAGAGAATATACAGAATAGCTGGGGTTTGATAAAAAGAATCAGATATGCCTCCTCTATTTGCTTTTAAACTGACTTCTCCTTACTGGGAAGGACAAATTAAATTGAGCCAATGCCTACAGCCACCTGAGAGTATATTCCCCCAGCCTTGGCACAGAACAGAGGTGGGTCTGCAGGTCCATGCCACATAGGGAGGATGATGGCATTCCAGTTATCACAAAGTCTGCCAGAAGAAGGTGTTAGTGATTCTTATCCCCAATTCTAACTCTAAAAAATAGTAGTTGCTGCAGGCTGACTTGGTGAAGATAATATGTGATTAAGTTCCTAAGCACCTTGGCAGTTCATAGCACTCACATGCCATATTATTCTTGCATTCCTTTCCCTATATGTGGCCCTTTCACCCAGCCTTTCCTTCCTTCCTTCTTAGTAGAAGTGCACCAGTAGCACCACCTTACATGTGAAATGGGATGGGAGAGTTAAAATATATCTGCTAAATTTTGATATCCATCAAAATAATTTCATAGCATCTGAAATGTCTCCTATTTTAGGACAGGATATGCTTCTGTTCCTTCAACAGTGCATATTTTTTTTAATGAAAATGCATCCAAAAATGTTTGTGGCCTGCTTACTACTGGCTAAAAGCTATCTGGGATCAGCAAAGGTGCTAATAGCATAGAATTGAGAATTTTACAAACTCTTTAGTCAAGTTTTCAGTACCAACAGTCCCTCTCTGCTAAATTACTAGGATTATAGCAGGAAACAGTTGTACAACCTACACAAAATTAGGGAGACTGAGGAGGGAATACAACAGTCAGAATTGCAGAGAGTCCTGAGAACTTATTATTCATAACCAGCAACCATGTGCATTCTGCCTGACAGGTCCTTGCTTGGCTCCTCTCACCCAGAGGAATAGTTAAGGTAACTGAGAAGTTGTCAGGGAGAAAAAGCGTCGGGTTATTTTCAAACCATGAATTCTGGCTTGTCACTTCCAAGCTAGTCAGGAATCAGAAACAAATTAAAAACCCTGGCCTCTGAGTCTTATTTAGGGAGACGAAAAACTAGGCTTTTTCTTACCCGTGAATTTCTGGTTGCTGTAGCCACTCCCCACTGCTAGGTGACAAAGGCTGCATCTGCACTGCAGAAATAGTCCAGTTTGACACCACTTCAATCGTCATGGCTCAATGCTATGGAATTCTGGAATTTGTAGGTTTATGAGATATTTAGCCTTCTCTGCCAGAGAACTCTTGTGCTACAACAAACTACAAATCCCAGGATTCCACAGCACTGAGCCATGGCAGTTAAAGCGGTGTCATACTGGATTATTTCTGCAGCGTTGATACGGCCAAGGCAAAGCGATCATGGTACAGCACAATGCTCAGGAAAACTAAGCCAAGATTCACCAGAATGTTGACTTAAGAAATGTGCAAACATGGCCACTGATTCTTGCTTGTCCCTCAAACTCAGAACAAAAAAACAAATAAACAAAGGCTCAGTTTCTTCCAGGGTTCTCTGGTATGTGCAGAAGGCTTGGGGGAAAGAACATTTACAGATCAATTTCCTTATGGGAAAATATATAGTAAAATGGGAAATTGTAGTTATGTACTTCGGTAGAACAGAAGCAAACAAACTTTAAAACGTCAAGTGTTCTTAGAAGAGAAACAATCTATAAGCAACCTCAAAATAGCAGAGAATAGGTTATCGGGGTGGGGAGGTAAAAATACATACCTTAACTCTGCGATTAATACTGAGAAACTGACAAGTTTTATCATATAGCTGTTCAAGGTGCTCTCTATCCCAATAGAAATCCGGGGTAATCAGAAGGTCAGAACTTAGATTTATGCGGTGCCTGAAGAACAGGAGGTAAGTAAACAGTGAGATTCTTACCAGATAATTTCTTATACCTATATTGATAATTTGAGGTGATAATGATCAATGTATGGTTCAGATGGAGGTGCCAGTTTATCTGAACTGGAAAGGTGTTTCTGTTCACACCAGTTTGTTATTGTAAAAATGAGCCTTGAAGGACTTAGGTAAGTGCACTCTTCCTACTGCACACCATGATTGTCTCTCTGGATTAAAGGGAAATATTTTTTCCAGTTCAGGTAAAATTGGAAACAGTGGTGTGTCTCAAAACAGAAGGATGATGATGACGATGAAGAAGAAAGATACATTTAGTTCCTGCAGCAGTGATAACTTTTCAGATGAGTTTTACTCGTTTCAAGAATTTATAGTTCATCTTGTAGATCTAAACAAAAATTGCATCTCACCCAAAACCATGGATATCACTATCCTTGCCCCAAACCATGAACAATGCATATCACTAAGAACAGTATGAATGTTTCCTGTAATGTACAAAAACTTACCATTATTGTAATAAAGCCAGTTCCTTAAGCTTTCATCTCCCCTTACCATTGTGGTTTTTACATATAGCAACATCATGAGAGGCATCTCCCCAAAACCTCTACAGGAACACCACAAGAAATTCCTCTATGACTAATAACATCTCCAGTAATCTAAAGAGTCTAGCTTAGTGTTTAAGCACAAAGCACACGTACAACATGGTTATTTGAAGATGGCATGCGTCGCAGTATGGTTGCACTGAGCAATTCTACTGCATTTCATATTTTGTAAGACTCTGTGTATTTTCCTTCTTATCTTAGGATTTCTTTGAAAAGATCCATACTTATATACAGGCTATGCCTCCCTACAAGAAACTAAAACATTTGATGGCACCAAAGTAAAAAGTGTACAGAAAAATGGTTTGAAGTGAAGTGAAGTGCTAAGAAACAAAATACAGATTTTTAAAAAAGGTGTTCTGTGCATAACCAGATTTCTGATTAAAATAAGTTCAGAGAGAGGTGAAAATGAGACAAAACCCAAGGTAAACAGATTATGAAATGTTCATCCAAACACCACATATTAAATTTAAAGACCATTACAGTGAATACTAACACCTAGATCAGTGATGGCAAACCTTTTAGGCACTGAGTGCCCAAACTGAATGACGTTCCAGACCAGATATTACCCCATGCCGGAGGTGGGTTTCTGGGGGGGAATGAGACTTCTAGGGCAGGACTTTCGCCCTATGGGGCAGGACTTCCAGAGCTGGACTTCTTCTTCCCTGCACAGTCCTGGGCTTTCCATAGGTAGTTGAAGGTCTGGGATGGCTGGGAGAAGGAAAAACAGGCGTGTGCCTTTTCCTCCTGTTCCCCACTCCACGTGTTGGGGAAATAGCTTCACTTCCCATCTGTGGCACGCATGGGTTTTGCTAACACAGATAGTAAGTGAGAAAGAAATTTGGTATTTACTATAATAGGGTGATTTTCAGCACTGGGTAGAAGACACCATTATGTGGCTTACTCTTCCTTCTTGCTCCAACAGAAGGGAACCAAAGGCTTTGCAGGAGGGCCCAGCACTGGGAATAGCTCATGTAAAGCCAGTCTCTTTGTACTTCCTTAGAGCAGATGGCCAGGTAGGTGCAAACAGATAACATCACTGGGAAGAATAACAGAATAGACTTCAGAGTAGAAATTGTACATGTCTTTCTACAGATAATACTCTCTTACACCAGCAGACAGTCAATACTGGGTGAGGAGTATGTCATTCATCAACTGCTGAAAATGAACATTTCACAATAAGTGCCAATGTTCCTTTTTCTGGCAGTGGAGGGAGAACATCCTGATGTGGAACTTACTGCAACTCCTGCAAACCATGAGAAAGTAAAGTTGTTCATGTGCCAAGTTCAATATTCATTTCTGAAGCACTTCCCTGCTGAATTAAGGGGCTGTACAGATTACCCGAAAGGGGCGGTGGCAAGCTGCCCCCCTTTGCTCGTCGGATCGGGGCCATGGCAACCACACGCTGGGGCCCTGATCCAGTGCTTTTCTGCACTAAAAAGAGCTGGCAAATGTCACTCCTTTTTAGAGTGGCAAAAAGTCACCCTTGCAACGGTGGCTTTTTGGCACTCCTTTGGCGTGTATGTGGACGCTGTGCCAAGGGAGTGCCCTGACGCCTCCTGCCATGCAGTGGGGCGCACAGCATGAAGACAACGTGGGGACAGATTTGGGGCGGCTGGTGTGCAGTTGCCACATCCTCCTCTCTGCCCCCAGGCCGGCTCTTTATGCTGGTCTGTTCAGCCCCTAAATTTCAGCAGAAGTGAATGCATCACATGTACAGTGCCTCATGAATGTAGAAGCAGGTGACCATGCAGCTGTTTAGCAGATATTGATCAAAGCTACACTTTCTGGCCAAGGAAACAGCTGTTATAGTATTAGAAATGCAATGAATGACAACCTCCTAAGGAAACACACCTGCCAGTGATATCTCTGTCAGAGAGCTGTGGTGCCACAATAAACTACAATTCCCAGGATTCCCTAACATTGAGCCAGGGCAGTTAAAGCAGTCTCAAATTGGATTATGTCTGTAGTGTGTTTTGGACCTACAGTACCAGTCTTGATCAGACTAAAATTTACTTCCTGAATGAGTTGGTGTTTATCTGGCTTCTTGGACCTTGGAAGAAGGAAAGAACAATAGTTTTCTAGAAAAATGGGAGAAAGAATCCTATTATGCAACTCTCAAAAACATGACTGGCTCTTTGTGGAATGCCTGCCTTGCTGAGCCCTCCTGTGAAGTCTTTAGTTTTGTTATCTATTAGAGCAAGAAGCAGCTGCCATCTACATAAAGATGGCCTTGTTCAACCACTGGAAAACTGCATATATAGTATAGCATTTGTTACTTTAAAGTTTGTTGTTAAGAAAAAAATCTTTCCTTGTTTTTAATGAATATACTGTTGTTGTGGTGGTGTGACTTCAAGTCATTTCCGACTTATGGTGACCCTAAGGTGAACCTATCATGGGGTTTTCTTGACAAGTTTCTTCAGAAAGGGGTTTGCCATTGCCATCCTTTGAGGCTGAGAGAGTGTGACTGCCCAAGGTCACCCAGTGGATTTTCATGGCTGTTTTAATTAATATATACCTTAAAGCAAACAGCTCTCCAATTTTCTGCATCACATCAGCATGAGACAGTTTTACCTTCCTTCTTGATTTTAGTATCTGTAAAAAAGATTAAAATAAACCATTAGGAGCAATGATATTTTACAAATAACTACCATAAGGTAGTTAATATAGCATACAACAGCAGCTAATGCATCTCCCACAAAACTATTTGTTTGTTTATATCCCACTTTTCTCTGATATGGAACTCAAAGTGGCTCATATATGTTTCAACACTTATTCAAAGCATTTCTTTACTGTCCTTCATCAAATCAGATTCTCATTTTTTTTTTTTTTTGCTAGGTTTAGAGAGGGTATTACACTGGTCTAACAAAATATTCCATTTAATAACTCTTGCTTAAAGCTTCTGTTTGGTTTACAGCATAGCAGTTTTCCCAGGGTAACATCAGACAGTGCATGTTAACACCTTTAAGGCTTAAATCAGATTTGGGAATCAACTGGCTCTCCAGATGCTATTGGACTGCAATTGCCAGCAGCCCTAGCCCAGCATTTTGACCAGTGAGGAATGCTGGGAGTTGCACTTCAAAATATTTGGAGAACCACATAATTCCCAGCTCTGGCCTAAATCCAATTGTTAGTCTCAACTAAAGCAGACCAAATAAATCAACAAATAAAACTGACCTGTATGTATCTACCGAATTTCATCTAATTCAGCAAATTAACTCTGAGATTAAAAGCTGGATTTAGAGATGTTATTTAGTTATTTATTGTTATTATTCATTATTATTTATTTCATTTGTATGTTGCCCTTCTCCCAGATGGGACCCAAGGTAATTAACAGATAATTTTTGAAATAGTGTTGCTTTTTACAACTGAAAAACTGGAATTTTTGACAGCTGAGAAGCAGTCCTTGGGCAGCCATCAACCTTGAAACAGGATATATAGGGCCAATAAAGTTTCTCCTTATAGGTATCTATTAGCTTGTGGTATCTGATAGCTGCCTGCTCCAAGAGGGTCTTCTTGCCCCTAAGACTATCACTGACTTGCTGTTAAGATACAGACTTGCTGCTTTCCAGGCATCAAAGAATTCAGGTTAAGATTAGCGTATTTACTGAAGATGACACCTACAGCATCAATGGTTCAAGCAGGACCTTTATACCTACTTTTTAAAAATGAAGGCATTAATATTTTTACACCCACATTTATGAAAACAGAAATTGGTATTTCATATTAAAAAATGTGTCCAGGTAAGAGTGAGAAGCTGGTTTCATCCTCTTTTATACTCCACACCCTTATGTGTAGTTACACTTAATAATCTCCCCAGAAGTTTGACAATGTGTTGAAACAGATGGGCCAAATAAAAGCAGTTTCAAACCACTTTGAAGATGTGACATTTAGATGACGCATGCCTCCAAAGTGGGCAGAAACTGGACTGAAGCCATGCTCTAGGGAAAATGCGCACCTTTGACCCTACATATAAACGCCCCAATGCCAGAGCGGTTCTAAAGGAGCATATATCTCTAAAGCTGCATATAAACACACCAGTGCAGGTGTGCATTTAAAAAGGATGGAGCCAGGCAGCAATGCAAAAAGTAAAAGTGTGACAGCTCCAATGGATATAAGTACAACATACACAAACCAAACAGTCTAAGAGGGTCACGGGGGAAGTAGGGTGAAGGGGGCAGGTAGAGGATACCATGATTGTGCTTTGCCAGGGTTTTACTGGTCACACTGATGTGCCAATGCCCTGTACCGGTGGAGGATTGCAGGTGTGACTGTGTAACTGATCAATTTAAAGGGGCGGCCACCCAATGGGAAGGGATCTAGGCAGCAGGCAGTCACTGGCAGTGTGTTTGTGCAACAGTGCACATGCATGGTGGGGAGGTGAGAAAAAAAATAAAAATACAGTGGGTCCTTGTTATCTGCTGGGGTTTGGTTCCAGGACCCCCATGGATAACAAAATCCGTGGATGCTCAAGTCCCATTAAATATATAGGCATCTCTCCCTGTTTGTAGACTTGGAGTCTGCAGTCTTGCTCGTTCATGGACGGCAAGCAGGGAGGACAAAATGGTGCATGTGTCCAAGCAATGTGTGCAACACCACACCCCCATTGTAACCAATGGGGACTTCAATATTTGCGTATCTCTGGATTTGTGGGGGGGTGGTGGTTCCAGAACAGATCCCCCCATGAATTGAGAGAGATGCCTATAATGGCATAGCAAAATGGTGTGCCTTATATAAAATGGAAAATCAAGGCTTGCTATTTGGAATTAATAATTTTTTGAATATTTTCAATCTGTGGATAAAAAATCCGTGGATAAGGAGGGCTGACTGTATTATCCAGTGGTGCGTCATGTGGTTATGTGGTTGGGCTGTGTGCATTTGGGCCACCTTGGGAGGGGCTGGTGTGGACAGCGGGGTTTTGAACCACTTCTGAAAATGCAGCTTCGAGTTGTGAGTTGCTTATTCCTGCCCGTTTGTTCTGCCCCAATGTTAAAAATCATGATGAATTTGAGGTCAATTGTATTTTATGAAATACAATATCCATATAAGATACATCAAACAGGATTTAACTAAAGCATCAGGAAACTTTTCTCTAGATTACAACATCCTAGTCAAACACATCTTATGTAATCATGGACAAAAGGTGTTCTATATATCCTTGGTCAAAGTATACATTTTGATTGGGAATAGAAACCTTTCATATAAATCCTAATTCCTCTATTCTAGTCACAAATTCTGGTTTCCTATATCTGCAAATAAAAGCTTTTAAATGCACCCAACTCCTACTTTTTAGGACAAGTGAAAAAAGTAGCAAATACCTCAGGTATTGACTGGATAGATTCTACAAAATTATCCACTGATGCTTCCCAAATGGCCAGTTTTACTACATTAGAAAAAAGTACAAAAGACTTATTATTCATGTTTACTGCACTTAAATACTTCCACAAAATCCTTATGTGTATTTATTTATATAACAGTAGCTTCCAAAAATTGGACTGGTTTGCCTTTTAAAAGAAACCTAACAGAAGGTATGCTTAAGGGTTACACGGCACATAAGGCAGGAGATCATGATTAAATTTTTCACTTGTTGCTGCAGAGAGTTCCAATTTTGACTGGAGTAGTGACAATAGGAAAGCATACTTAATTTTTTTCCTCACATTTGTTTCTTCAGTCTAAATTGTACCTCTTGAAACTTCTATGATCTTTGCAATAATTTTAAAAAAACATGTGTCTAATTTTCACTGCTCCTATTAAAATCAATTTCCCCACTGCCATTTTAGAGAAAAACACAAAAACAAATAGTTGATTTGTTCAGAGATCTCTCTGGTCATGTTTCCTTTGGCCCAGAAATGAACATTATTTAGGTTAACATTCTTACTTGTTGCAAAGTTGAATTGATTATATTTTATGCACTGAACTACAGAATGACATAACTAGAATATTTTAATAACATGGGTTAAATTATGTGCAGTGTAACAGCTGGGTTCTCTTTCCTTTTTAAATATATAAAAGAAAATAACATGAGGCCAGGACTGAATTGTTCAAAACAGATATGACACAGTAGGCTTCTTCAAAGATGCCTTGCCAATGTGCCTTGCTCTGATCTCAGAAGTGCAGTTGTTGAGGCCTTAGCTGCAGAATTATCTTTGCACTATACTATGGTAACATTTGATAACATGTTGTCTGTGGTATGTTGTCTCGTATACATTCATAAAATTTACCAAGAGAAAAATTTTGATCAGGAGTAAAGAGCCTATGCCCTTCAGTCTCACTTCCTTCAGAGGCACATACAATGAGGACACACAGAACTCCCTTGCAAGGGGAAGCTTAGTCCCCTCTATCCCTCCACCACCTGGCAAAGATTTTTCACTTCAGGTTGACCATCAGGGGATGGCTGAATTATATTTCTCTGTTTGTTAAATGTATATTCTGCCTTTCTGTCACAGCTGAGAGGAAAAGCAGCTTTCTACATAATTAAAATAACCATAAACACATTAAAATTATACATATTAAATGCAAATTAAACTTGCTTGCAAGTTAAACATAAAGTTAAACAGTTTAAACGTTTCAATAAAAATAAATGAAAACACTAAGCTCATACATTTGAAATCTCTGTCCATATCAGTCAGTCATCTTCTGATGGCCAACCTCAAGAGAAAAATCTTTGCCAGCTGATGGAGGGACAGAGGGGGCTAAGCTTCCCCTTGCAAGGGAGTTCTGAGTGTCCTCATTGTATGCGCCTCTGAAGGCATTGAGACTGTGAGTGAGCCTTTCTTGCAAATCCCAAAGCCCAGGCAGCCTTTTAAGGAAAAATGTGATATTTCAGATAGCCGGGACAAAAGTCATATAGGGTTCTATAGGTCATAACCTACACTTTGAATTGTGTCTGGAAATGACCCAGAAGCAATAAAGTAGTAACAAGGCAGCTATGTGCTCCTTAGTAACCAGACCAGGCCAACCATTCTAGCTGCAACATTCTGGACCAGTTTCCAAATGTTCTTCAAATGCAGCCCCATGTGGAACACATTACAGTAATCAAAATGGGATATAATTATGTCATGAGTTGCTGTGGCCAGGTGAGACGTGTCCTGGTCACTACAAAAGCTGGGAACCAACACTCAAATTGCAAGCCTGTGTCTTCAGGGCAAATATAACACCATATAGCATAGACTGAATTCTATTTCACTGAGCAGGAGCACCTCTGTCTTGTCTGGATCAATTTGTTCCCCACATCTACTTCATTACTAGCATTAGGCACTTTATTTAGAACTGAAATGGCTTCCTTGGACTCATAGGGAAAGGAAGAATAGAGATGAGCATCACCAGCATATTGATGACATTGAACACAAGTCTCCAGACAACCTCTACCAGCAGTTTCATATAAATATTAAACTGCAAGGAAGACAAGTCAGAATCCACAGGATCCCAAAGGCCAATAGCATCAAACACCAATTCCCCAACACTATTGTCTGAATGTGCTCCTCTAGAGAGGACTGAAGCAACTGCAAAACAATCCCAGAGAGGTAGCCCAAAGAACAGCATGGTTAATGGCACAGAAATACTGCTGAGGGGTCCAGCAGAACTAATACTCCCTCTATGCAGTTTCAGGAATAGGTCATCCAACAAGGCTACCAAAGCTGTCCTCATCCCATAACCAGGCCTGAAATCAGACTGAAACAGATCTAGATAATTTGTCTCTTCCAGAAACTCTCCAGGCCACTGCATGCTCCAGGACCCTCTCCAGCAAACTGCAGACTGACTGGTAGTTATCTAGTACAGTGGGATTCAGGGAAAAGTTTTTACTCAGATACAATCTTACAACAGCTTCTTTTAGGTATTCCTTTACCTAGTTGGCAAATTTCCCACTGGCTATTTTTATAAGTCAAGATGGGCAAAGATTCAGTGAACCTTTCCCAAAGTTTCATCTATCCAAGCATCCCAGCCACACGCTCAGGCTATATACATTGAAAAGTATCAACTAATGCCATTTAGTCATTCTTTATTATTGATTATAATAGCTAGCATTCATGGAGCAGATGAATCCAATAACACTGGAGAGGGGTCACAGGTTCCCCATCTCTTTTAGATAATATGGGAGAGGATGACTCAGTATATGACAAATATATGAACACATCCTTTTCTATCATTGTTTACTATACACTCAATGCTGCTTTGAAGGCCTACTGTAATATATTACTTACCAGAAAGGCAAAGAGCATTTGAAAAAGCAAACTTCTCTAGAGTGACTTCATCAGCATCTAGTTCTGAATTTATCAGGATTTCTCCTCTATGAAGCTTTGACTGCCCTCTGTAAAGAGCAATAAAAGTATCTTAATTGACTAAATGAACCAAAATAGAATTCACCTGAAAAGAATTCATTACACAAGGGAATTAGCCATACAGCTATTTATGTGTTTTAGAATACAAGTATGTCCAAGAAGCTAATGCATTTCTTTTAAGGACAAACTTGTTCCCATCACAGATAATGAAAGCAGAAAGCATAAATTCGTTTAGCTTCTTTTTCAGCAGCATTTGCCAAAGCAAAACAACTATTAACCAGAACAGAAAGCTACTGAGCAAAGGGTTTGGTGGTTTTTGTGTTTTTTTTTTTTTTTTTTGGAGGGGGGAGGAAGAGTTGTTTTTGTTTTTGCTTTGAAATGCCTCTTATAACTATTTAAAGTAAATATATTGGCTGGCATCCTGTTAGGCAGATAAGATGTCATAAGCTACACTTATGACCTTGTAACTGTTTTGTATTCACAGTTACGAATGTGGCATCATTATCATAACCACAAACAACTCTAAAACCCACATACTGAGCAAAGGAGTTGAAGGATCATGCATCCAGCCCTGTCCACTAGTGAACTATAGTATGACAAGGAGTGAAATATAACCCCACAGGGGTTCCTGCTTCTGCTCATCACACCACAGCTTGCTGGTGGAAGGGGGCTGGATGCATCAACTTTCAGTGCCCCACTCATCAGCATCACAGAACCTTTTCACTTGCTATGGCTGCTTGGCTTTTGAGGTGAATTTTGTTTCGGGTGTGTGTGTGTGTGAAGGGAGGAGCTGGCAAGCCTGGTTGTGCCAACCATTTACAACTTGGGAAATGTTGAGAAAGGGGGCCTATGTGGCAGAAGTGATACAAAACTGAGGCTTGTCTCTGACAGAAGGTAGATGGGGAAAATATTTCAGAGAGATTGAGGTAAGATGGCACAGAGAGAGAGAGAAATCTGTAATAAAGATAGGAGAGTCAGCCAGGGGGAAGAACTGAAGATATTTGGAGAGAGCATAGTTCAAGAGTTAATGTATGATCTAAGCATGCTCTAATAAACTTCTACTTGTTTATTCCTTTTTACAACTGTGTCTGACTGTTACTGTTACATTTTGATACAGTCTAACCATCCTTATCACAGTGAACCCCCAGAAGAATGCACCCGCTGGTCCATATAGGGATCACCATGAGGCCCAATTGTCCAATCAAGGGAAGGATCTTGGGGAGAAAGGAGAGTGCAGGAGCTCAAGGGTTTGGAACTGAGGGAGAGGGTTTCTGTTACAGGGGGATTGGACCAGTGGATGGAGTATAGCTAGATATCATAGCTATCTGTCCTATATAGGATCTCAGCCAGTGTATGAAATATTAGGAGGAACCTGCTGGTTGAATACATTTACTGGAGAAGAAAGATCTGAAGTTGAAAAAACAATAAAACCTACAGTAAACAGTCATGTCTTCCCTTTTTGATCTATCTTGCACTGATGTGGTTGTGTTTGTATATCTATGTGTCTCTCCTGTTTCCAGCTGCTCCATTCTATTATTCTTCTCATCTGTTAGGTGTTCCCATAGATAGTCTTCCTATTCTGCAATATGGGGCTGGTGAATTGCATTTACTTTTGGATTTGCATTTGCAGGGTTATTTTAAAATGTTAGTGGTTCTGTTTAGTTTTTAGGGGAAGGTGGAATGGACACATTGGTTATGAATCTACTTACATTAAAGTTTTAGGTTCTGCTATTAATTTCTTTGAGCAGTTAGCATTTCTACCCTTAGAGTGATTTGAAAGTAGCTTTGAGTTATACCAGGAGCTATACCTGCATTGGCAAACCTATGGCATGGCAGAGCCATTTTCCCTGGCATGTGAAGTGGAGAAGAGGAGGAAAAGGTATGCACCTGTTCCTCCTCCTCCTGGCCCTCCCAGGCCATCAGCTGCCTCCAAAGAGTTGTGGGAAAGGTGGGGGGGGGGGAAGACTTTTCCCCCTCATTCCCTACAATTACAACTGACCAACGTCATGAAAGTTTCAAAACAAAACAAAACAAAAAAACAAAAACAAATGAATATACTCCTCAATCTCAGCTCCTGCAGACAAACTTGCCCCCACCAATGAATCTACTAAAACTTTAGCTGAACTTGAAGGCTCACATATTTCTGGATTAAATATCACTAGGTTACAAAACAATTTGAAATGAAAATAATATTAGATCTCTAAGATGCCAAATGAATAAAAGGTTGATTATGCAGTTTGTAAAACTGAACAAGTCCAAATGGAATCTAAGTGGAGACTGAACAGACTAGAAGTATTTAAGAAGTGAGTATATTAATAGCCTATTTTACTGGGTGAAAATAAAACAATCTCTACTTAGTTCAACATTTCCTCCAGACTTTTGCCATGATGTATCTGTGTTCCCAGCACTAGGAATGACACGAAACAGCTTCATTGACGACATCTTGAGATGTCTGGATGCTTTGGCAGAGAAAGGCAGGCTTTTGAAAATATAATCAGGAAACAAATATGTACCAAAAGCTTTTGTTCTTTTTTAAACACTAGATTTTGTACCATTTAAGACACTGAGAAACTTACTCTCCTCTCCGGTAATTAATCTCTTCATTCTCCCAATGAACTAGTGCAATTTCATACGGCTGAATTTCATGCTTTTCCAGGACCTGCATTATATTCTTCATCTAGGAAAGGAAATGCATTATTAAAATTGCTGACAAATACTATGAGGACATTCAAGATTTCCCACCCTAAGATTTTATGTTTGAAAATAAACCCAATCTGAGCCAGAACTTGTGGAGGGGTGTCAAAATGGCCCTTCAAGCAATGCAAAACAGTTTTGAGGTGTGATATAGGCCATTTTGGAAGTAAAATAAAAAAAAGTCACCCCAAATTTTGAGGGCATGGGGGAAATGATGGTGCAGTCCACCAGGGTTGCCTAGGCCACAAATGCAGCTCCTCAACTCCTGGCAATTGCTCACAGATGTCACAAACAAGTGCCTACTTGTCACTGTTCCTTCAGGTGGTTTGTGAGAACATACAGGAAAGGAACACTAAACACTAGAGTTCTCAACTCCCACTTTTACTCAATAGGGAAAAGCAAGAGCAGAGGAGCACCTTCAAGGAAAAACTGACAGGAGGAATTCAATCCTTCCTCATCTACCAGTTTCTATCTACAAATGCTCTCGGGCTATGTAACTATCTCTTCCCCCTCATATAAGGGATAGCAAAGTGTGGCCCTCCAGATGTTGTTAGACTGCATCTCCTTGAATCCCAATGAATAGCCAATAATGATGAATGATGACAATGGCAGCCCAAATCTTTGCCTGCCCTTGTTCTACTACATGACCTAAAATGGAAGCAAACCTGTTAGTGGGGAAAACAAGACAGGGATGGAGGTTAAAACACTTACAAGAGGAAATGGCAAGTTTTAAGGAGTTAAGCATCTTTGTTCCAATAATTTCTTTTACAAATGATTTTCTGACTAAATCTTTGATATACTGACAGATGCAAATTTGGGAATGTGTATTTGCAAAAAAAAAAAAAATGAAAGAAAGAAAGAAAGAGAAAGAGAAAAGAAAAGAAAAAGAGTACAATTCCTCACAAACTCTGGATAGTAAATGTATGCTCAGCCTATACCTGCAGTGCAAAGTAGTAAACACTGTGAAAAGAAGACTGGAGCTAGATGATTTTTTTTTCCATCCCCAATTTTCTCTACAATATGTACACACTACACTCCAGAGATATATGTGTGGTGGGTGCTGGGTAAGTGTGTGGGTGTGTATTTACAAGAAAAATAACATTAGGGTATTTTTGCTATGATTTGTTTGCTCCTTACATCAACCTGTAAGATCCCAAGCCAGATAAGAGCTTGTCCCTCCCAGACTAGGTCGAGCACCATCAGGCCTAAAATAAGAAGAAGAGCCCTCCCT
>CM034701.1:313465994-313503702 GCA_020142125.1 Phrynosoma platyrhinos
ATTATTATTATTATTATTATTATTATTATTATTATTATTAGAGCCATTCATTTATGTCAAGCAGATACTTCCTTGACACACTCATCAATTTCCCCTGAACCCAGTCCATCCAAGCAAACACCCTATGTCTCCCCTTTAAAGTTCTCCTTCATTATGGAACAAAACTGTGGGCTTTGCTTTTACACCACACTCTTATATTTAGGCCTCCTTACTTTTTGATATTTTATCTATTTGCTTCATTAAATGTAATTTGTTTCATAAAATGTGTCTTTCACCTACCGTTTTTTCTTCAACATTCCAGAACACAACAGATCCTTCCCTGTATTAACAGAATTGCAAAGAACTGTCAGGCTTGAAAAGTGTACTTCATTACAGCAATGTGCACAAAACAATTCTCTCTATTAGCAGTTTGGTCTTAAAAGTGGCCAGCCAATCAATTATTAATCAACAATTAACAGTTATGCAAAGGGATCTTGTAGCACCTTTGAGGCTAACTGAAAGAAAGAAAAGTTACCTAACTGATGTTGCTTTTATGAGGCTTCAAATGTGAGTAAATATTTTTATGAGATGATTGTAACTCTAAATTATTTTCTTTAAAAAATGTACAATTCTAACTATGGTTACTCAAAAGCAAGTCCCCAATGGGCTTTACTTCTAGGCAAGTATGCATATCTGGAGGTATTAAAGCTGAGGGACTGCCCCTTGAAAGCTTCTTTTTTACCCAGTTTAATGCAGGAAAGGAGGGCACAGTAATATAAAATACATAGTTATAACCACCATGTCTTGCAATCTGCTAACAGACAGAACACTTAAGCCTGTGATTTTCATTTTCTAAAGTAGTATTAGTAGCAGTAGTAGCAGTAGCAGCAGCAATAGTAGTAGTTTGCATGTACTTTAATGATGGATTCACTTACTTGAAGAAAAAAATCATCCCGGGATCATATTCTTTTGCTGAATTTTCTGTTCCAATAACCAAAACATTTGCTGCATCTGATTTATAAAAAAGAGATGTTTCATCTTTAAAATATGATTCAGCAAAGGCATTCAACATGTTTAGCTTGTTATCATACATACTATTACTTCAGAGTATGCCCAATTATGTACTGGGATTTACATCTAAGTAAGTATCTATCAGCTTGCACTGTGTTTGATATGTAACAACCTGTATATGTTGCATATTCAAGTTGAATCTCTCTCAAGCGAAATGCTTGGGACCAGAAGTATTTTGGATTCCAGGGGTTTCCCCCCCCTTATGATTTTGAAATATTTGCATATACATACTGAGATATCTTGGAGATGGGACTCAAGACTAAACACAATTTACATTTCATATACACCTTATACATATAGCCTGAAGGTAATTTTATATACAGTTAGCTCTCTATATCCACAGATTCTTTATCAACTATTCAACCATCTACAGCTTGAAAATATTTGAAAAATATATAAATTCTAAGAAGCAAATCTTGATTTTCATTATACTATGCCACTGTATTTAATGGGACTTGAGTGTCCACAGATGTTGGTATCCATGGGGGGGGGGGGTCCTGGAACCAAACCCCAGTGGATACCAAGGACTCATTGTACAGTATTTTTAATAACTTTGTGCATGAAACAATTGTTTGTGTACACTGAATCATCAGAAAGAAAAGGTATCTCAGCCACCCATGAAAAAAGTTTTGGTTTTGGAGTATTTCAGATTTTAGAATTCCGCCTAAGGGAGACACAACCTGTATTATTTTATTTCAAAATAAAATTGTAGAGAGAACGAGTTCTGCTTTCCCAAAAATTGACAAGTAAGACAATATAAAAAGCAGCCAATAATATATAGATATGTTGAATTAATCTTCATACCTTATTTCATTTATATTACAATTATTTCACAAACTTATTAGCATGTCAGTACTACATATGACATTCTCTAATCTGTGTTAAACTATTTCAGAATAAACTCTTTGCTTTTTACAGCACACAGTTAAACTAAATTATTTACAACATTTTTACACCACTGATTTAAATGACAGTTGCCTGCCTTCTATCCTAAGGGTTTAGTTTTTAAAAATTAACTAAAATTTTATTTAGTTAAAATTTTAGCTTGTATAACTGGTATGGTTAATGGTTTTATGTCAATTTACCATTTTTTAGATTGTTTTTAAGAGCCAGTGTGGTGTAGTGGTTTGAGCATTAGACTACAATTCTGGAGACCAGGGTTCAAATTTTGCTTGGCCATGGAAACCCACTGGGTGACCTTGAGCAAGTCACAATCTCTCATCCTCAGAGGAAGGCAAAGGCAACCCCCATCTGGACAACTCCTGCCAAAAAAACCCTGTGACAGGTTTTCCTTAGGGTCACCATAAGTCAGCAATAATGGGAAGGCTCACAACAACAACAACAACAAAAATCTTTTTACAACTTGAATTTTCTAAAGAGCAGCCAAAAACAATTCAATGGCAGCTTCACAAATAATTAATATAATTCCACCACTTTATTAAATTAATCCAGAAAGTCAAATCCAACTAATTTATTTTGGGTCACACCTACACATTTGCATTCTTTTCTCAGCACGTCCCCCTGCTATTGAACAACTTACCTTAACAGGACTCATTCAACTAGAAGACTAGAAATATTTACCAGATGCCTGGTAGCCAGGGACCAGAACAGGAACCAACACCTGTCAATAGGTTTTAGTTTAAAACTATTTTAGAAATCTGCTTCTACCCTTGAAAAATAAAAACTTTATATTGTCCTAAAACATCAGTATAGAGTGATCTGGATTTAATCCAGCCAGCCTGTCTCGTAATAAGTTTACATAAAATTGTTTGGTACAGGCATCATTAGCAACTTCATAATGCCATGGAATGAAACTATGCAGTAAATTCATAGAAGTAATGCCCATCCCCCTAGCATTAGTTATTAAGATCTAGTATAGCTTAGGCTAATCTGTGTTGTGTACTATAAGACAGTCCAACAAAAAGACTATCTACAAACTAAATAAACCTTTTTTACTCCTTCCCAAGAATCACCTTGGATCCCAGTTTTTCTTATACAGTGTATGTTCTCTATGCTTTATTTTCCCTTTTATTTGTATCTTTCCATACTCCCAACTACTTCCTTTTACTTTTTACTTTTGCCTTTCCTTTTATTCTCTTCCTATGCATTCAAATGCAAAAAACTACAAAAAAAAAAGCTAAGAACAAATTTATAGCTGCAATAACATTGCAGTAGCACAAAAATACAAAATCTAGTGGAAATCAACTGTATGGTTCCATTAGTGAAGACACACTTAGGTTTGGCTCTATAGGAAACAAAAACACATATTCCACTCACTCCTACAATCAAGTGACATGTAATTTGCCTTTACTATTTTCATTAGGAAAGCCATTAAGAAAGAAAGGGTTTGAGTGTTGGGCTAGGACCCTGGGAGGCTGGGATTCAAATCCCCACTTGGCCATGGAAATGCCCTGGGTGTCCTTGGGCAAGAAATTCTCTCTGAGGAAGGCTGAAGAATTTCCAAAACACCATGATAGATTTGCTTTAGGGTAGCCCTAAGTCGGCAATGACATGAAGGCACAAAACAACAACAACATGCATTAAGGTCTTCCTAGTCAAAGCTTATTATGATATTTTCATTCTCTCGTGTTTGCTGCAGCCTTCCAAAGACAACCCTGAAAGTGACTTGAAATTCATTTTGCTGTAATCTGGAAATATTACAACCATGCCACAATTGGGAAGAAAATTTGTTTTCTCACTTACTGTAAAACATGGGCTGCTACATTTATCTACTTTTCCAGCTAATTATGATTTCCAGTGATTACATTGTTATCACACAACCCTACACTTCAAACCCTTTATTTGGGACCTTATCAAGCCTTCATGCATCTGTTCCTGCCAATACAGTGGTCTCAAGATGTTTTTTGAGAGGAAACATAGTGAAATGGCCCCCCATGCCCTCATTTTTTGCCAAAATACAAAATACAAAAAATACAAAAAAAGTTAAAATTCTGGGTGTGGGGCAAGATTCCATGGAGGGCCAATGCAACCCCTCCCAACATCTGGGACTTGCCCACCCCTGCATTACATACTGTATGGGATTACAAGAACATCATTTGGGAAATATAATTCTATGTATGAAGTTTTAACTGTAGTTCCATGACTGCATGGCAAAAAACCCGCATTATCTGAAAGGAGTGCTTTTAATATATGTTATAAGCCCTTTCTCCCTCTTCAACACATATCCACAAAACACCAATGAAATGGTTGTGTTCAGAGGTCACAGACAGCCCTAGATTCAGCTCTTTAGCACCTTAGAGCAAATGGAACAAAGTTACAAGGTGGTGGGAAAGAAAAGTAGTAGCTTCCCCCTTCCTCTTGAACACAAGAATCCTGAATAGATGTGTAGGAATCCTGTTGTAGGCTGACTGAAACTGAGCAAGAGCGCTGTTGTTCGGAACAGAGAATGCACTGCAACTTTTCACTGTAAGCCCTCATTTACATAGTGTTGTTTCCAAAAGAATATTAACAGTGTCCTTGTTTTATATTAGAAACCTATCCATAGGAGCTGATAGAAAGGAATGCTGTCAACATTCAAGAAAAACAAAGACTGTTCAACAGTGATAAATTGGTTGTATATTGTTTTACTTTATAACTTAAGTAACCTCAGGTATACATGCATGGCACATCAGACTTTAATGCCTGCCTACCAACTTGCTCAGGAACATGTCAGAATATCTATGACAAGTACATCGCAAGGAAGTGCTTTATATGTTTGTATAATCATCATGTGCTTTCCATATTTAAGTGTTCATGTGCTTTATATGTCTGTATAATCATCATGTGCTTTCCATATTTAAGTGTTTATTTCATTTCTCAGAAGCACATAGGTACAGTTGATATGGTTTTGCTGCAGTAGAATCTATGACATCTTATACACTTGATTATGTTTCCAGCAGCATTTCTGTGCAGAAAGCTTCCAAAAAGAATCTGGGGAGTTACAATAGTTATTCCAAAGTAATAAGATAACTCTGAAACAGCACTAACTCAAAATTAATGTAAGCAAGGTGGTTCAATACTATCAAGTACTTTGCATCTTCCAATACAAATTGTTGCTAACAGAAGGGGAGGGGAAACTGTTCAGAGGTCTACCTCTAGGTAATGTTGTTATTTCAACATATCCACATGATGTCAGGTCAAGGCACAGGTTACCAAGATGATATTCATCTGCTGTTGCAAAGGCTGTGCACTGCATCAGATCCTGTGCCAAAAGAACAAAGTTTAATTTAAAAAAAACGATCAAGTGATACAGTTAAAGGACATTGATTTGGCTTGGATACTAGCACTACAATATACTGGAGTGTTCTATGACCTCTGGCATCAAAATGTTAGTGCCACACCACCACCACATTCATATCAGTGTTTTGCCAGTAGGTGGCTAATTTTTTTTGCGCAATAAAATAATTACACTTCATAAAGTATATATGGTATCTAATTCTATATGCTTTAGGTCCCAATTTTGAGAGGAAAGCAGGATACAAATTAATATAATAAATAATGAATAAATAAAATACAAGAATTATAAGCTAAACTGCAGACTTTTCACCAAATCATTGGAGTAAAAGGTTGTCAAGTTGTGTCTGACTATAGAGGGTGGCGCTCATCTCTGTTACTAAGCCAAAGAGCCAGCATTGTCATAGACTACTCTTTGGTCATGTGACCAGCATGTCTGCACAGAACACTGTTGCCCTCCCACTGGAATTGTACCTATTTATTTACTTGCATTTGCATGTTTTTGAATTGCTAGGATGGCAGAAGCTGGGACTAGTGATGGCAGCACACCCCATCACATGGCACCTATGCCTCAAACTGCCAACCTGCTGATCTTTGCTGATTGTAAGATCAGCATCTTAACTACTTGAGCCACTGTGTATATAAAATATAATACATAAAATATTACAACAGGCCTCCTCATTACTTGTCCTGTCCTAATTAAAGAAGTACAAATGCAGGTCCTCTGCAAGCATCCTGAAATGAGGGGGGAAATGCTAGCTTGTGTAAATATTGAAGTTTTCACACTTATAGTTCCAATTCTATTCAAACTTGCATGAAGGTAAGTGTCATGATGGATACATTGCATCTAATATCAGAAACAGAAGACAAATAAATCAGTATTACTTGGTAGAGAACACAAACAGGATAGTGTCACTGCACTAACATCTATCTTGTGGGTTTCTCAAATGCACATAGTTGGCCTCTGTGTGAACAAAATGCTAGACTAGACTAGACTAGCCTTTGGTCTGATCTAGCAGGACTCATTATGGTATTAGTTGCTGGCCTCATTGAACTTAGTGGGGCTTAACTCAAAGTAAATATGCTTAAGGTGGGGCTGCAGGTAAATGGCTTGGGTGCTAAGGTAAATTGTTGCATGCCTTCAAATCATTTCCAACCTACGAGTGACCTATCATGGAGTTTTCTTGGCAAGATTTGGTCAGAGAGGTTTGTCTTTGCCTCCCTCTGAGGCTGAGAGTGTGTGCTTAGTCATCCAGTGGGTTTCCATGGTTGAGTGGGGATTTAAACCTCAATCTCCTGAATCATAGTCCAAAACACAAACTGCTACACCATGCTAAAACTAAAATTAAAGTTTTATCCCCTTTATCCTCTTCCTTCTCTCAATAAGCAATATTCGGAAGACTCAGTTCATATTCTATAACTGGACTTTTAAAAAAAGTTATTTCAATATTAAAAAACATGAGTGTGTGTATATGCCTTCAAGTTGCCTATCAAGTTATGGTTTTCTTAGGCAAGGAATACCTGGAGATGGCTTTCACAGTGTCTTCCTCTGAAATATAGACTAAAGCACCTCATGAGATTGACTAATGACAGATTTTAGAACTGATGCGCTCACTGAGATCTTACATTAATATTTTGTTTTCCAGTGTACTTGTCTGTACATATAAAGATTAATTTTAGTCCTTGCAAAAATCACAGGTTAGATGCAGGAATCTTCATCTGTTGTTGGGGTGTGTGTCTGAACTGAGGTCTTTTTTTTCTTTGCTTGTTTTCTTTTCTGTTACTTTGAAAATTGTGTTTAAGTGTATTTTTTAGGAAATGGGTGTACATAACTTTATTCATATTCTGAAAGGGGTCTGTGATCCCCCAAACGGTTCAGAATACTACTGCTTTAACTTGAGCAGTTCTGCAACCAGCAGGTGGAGCTATGTATCAGAGAAACAGACCATTTCTGTCTTAGATTGCCAATATTTTTTTCTGAGCCAGTGTGATATCTGGCACAAGATTTTTGCATATGGCAGCTTTCACTGAAAGGACTCTATTCATTCCTCCATTGCCCTATATTTTTTTAGCTGGAAAAACACACCATAGCAATAGAAAATGGTATCTGCAGGAACCATTTTCACCCCAAAAGGTTCTTCAATGTTAAAGCATCAGTGTTTTCAGAACATGACTTGCTTTTCAGTCACATGGAAGCCTGAGACAAATTCTACAAATCACAATTTATAAAGAGCTCTCACTTGTTGCAATCTAATGTGACTATAAACAGCACCTGTGAGACTGCAATATTAGTTACTTAGAGCTATTTTAAAAATCTTACCCTATGCAATATGAAAATATTCCCCTACGATTATTTTACATAGTCTGGATTATAAACATTTATAGTTGCAAGCTGATGTCTGGAATGACAAATACAACTAAGTCAGCAGTTATTCAGAGGTTATTGAAAAACCAAAATGACACAAACATATAAAATCCTAAACAAAGACAGGTTTTCAGTCTCAGCATCAAGTCTAGAGCCTAACAGTATAGAAATCCTTTACCCAGCATCATCTATGAACTCAGGTTAAAACCAGGTTCAAACTACATAAAAATCCATTGCTTTTTATACTAGTTTTCCACAGATGCTTCTTGTTCAATGATCAGTTGGTTAGCTGTCATATATATTGCTATATAATGGTGTCTTCAATTGGAATTTCAAGAAATTTCTTTTGTCATATGACTCATTTACATGCCACTTTTTGGGTGGTTGGTAGTTAAACCACTAAATGAGTAATTAACTTGTTTATTTTTACAGTAACTGTATAAAGTCAGGGTGTTTTAACACACAAACCTTCATGCCTCTCTTCAGAAATTAAAGTGATTTTAAAGTTTTAATCTAATATAAAACAGGCATATATGCAATAATAGAAATCAACAGTCTCTGGCTGCAATAGAGATCATGAAACAGCATTTATATATCATTTTAAAGGAAACATGTTTTATAGCCATGATAGGCTTTATGTTTAAATCATAAGCCTATTACAGCAAGTGAAAATGAACATGACTTTTACAGTCTGCCAGTGACTGTAGAAAAAATCTGGAGAAAGGCTTAGAAAAGGCTCATGGGTCCCCTGAGCCAACCTATCTCTTACTGTGGTAAGACAGGATTTTCTTCATTTCTGAATAATACATGTTATTAAATATGATTCTAATCTTTCTGTGATTCTTCCAAATCACAGGTTTCTGACGACTATTAGTTATATTAATTTTCTGCATCCCATTCCATCACCACAATCATGTACAATCTGCATATATTCTGGGGCTTGACTATTTGTACTCCATGCATCTAAGGAAATGGATTCTAATCCATAAAAGCTCACGTGCAAATAAATCTGTTAAATGTTCAAAGTACCATAAGACTTCTTCTGGTCATACTTTACCTCAGTTTCAAATGGTAGAGGCAGGTTAGCTCTAGATGGCTGCTTAGTCCTAGATGCCTTTGGTGGCCTTTTAGTTGCCACAGTGCCTTGACTTGGCATAACAGTACTTGTTGATAAAACCGAATAATATCTATTTGGTTTATCAGCAAATCTTCTTAAACAATTTGAATTGTGTTTATAACTTGTTCTGAAATTGAGCTGCTCCTTGAATGGAAAACAAATATCCGTAGTCGAATAATTCACAGTCCCTGATGCAGTAGTAACATTAGCTTGTAGTCCCCATCTCCACGAAGTCTTGGCCTGTACACCAATACTGGATAAGCCAGAAGCAGCTGCCTTTGGAATGCACTGAGTGATGTATCTATCTTCTAAAAGAGAATTGCTAGATATCCCTTGAAGAATTTTGCTTGATGGGAGATGCCCGTTTTTGTGAAAGTGTTGGCACTGTCTCATTGTGTATGAAGATCCAGTCAGGAATCTCAGTAATTTAGTTGCCATCTTTTCAGTGTGACCTGGATGAGAGAAAAGTAAGAGTATCATTTTACAAAAGGAGCTGTATGCACTGCAATTTACTGCAAATCGTATTAATTCACAGAATTCATTCTCTATGCCTGGCAACAAAGGAAGCGAGGAGAAAATAGACAACTGGTCTATTTTCCACAATATAGCATTTATAATACCCAAACATTTTGCATATTTGTGAATTTCTAGAAGAAAACAGTGCCTTTCTTCTCAGCAGAATTACTTTAACTATGCAGATGTCAGTAGCTAGAACTTTTATGTTGTCCTTAGGCAGTGATTCCCAAACCCTAGCCTTCCAGGTGTTTTGGACTTTAGCTCCCAGCATCCCAGACTACTGGCCAAGATGGCAGAGGCTTATGGGAGCTGAAATTCAAAACACCTGGAAGGCTTGAGTTTAGGAATCACTTCCTCAGGTAAGCTGCAAGCCAACTAAGGACTTAGTCAATGCTAGTGCAGCCGTTAGTTAACCAGACATACCTAAAGTCTACTCAATTGCCTCATACATTGGTTATGAAGCCATGCTCCTTTGAGCCTAAGTTTTCAAACTGTAGTATGGCACAGGACTCCTGGAGGAAATAGCTCCAAAGAGATTCTCTGCTAGAGAGGATAAGATACTCCACTTTTATGTAGTTCCAGGATGCACAAACAAGACTTGTGTTCAAAGACCTGGGTGCGCCACAGCAGAACAGATGCCTAATGTGGGTTTAGTGGGAAAGAATGACTTTAGAATAACAATTCAAATACAAAGTGTTTTAAAAGACTTCCTTAACAGAACTGGCTTAACAAGAAACAAAAAGGTAGTGGAGAAAACTACTGTTCAGTGGTCCAATTTCACTCCTCCTAGCACACCAAGATAGTGATTCCACCATACCTAATTATTCAACAAATATGCATTAATCTTCATACTAGCAGACAGGATTATATTTACAGGGTAGGCATGTTTTGACATGGTCAACATAAGAGTTTTAAGCAAAGTTTTCAGTTTCAGATACCTGCTATGTGCAGGTGTTTTTTTCAAGAGACAAAAAACCCAAAAACAAACCCAGAAACAAAAACAGCTTGGACAAAAATTGGGATATTTCTTGTTCCACACAAGGCAATGGATTGGGACAAAAACTTCCCATGCTATTCTGTGATTGAAACATGATGAAGAGAAGTTAACGTGAGAGTCTAGATGAAAAAGAAAAACCAACCCTCCTCCTGCTCATATGTGGAAAAGCAGCAAGAACATGGGCCTTTGCAGACTGCCAGAAATAGTGCAAATTAAGTCCACTTTAAGGGTTAGGATTAGGGAATCATGGGAACTGTATTTTATTGTGGCACCAGAGCTCTCTGACAGAGAAGGCTCAATGTCTCAGGAAAAAAACAATTCCCATGATTCCCTAGCACTAACCCTAACCCTTATAGTGGACTCAATTTGCACTATTTCTGGCAGTCTGCAAAGGCCCCATGTTCATTTAATCCTGCCTAGGAAGGAGCGTGGTGTAGTGGTTTGAGTGGTGGACCACAACTCTGGAGATCAGGGTTCAATTCCCCGCTTTACCATATTAACCCACTAGGTGACCTTGGGACTCTCAGCCTTAGAAAACCTTGAGATACTTTCACCATAATGTTGCAATAAATTGAAAATGATTTGAAGGCATACAACAACAAACTGCTGTCATGAAATCTAGAGATGGAAGGACCTTGTGCAAACATCCACACAATTCATCTGCTTAAATTGTTTAAACTGTTAATAGCCCCATATGGTTAGGTGAGGGGACTACTGAGGCAATGGCACATAGGAGCTGATTTTTTTTTTCTAACAAGAGAACCTCAACAGCTGGCTTTGGCCCTTTAGAGGGTCAATGAGGAATTCTACTGAATTGAAGGGAAGAAAAATATAGAAGATTAAAAGGTAAAGGTATTCCCTGTTGACAAGGTTGTCAAGTACGTCCAACCATAGGTCAAAGAGTCAGCGTTGTCAGAGACTACTCTGTGATCATGTGGCCAACATGATTGCACAGAACACGATTTATCTTCCCACCAAAGTGGTACCTATTTATCTACTTGCATTTGCATGCTTTCGAACTGCCAGGATGGCAGAAGCTGGGACCAGTGAGGGGAGTTCACCTCATCATGCAGCACTTGGGCCTTGAATTGCCAACCTGCCAATCTTACAGTCAACAGTCAGCATCTTAACCACTTGAGCCACCATGTCCCTATATATAAATATAAATAAAACTTATTATTATTATATAA
Organism: Phrynosoma platyrhinos; assembly: GCA_020142125.1. Taxonomy (NCBI): domain Eukaryota; kingdom Metazoa; phylum Chordata; class Lepidosauria; order Squamata; family Phrynosomatidae; genus Phrynosoma; species Phrynosoma platyrhinos. Next base: position 313,477,463 of record CM034701.1, read on the forward strand.
AAGATTACTCTTTTCTAAAAGTTCAGTTGCCTCATGACTATTTTTATCTCAAAGTATCTCAGAAGTTGGAAGTAATGAGTTACATGCAATGTTCTTTCTCTTTTTGTGATGAGGTGTGAAGTAATGTTACACTTCAAATATTACCATCGGCAATGTCATTATTAGTTTGGTGCCATGAGTAACAGTTACTAGTTTTAAAGAACATTTTATAGGCATTGTAAGTAGAATTTCTCAGGTTTTATGCCATCTATGAAACCTAAGGATTTTAAAACAAGTATGAAAATTAGCATGGCAAAAGAAATACTTTTTAAAAACTGTAATAAATTATAGGAGTGGAATACATTTAAAAAGTAACTGTCCAGGCTCAGAACTCTCTGCATACAAGCTTGAAGTAATATTGTGTTTATCCTTTGTACATCCTTGACTCAGGAAAAGCTATTAAATAAAAGGCTGTCTCTCATCCATTTGTCAATATACTCCTTTGCTGTAAAAAGTACATTCCTTAAATGATGTAAGACTGATATCCTTTGACACTTTCTCTTTCACTGGTGTCTTAAAAACTATCTGTAAAATCTTAACTCTACTTATATTTTTCTTATACAATAACTTTGTTTATTTTAATCTTGGTTGCTTCAGTTGCCAATTTTAATCTATCACCTGCTTCTCATAAACCACCAAAATTTACAATATTACATTTCTTAAGAGTTCAGCAGGTTGTAAAGACAAAAACATTTAACCATCTCTAAGGATTCCTTGCTTTGTGAAATTCATAGGGTCACCATAAGTCTTGGGGGGGGGGATGTAGACAGGTGGCCTTGGGCTGCCCTGGGAAGGGGAGGATTGAGACCGAGGCTGCCGGACACCTTGGCCCCGATCCTCCCTTTTGCCACCTCGGAAAGGAGCGGCAAAATGCCGCTCCTTTCAGAGCCGGCAAAATGGGCGCCCTAAGAGCCGGCGTGCAGCTCTTTAGCGCCCCTTCCGGTGCAGCGTGTCAAAAGGCTGCGCTGGAAGGACATCCTGATGGCGCGCGTTGTGTGTAATGCCGTGTGGCATCTGGACATCTTCAGGGAGGGGTTGAGGTGGCCGCCGTGCGGCTGCCCCTCCCCATCCCTGCCTCCAGGATAGCCCAAAGGACCCATGTGTAGAGGCCCTCTCTCTCTCTCACACACACAAACACACATGACACTGGGAGACCAGAGTCTGACAGAAAAACCTACTAGACGACCTACATGCTCTCTCACCTTCAGATGAAGGCAAGGGCAACTCTCCTCTGAACAAATTCTGCCAAGAAAATCCCATAGTAGGGTCGGTCGCCTTAGGGCCATAATGACAAACTTATGGCACGCGTGCCAGAGATGACACACGGAGCCATTTTCCCTGGCACGCAAAGGTTGGAGAGAAGGAGGAAGAGGCGCATGCCTGTTCCTCCTTCTTCCAGACCCTCCCCAGCCTTCATCTGCCTCTCCGGCAACAACTAAAGGGCAGGATGGCGTGGAGGAAGGAGGAGGAAGAGACACATGCCTGTTCCTCTTCTTTCCCCCTCGACCACTGGCGAGGCAGCTGAAGGCCTGGGAGGATGGGGGGGGAAGAAGTTCCACCCTGGAAGCCCCGCTCCTGGAGGGTGGAAGTCCCACCTCTGGCACTGGATAACACCCCATACCAGAAGGCCTTTTAGTTTGGGCACTCAGTCCCTAAACGTTTTGCCATCACTGCCTTAGGGTTACCATAAATTGGAAATGAATTGAAGGCTCACAACAACCTCGCAATAAGCAGGGCAACCAGATGTCCTAACCACAAAGGAGGGCAAGGCACCACAAAATGTAGGGCATGGAAGAAAAATGGCGGACATTGCCAAATAAAGGCTAAAAACACTCACAGAAATATAAATTCATGCTTCTTAGTCATAATCAAAAATGGAGGACATTTTGGAATATTTCTCCTGGACAGACAGGAGGCTGAAATGGAGGACATGCCCTGGAAAAAGGGAGGATGTCTGGTCGCCCTGAAGTCGTGCCTCCCGAAGCCTTAAATAAATGCCCCTCAGAACAGGATTCAGGGGTCTTAAACACTCTAAAGCAGTGATCCCGAAACTGTGCCCTTTAAGGAATTTTGGACTTCAGCTCCCAGAAGGCTCCTCAGTCATGTTGGCCAATAGTCTGGGATTCTGGCAAAAATCCCTTAAAGGGCACAGTTTGGGGAGTCACTGCCCTAAAGGCACCAGATCCCGTCTGATCTTGGAAGCTAAGTAGGGTCAGCCCTGGATAGCACTTGGATGGGAGACCGACCAGGTGCTGTAGGCTTAAGCACCCTAAAGCAGTGGTTCCCAAAGGTTGGTCCTCCAGATGTTCTGCATTTCAGCTCCCAAAATTCCTGACTATTTGCTAAGCTTGGTGTGGCTTCTGGGAGCTGAGGTCCAAAACACCCAAAGTTTGGGAACTACTGCCCTAAAGGCACCAGATCTTGGAAGCTAAGCAGGGCCAGCCCTGGTCAGCACTTGGATGGGAGACCGACCAGGTGCTGTAGGGCTTATATTTCAGGGGAAGGAGCTGGCCACAAAACCACCTCCGACAATTCCTTGCCCCAAAAAGCCCTATGAAACTCATGGGGTCGAAGACACACGGAGCAAGACTACCGACCTGGTCCAAGGAAAGGAAGCCATCCGCCTCCGGCGCCTAGGCCCCGCCCCCTCCCCTCAGGTGCGGAGCGCGTGAAGTCATACTCTGCGCCCCAGCTCCCTGAGGCCCCGCCCACCCTGCCGGCGCGAGACCAACCGCCACCGAGGCCCCGCCCAGTCCTCCTCCTCCTCCTGGCTCCCTCCCTTCACTGGAGCCACTCTCACTGGTTCCCTCGTGCCCTAATTGGTCAGTTCGCGGGAGCCCACCGAAAGGCTCAGCCAATGAGAAGAGGCCTCCTCTTTTGGAAGCCGCGTGACTCCTCCAGGGTCGGCGATGGCGTCACAACGGTTCAAGATGGCGGCGCAGGCGTCCTCGCTGCCGGTTTCCCTGGCGGGCAAGTACAAGGGGTGCGTCTCCTTCTGCCTTCCGCCTTTCCTGGAAGCGGGGACGCGGCCTTGGAAGGATGGAGGGGGGGAGGGAATTCTCTCTTCCCGGAAGGAGAGCCAGGCTGGAGTAGTGGTTTGTGTGTTGGACTAGGAGACCAGGGTTCGAATCCCTGTTTAGCCATGGAAAGCCTGTTGGGTGACCTTGGGCGAGTCACAGTCTCTCAGCCTCAGAGGATTGGTAATGTAAATCCCCCTCTGAACAAATCTTGCCAAGAAAACCTCATGATTGGGTCACCTTAAAGTCGGAAACAACAACAACAAAAAACCCAATATTAACTAATGGCTGGTTTATTTCTTAATTCCTACAAAGTTTAAATTATGCTTTATCTCAGGTTATCATTTTGGGGAATAGATAAATCAAATTATTTAAGGGAATGCTATCTTTCCTAGAGAGCCAGCGTGGTGTAGTGGTTTGAGAGCGTTGGGCTAGGACTCTGGAGACCCGGGTTCGAATCCCGCTCAGTCATGAAAACCCACTGGGTGACAGTGGGCCAGTCACACACTCTCGGCTTCAGAGGATGGCGGCAATGGCAAACCCTCTCTGAATAAACTGGCCAAGAAGACCCCATAATAGTTTCACCTTGGGGTTGGCATAAGTCAGAAACAACTTGAATTCACACTACAATATTACTTACAGTATAATTACTTGGTCTTGGGCAAGTCACACTCTCTCAGCCTCCTCTGGCTGGAAATCCCTTCCCTTCTTTCCTGCCATGCTGCCTCTTTGGGGTGAAGAAGATAGTTGTTCTCATGAGGAATGGCTCTCCTCCTCTGGTCCCACTCCCTCTTGGCTTTAATCTTATTCCTGTGAATAGTCCCCTTCTCTTTAGAAGTGGGAAACTGGCATCTAGGGTCCCTCCGTTTCAGCACCAGGCTTGATTTAAGATTTTGCCTTGGCTAGCAACATTTTTATTCAGAATTAAATCCCATTGTGTTCTACTATACTTTATTGTAACAAGAATAATCCTTGATTTTCCAGTGCACGTAGTGCTCTTCTGTCTTCTCCAGGACCAATAATAAGTAACAGGAAGCTTCTGATTTTGGCTATCTACAGTTCAACATTGCATCAAACTACCCACCTGCCCCCCACACACTGTAGCTAATCCAAATTATGGCTTGTTTCAAAGAGGCTTGCTTCATAACCCATGGTTTGAAGTTGGCTTGCTTGAACAAATCATAGTTAAGATCAATCACTGTTCATTGGGTTCAAATGACAAACAAACAAACTGGCAGTTAATAAAAAATCAGTGCAAAAAGGTTTTTTACTTCATCTGTATGGCCATGTTACAGGAAGAGAGCTGAGGAGGAGTACACAAAGCTAGTTTGGTTCTTGTCATAAACCATGATTTAGTATGATGTCCAGATGCAGTGCAGTCTATCCTTGAATGAAGAATGTTACTGTTTTCTAGATTTCATTTGCCCAGTAATACTTGTAACCACGGTTGAAACCTATTATTTACAAACCTAAAATGATTCTGTTTTGTTCTTTATAGGTCCTTTGCATATAATACAATTACAGACAGGCTGCCTCTTATCCTGACTAAAGTGATTGATACTCTGCATAGACATAAAAATGAATTCTTTGAAGAATTTGGAGAAGTAAGAAACTGATATTTTTCATTCTTGCTTTTTTAAAACAACATTTTGCTATTATAACTGCATGCTCAATAAGAACTCTTTCTTCTTTTGTAAAAATGTACAGTGGCCCTCTGTATCCACAGGAGATCCATTCCGGATTCCCCGTGGATACCAAAATCCACAGATGTTCAAGTCCCATTGTCCTCATTGTCCACCACTGCTTCCTCCCACCATCTTGCACCTCTTCCTTCCTTTTTCACTGCTTCCTTCCTCTTCCTCCTTGTCTGCGGCTTCCTCTTGCCTTCTCCCGCTACTTCTTCCTCCTCTGCAACGCAGGCTTGCCTTCCACGGATGGCAAGTCTGCAGATACAGAGGGCCTACTGTACTGAGTTCTGCTGGATGACATGAAGGATGTTGTCCAACATCCTGGTGTCATATTACCTTACCAGATACCATGAAGCAATAGCCTTTTCTTGCTGCAGTTCCCTATCAACTGGCTCTCAGTGACACCCTGCTTTTGAACATGGAGTTTCTGTATAGTCATTTTGATAAACAGTACAGTGCTGTGCATATGTACTTAGGATTGTGTCCCATGTATTCTTTTTTTTTTTTAATTTTATTTATTCCAACTTTAAAAATACAGAAAATAACTTACATAATAATAAAAAATAAAGAGCATTTACTTTTTACATTATATGCTAGTCATCAGCAGACAAACTGTCCAAATCATGGCCTCCCATAGGATTGTGTCCCATGTATTCAATGAGACTTGTTCCCACTTAAATATGTATAGCTGGGGCAGGCAACTTTGGGTGTTCAGGGGACTTGTTTTTAACCACTAGAACAAAGGTGGGCAATTATGGAAGATTAGGAGACCCTCAAGGAGACTTTGGAGGCCTGCAGTGCTCCTGCAAACTAACTAGCTAAATAAATCCAACAACAACAACAACACACACACACACTATGGAACACATAGGAATGTTTTTGGGCCTTTCTGGGCACCTAGAGGACATTTTGGGATATTTTGAGGCAAAAAAGATTTTTTGGAAAAATTCCCCAACATTTCATTTTGACACTGGGGCAGTCCATGGGGGCTCAAAACATGTGGGAATGCCCTCTAAACCCCATTGAGATAATTTCTGGGCATTTGGGGGTCAAAAAGTTATTTTACATTTTTTATTTTACAAAAATCAGCCTGGGTAGACCATGGTCTGCACATTGTGCATTCCTGCTCTAGAACCTACCATATATACTTGTCTATAAGTCTTAAAAATTATGCCTAAAAGTTGACCCCAAAATCCCAGCTCAACTTGCTTACGAGTCATTATGATAATGTGATAGCAGCTCTTTTAGATTTTTCCATGTGGTGAAAGATATAGTTGGACATCCGTTTTCATGGGGGATCCTTTCCTAACCCCCCTGCGAAAACAGAGATTCACCAATATTCAAGCTCCATAGGCTTGAATGGGGCACACTGCCATGGGCACATGCCCCATTGATTTTAACAGCAGTTGCCCCTCTGTGAATATGCAAAACCGCGGACTTCAAGTCCACAAGAACAGAGGGGCAATTGTAGTTTCTTTTTCTCTTGAGCCAAGTATAAAGAGTCCTGAGTGATTAATTGCTTTTAAACAAACAAACAGAGACCCTCTTGTTGATGTCTGGATGAAGGCTGGAACCAAAGTTGAAACAAACAGCCTCAATTAGAGTCTCTCTTGCTGTATGCAAAAGCAAAGCAAAGCAGCTTCATTTATATACCGCTTCATACTGTGTTATGCAGTGTCTAAGCAGTTTACAACTGTAAGCTCATTGCCCCCCAACAGCTGGGTACTCATTTTCGTGACCTCGGAAGGATGCATGCCTGAGTCAAGCATGAGCCCTGGCTAGTATTGAACTCACAACTTTGTGGTTTATGAGTGAGTGGCTGCAGTACAGGCATTTAACCACTGTGCCACATACAAACACTGAAAGAGCCTGGCAAGTTTTACCCTTGACTTATCCATGAGTCATGGCAAACCCCATAATTTTGGCCCCAAAACCTGCCCTTGACTTATACATGAGGTTGACTTATAGTTGAATATATAGGGTACATTCTTCTGCCCAGGCCAAAAAATACTGAAAATTACAAAAATAATATAAAATAAAATCATAATTGGAAGTTCACTTCTTGCTGATTCATAAGGTTTGGGATACACTGTGCTTTGTTTAACACAGACTGTTGCTCATGGAAGTCTCCAAAATTGGAAGAAATGATTTCAGTGATTTTTTTCTAGTATGCACACGAGAGGGGTGTACACACTATTAGAATATAGGATGAGTTTAGTAGACACTGAATGATCTGTGACCTAATTTTCCTAATTCACCTTTAAAACCATGCAAGCGAGTTGTCATTGCCTATCTTGTGGCAGTAAATTTTGCATTGCATTAACCAGTACTGCATTTTCTCTGTTAGAATCTGCCAGTCATTCTGCTGACATTAACAAGAAAAAAAAGTACTTTTCACTTTTCTATGCCATGTATAATTTATTTAATTTATATGGGGAGTGGGACCCAAGGTAGCTTCCAGAAATAGTAAATTAAAATTGTTTATAATAACATTTTAAAACAATTAAAATAACCTCATAAAACACTTTAAAATCATTTAAAAAGCAACTTGAAGTTTAAAAGATAAATAAATCATACATCCCCAATAAAAAGTCCCTCTACTTATAGATTAAAAGTGTGCTTAAACAGAAAGGAAAGCAGTGGGAGAGCTAGACTAGCTTCCTTTGGAAGGGCATTCAAGAGGGTTGGAGCAGTCACGGAGAAGGCTCTCATGTTCACACCAAGTGAGCCTGCGATGGTGGCAGGACCAAGAGAAAGGGCCTTTGCGGACTGCTAGAAATAGTGCAAATTGAGTCCACTTTAACTGCCCTGGCTCAGTGCTAGGGAATCATGGGAACTGTTTTATTGTGGCACCAGAGCTCTCTGACAGAGAAGGCTCAATGTCTCAGAAAAAAAACACAATTCCCATGATTCCCTAGCACTAACCCTAACTCTTAAAGTGGACTCAATTTGCACTATTTTTGGCAGTCTGCAAAGGCCCAAAGTCTTCCCCTGAGGATCTTAGAGTTCTAGCAGGTTCATATTGATTGTCATTCAGATAGTCTGGACTCAAGCCATATAGGGCTTTATAGGTCATGACCAGCACCTTGTATTGTGCCTAGAAACATACTGGAAGCCTTTAAAGCTGTTTTAACAAGAGAGTTATATGCTCCTTATAACTGTCCCTGAACAGCTTTCTGGCTGGTGCATTTTGAACCTGTTAGAGTTTCTGAACAGTTCCCAAAGGCAGCCTCATATAGATTGTGTTACGGTAGTCCAAACGGGATGTGGTCAAGGCATGTGTCAACACAGCCAGATCTGTCATCTCGGTTTAATATACCATTTTTATGCTTCCTTATCAACAATTTTAAATTTTAAAAATTCCAAATGCTTTAATCTCTTTCCTTGAGAAAGCACTCAGACCTCTGGTTGTACCTTTTCCAGCTCCTCAATGCAGTTTTGCAGATGGAGTCAACAGAACTATATACTGTTTTAATTGTGTATAACTGTGGCAGCAGCATAGATTTCTTTATGGCCTTTTTCGCATTGGCAGTTTTATTTTATTTTCAGTCATTGTACAATTAGTTTTCATGCAGGTAGCTGTTTTGACGTCATATTCTTTTTCCTGGTATGTCATCCAACAGCAATCAGTATAACTATGAAATCAAGAAATTTGTCTTAATTTGTATTGGTTTGCACATCCTTATATTGAGCACTGTCTGTACTTTTACTTCCTATTCATCTTGCCTGGAGATCTTCAGTCTCCAATTTTGTTTTATTCCAGTTATATCCAAGTTGCATGTTTCTTTCTTAGTTTCAGTACAGTCACTTGGCTGTCCTTGGGATGCTTTCCTTGTACTTCACTGTAATATAGGCTACTTTATTTTTCCCTTTCTGTATGACAAGCCAATTTTAGCCTATTTTGTTCTTCTTTTCCCAAAGAGACCATGAGATAATAAATGACTCTTGGGTGTTATAGCTGGTGATATCAGTAACAGTATTTCAAATTGTTCTGAATGGTGACAAGAGTATCAATGATCTAGTGCTAAAGAATTCTAAATACTGACTTAGAAAACTCAAATGCTGTGAGAAAGTATTGGCCTAATGACAGTGCCAAGAACTGGGAATAAGGATGTGCTAGGAAGAAAATCATGTAAATGTTTAATTTTTTTCCCCCCAGAGAAAGACTTAGAAAGGAGGGGTAGAGAAAAAGGAACTGATAGTGATGATCTTGGCAGGAGCTTTCCAAGGCTTATTTGTGATCTGTTTTTCATGAAGACTTCAGTATCATTAGAAGAAGTACTTCATAGTGCTTGTTAGGTCTTGGCTTATTAGAGTAAGCTTCAGAAGGGAGAGAAAAAGACATTCTGTCCCACTCTTCCTCATATAGTTGTGCAAGACAAAGATTCACTTCTAGCTGCTATCTCCAGTTCTGAATATTACTTTTCTATAAAGGTGGGAGACTGGGCAGGATTCTGGAGGCACAGCAAGGCAAATGAATCTTTTTCCCTTTTACTTGGTAAAACTCTTCCCTATAATGCAGAGATGAGGATGCTTTTAACCTCATTCCACCCATTCTTCACCACTTTGGTGTCAACTTTTGGTTATTATAACCTGTAAGGGGATCAAGTGAAGAGACCCTTCTTTCTTTTCTATTTTCCCCCTTCTGACTGTTGTTTCAGCACAATACAGATTATGGGAGCACTGAGTATAGATTCTTGGGCTGTTTTTCTGAACTATTCTTTTTGTTTTAATTTACAAATTGTTATATTGTTGCCTACTTGGAAAGTCCCTCATATAAGCAGAGGTTTCTATCTCATTTTTGGCAGCCCATTTAGCAACCAAACTGACAAGCACCAAACCCATTCAAGTTTGGTATTAGAAAGAATTAGTAGGACCTGCAATAAAATGCTTCTGTTCATGGCTCCAGATAGCCTGGTACATGAAAATTGTAGTGCTGTTTATGCCTACATATAATGGAGAAGGGATAGCAAAACATCATTCTCACCCAGGCCTTCTGCCACCATATTATTCCGTGCTAGAATGTTGCCAGCCTCAATTCTGAATATTTTATTGCTATATAATTAGGGATGTGCAGTACTGAAGACAGGGAAGATATTCCCCCAGTTCTTCCCCCCCCCCCAATAATTGTAAACTAACCAGAGGCTTATCCAGATCAAAAAAAAATTTCTTTGCATGCCCTCCATTTTCCCGTTGTGGCAGGGATTTCACTTGATACACAGGCATTCCTGCATCTCTGCTAGACTCTTAGAAGAGAGGAAGTGTATTGTCAGTATTCTTGAGGTTGTAGTACAGTTGGACCTCTGTACTGGGGTCTATTCTGGACCCCCCTCCCATGGATACTAAAATCTGTGCATGGTCAAGTCCTGTTTTTGTTAATGGTGGCCGCCATTAATTAAAATGGGGGCTTTCCATCTACAGATGGTTAAATCCATGGATGGCAAGTCCACCAATATGGAGGGTAGACTGTACAACCAACAATGTATTTGCATTTCACTTTAAATCTTGTACATGAGGTGGAAAGTGTGGATTTTAGCATTGTCAGAGAAGATGTTATATAAAAAAAGTTTCCCCTCTATTCCTAAAATGCTAATGATATTTCCTAATATTTTTCTTCTGGGACAATGAGGACTACAAGCCTAAAACTGTCATTACCACCACCAATCCTTATTCAGCAAATAGCAAACCTAGATGATGAATGCTGGCAGGGTTGCAGCCAAAATTGAATAACAAAATAGATTTATTAGCATGATTGGGAGAGTCCAGGGTTTCCAGAAGTATAATCTAAAAACTGCCCTCCCATCACCTCATTGCACATTAAAGACTTAGGTATATTCAGTGCAGAGGAAATTGAATGGAGTTTTCTGGAAGAGGGTATGCCCAACTAAAACTAAACACAAGCACTCCACATATGTACAATATAAGATAATGCAATCTTTGTGAGTCTGCCACATTAGTATATGATAATGGTTTCCACATATCTGAGAGCTACAATCCTTAGGAGAAATTTAGGATGCTGAAACAAGTGATGAAATGTGGTTTCAGGCTACAAGAAAGAGCCTCTTAATCCAAGAACATACTATATGGGGATCTATGGAATATTTTATGCTTTGCAAATCTTTGTTTATGACAATATTTTTCTCTTAATATCTAACAATCCATGTACCTTTAACAGTTTTGTAGAGATGTATATAAGAATTGAATGTGAGAAGATGGATTTTTTTTATTTCTCACTTTTCACTCTAACTCTGTGACTGCCCCACTGTTTATATAAACTGAAATACAGGTAGTGATTTATGCATAACGCAGTGTAACAATCACATTAAAAAGGCTAAGTAGTGATTCTTAACCCTCATCCAGGCATCATTTTCTTAAAAAAAACAAACCCAACTTTAACAGAGTGGGATAATTTCTGATCAATATGAGAATTCCAATGTATTGTAGGATGTTAAAATGCCCCATGTCCACAAACATCCAGACTCCAGAATCAAGAAAGACACATTCACATCAGGTAGAATGTCTGTTTTGCACAGAAGTCAGCCCTGTCTCCTGTGCCCCAATATAACCATCATTATTGATGTTATTTGTATATTGTGGTTTTTAATGCTGTAATCCCACCTTGATCCACAGGGAGAGGCAGTAAATATAAATAAATTTATTTTTACTTTTATTATTATTATTATTATTATTATTATTATTATCATTATCATCATCATCATCATCATCAGATTTCTTGGGACAATTTTGTCTTTAAGAAAAAAGATCATGTGGCTAAAACTCAGGGACATTGGTTACAACTCTTCATGTGTCACTGTAGTAAAATTATTTCCAGTTCTGTGTGAAATCTGAAACAAATTGGGATTCTGGGGTAGAAAATTTCCCATCTGTATGGATGAAGATTAAAGAATGCTATGTATTAAATACGATTTCTTTTTAAAAATAAGATCATCATTACACACACACACACACACACTTGAATTGAAGACATTATCTTCCCATTTTATTTCAGAAAGGTCTTGAAGCAGAAAAACATGCTATAGCTTGTCTCTCAAAGTTACGGAATGAGCTGCAGACAGACAAACCATTGACTACTTTGAAAGATAATGTCCCTGACACTACTCTGTGGAACCAGTACTTAGAATATCATAAAAATCTATCAAATGAACCCCCAAGTTGGTTTCAATCTCCTTGGTTATATACAGAGTGTTATATGTATCGTAGAATTCATGAAGCACTTGTTCTAAGGTGAGTACATGCAATTCATCTGTTTTTGTATTGTTTACTTGTTGGATGGGCTGGCTGAGAAAGGAAATTCAACCAAAACAGAATTTGAATAATAAATATCAGTCCTAAATTCCTTTTTGTCACCCCCTCTTCAATTTAGTTCTGTGCAGTAGCAGAATGGCAGATAGAACATATGAAGACTGGGAAAGACTTATATACACCTTTCTTCCCATTTCTCTTGAGTCCGCTGCCAGGACCTAGATGGCTCAGGAGACATCAGAGAAGTAGAGTGGGAGAAGAGACTCCTCTCTGTGAGGGTCTAATGTCTTGGTTCTCCAGCAGACATTTCCCCATTGATATTATTTCCTTTGAAAGATACTTTGAAGCAGAGATTCAGATACATAGTAACCACTGGGAAATATCAGGGGTGAGGTGAGGGTTATAAATACCTCTGGTCTTTTTTCTGGAACCCTGTGAGGAAAAAGCAACTCTGTAAAAATTTGAATTGAAAAATACTGTTTTGAAGACCTATTGTTATTTATTAATTTATACAATTTATAGTTCAATTTCATATTCTATAAAATAGGTGGATTCAGACAATCATATTTCTGCTTAAAAAGCCAAAATATGAGCAAACAGGTTGCTGCTCCCACATTTGTGTAAGGTGGCAAATAAACCTGGGAATGTACTATTTTGTGTTGGTAAATGAATTCTGAAACGTGTGAAACTATGGTATGATATCCTGGCTTGTCTCAATGCTGTTAATCATATGCTCTATTTGCACATGGTTTAACAGTGTGGATGAGATCAAATAAAGCTAAAGGCTTCTACATGCTCTAATCCTGCATAATTGGGAGGTAGGGAATCCCAGTATAGCCTTATATTTGAATGATAGATAATTGTTTATGTAAACACGCTGATTAATTAATCCTGCTTCATGTTATGACATCAACTAAAACTTAGCCAGAATTCCTGAAAAGTGAAGCCTTCCTGTCTCCTATTTAGGGAAAGGTGAGGATGAGTTCTTAAGCGTGACAGATTATTTAGGCTCATCCAAGCATGATTTAGTGTTGTGTGTTAACCAGGTCCTGTATTTTTAATTCAGTCAAAGTGAAAACCTATAGTTAATGAGCAACAATTTACTCATTTGATCATTTACTCATACGAAGTGACTATGTGCACAGCCAAAAGGATCATTTTAATCTTGGCTTATTAAATTGAGCTGTGGTTATCTGAGCAGAGCTGGTGCCATAGGATGTGATAGCACTCATGGTTCAGAGAAACTAGCTGTATACAGAATTCTGGCAAATGACATTATAATAACGAGGGGGGAAATATTATTTTTCTCTTCTTGGAAGCATTGTTTCTTGGAAATAAAAATAGTAATCATATTGGGTACATTATTTATTATCCAACATTCCTGAGAATTATTTCCCCAGATTTGTAAATTATGAGTACATGATTTTTGTAATGAACAATTGAAAATGATTCATTTCTGTGACATTCTTAACAACTGCCAACTTAGTGTTAAGGGGGAAGTAAAAAAGAAAGAGAAAAAGTCATATATTTCTAGTATATTTATAATACAGTCGGCCCTCTGTATTTGTGGAGGATCCATTCTGGACACACACACACATGAAAACGGAGACTTGCCAATATTCAAGCCCCTTAGGCTTGAATGGGGTGCGCCCCCGCAGGCGCACGTGGGCACGCACCCACAGGGGCATGGCCCATTGATTTTAACGGAGGTTGCCCCTCTGTGAATATTCAAAAATGTGGACCTAAGTCTACAAGAACGGAGGGGCGACTGTACAAATATTGCTTCACTCTTGCTTACTGCTATATTAGAATCTACTTGTTGGTCAGTTAGATAAGATGGATTTTTGGTATGTTTTGTGAAGTAATTGTAACCTTCAAGTTAACTATCTTGCTTCATATTTCTAGTGGGGAAAAATGAAGAAGGAAAAATGGAAAGTAAAGAGGTGTGAGTGTGGGAAAATTTGGAGTTGTTATTATATATGTTCACAAACCTTAGTTGGCAAGAAGCTGAAAACAAATTAAAGTTTTTCAAAGTTAGAGATGGGAAGCACTGGAAAAAATGAAAAATTTCCTCCCTGTAAGAGCCTGTGTATACCAAAATCCATGAATGGTCAAGTGTCATTATATACAATGGCATAGTAAAATAAGTCTTTAATGTAAAATGGCAAAATCAAGGTTTGCTTTTTGGAAATTATATATATAAGTTTTGGATGGTTGAATCCGTAGATGCAGAATTCATGGATCCAGAGGGCCAACTGTAATTCATTTTATGTTCCTAAAATAACAGCAGGTGCTGTTCTTGGCTTTTACTTGTGTCAAAAGCTAATTGTGTGGGCTTTTTTCTCTTTAGTCCACCCATCAGTGACTATGATGTCTTTAAAGAAGAAAAAGAGCATGCTTTCTTTGACTCTCAGCAAGCTATTATTATTTTAAGTACTTACTTGCAAGAGCTGTTGAAGAGCATACAGAATCTAGATGAAAAATCACTGAAAGAAGAATTGTTTACACTGATTCAGGTAAAATTACTACTTTTAAAAATATCTAGTCTATTGCACATGCCCCTACTACAAACTATTTTAAGTTTACAGTTTTTAAAGATAACTTACTATAAATCAACAGAAGTAAGAAATGTTGAAAAATTGCCTCGACCATAAAAATATATTTAAGGGCCTTTGCAGACTGCCAGAAATAGTGCAAATTGAGTCCACTTTAACTGCCCTGACTCAGTGCTAGGGAATCACGGGAACAGTAGTTTATTGTGGCACCAGAGCTCTCTGACAGAAGGCTCAATGTCTCAGAAAAAAAGGACAGTTAAAGTGGACTCAATTTCCACTATTTCTGGCAGTTTGCAAAGGCCCTAAATGAGTTAAGATGTTATAAATGTTTAAATTTAACTGTTCTCAGCAATTATAACAACTATGAACTACATTTCAAACAACTATGTTTAAAATAGCAAACGTAATCCATGTAGTATCTAATTGTTCTTAATATTTAGGATCAGAAACAAGCATGACAATTTACCTGAATGTAATCCATGCTGGAATTGATATGTTCCCCGTATACACAGTAGAGTTGTTTCTTATATTGTTCCTTCATAAAACAGCCTGGATATTCCTTTTGTTTGTAGGTGGTGTTCATTTACTGAATAATAATAAATGTTGTTACTGAGAAGCTGAGGCTAAACTAGGACTAATACAGTTTCTGGTTAAGAATTTGGTGGCTTGGATTTGAATCTTGTCAGTCAGTTGAGAAGTAGGGATGGATTTTGCCTCCTTCCAAAGCAGTTGATATGGAGAATATGCATTTTTATAAGCAAGTTATTGGACTGGAGTCTTAATATGTTTGGTTTATAACCAGTTAAGAGATTGCCTGACTCACAGAAGTTAACATGCTTTTTTTTTTTCCTCTTTAGGTATCTTTGTGGGGCAATAAGTGTGACCTGTCAATTTCAGGTGGGGCAGATAATTCTCAGAAGGCTAATCCATTAAATTCTGTGGAAGAGTTAAAATCTTTTATCTTGGTGGATCACATAGAAAAAGTTTGGTCACTGCTTCTAAACAAAAAGAGGAAGAATGCACAGACTACTAGGCTTGATATAATCCTGGATAATGCTGGTTTTGAACTGATTGCTGATCTTGTATTGGCTGACTTTCTATTATCCTCGGAATTAGCTAATGAAATACATTTTCATGGGAAAAGTATTCCATGGTATGTGTCAGATACTACAAAAAGAGATATGAATTGGGTAATTAAACAAATGCAGTCAGCTAATCACAAGTGGATGTCCAGGTGTGGAGTCTCCTGGGAGGGTTATATGAAAAAAGGAATTTGGATTTATCATGATCATATGTTTTGGACTTTGCCACATGAATTTTCTGCTATGGCCCAAGTTGCCCCTGATTTGTACACTGAGTTACAAAAGTCAGATTTAATTATTTTTAAAGGGGATCTGAACTATAGAAAATTGATAGGTGACCGAAAATGGGAATTCACTGTGCCATTCCATCAAGCACTGAATAATTTTCACCCTGCACCTCTCTGCAGCTTCAGAACACTAAAGTGTGATATTCAGGTTGGGTTGAAACCAGGACAGGGTGAACAGCTTACAAACACTGAACCTGAATGGATGATCATCGGGAAATATGGAATAATTCAGTTTGATGCTCCTTCATGATGAGTACAGTATGTTAGCCACTGGCTAAATGCTGTTCGTGGCCAAAAGTATGAAGACCACTGGCTTTCAGTATGCATGTTCGCTTTTCTTTCATAGGTCTTTAAAGTGGAATGTGCAATTATGACACATTATGAACTCTCTTTTTTTGGTAATCATCTGAAAATAACAAGTGATTGTTAACTTATGATTAACTTATTCTTAAATATTTTTACGTGAGAAATACAGGAAAAAGCAGACAGTAAGAATCATTTTAATAGTTGATATGCATCTGATGTTTGTTCTGTTTTAACACACTCTAGGCAAAATATTGCACTAGTACATAACTGTTAAGTTTGCTGTTGTGCAATAAGTCTTACTTTAAAGCTGTTTGAACTTAAGTTGTTGGTAGACATGACTATCTTAAATAAATTAACTGAAATGGTGTATGTAAAAATACTTTGAATAATTTAACTGGTATGAGCACTATATACATGGGTCCCTAGTACTTTAAAGAAACCTGACTGGGAGTAGAGCATCCCTTTCTAACCATGCTAGGCTTTGAGCATGGTTAAAGGAGTCAGAACTAAAGGCTAATTACATTTTCAAAAAAACAACAAAAAACAAACAGAAAGCTTGTCTTGATAACTGATGATATGGTGGGATACATCTCTGCTTTGCTGCTCATGCTCAGAAGTGTTCCCTACAATGCTTGTTCAATTTTTTTTATCAGCCATTACCACTGTCAGGTTGTAGAAGAAATGCTGCTATATAGTAAATAAACATATTTTTGTATCAGATGGATAGTACAGTCATAATTTTCATTTAGTGTAGCAATTGGAAAAGTCACCTTGATCATGATGTAGAATTATTTTTAATGACCATGTATTTTATAAACTTGGGTTTGCACTGTTTCCTAGGTTTGTTTTTTTTTTTAAATGATGATTATGCTTTGATTATTCTTTTCCTGACAAACCTGCATTCACCTACCCTTGACTGTATATGCAAGATAATATTTAAGAGTAATTTTTATCTACTTTAGAGGATCTAAAATCAATGAGATGGAGGTCTATCTCAGTGAAAACAAATTTAAACATTTTTGTTTTAGCTTACATTGTAAGCCACTTAAAGTCCCCGATTGAAAGAAAGGCAGGATAAAAATCAAGTATATAAAATTTGCTTATGATTTTAGGATAATCAACAAACTCAGTTCACTTTCAGATCCTTAAATGTTTTGTGTTAATTACCTTTTCCATTTTGAGTTGTTTAATTACAACAGTTTGTTAGATTTGTAGTGGTTACATCTGTAACCACTTTTTGTTACATACAATGTAACAACACCAAGGTTTGAAGCTGACACTTGGGCAAATTGGTTTAGACAGAAGGTCTCATTGTGATTAGTTGAAAATGGAAACAAATATTTCTCATAGTTACGTTAGAGGAGAAAAACACAAACTTAATAATAATGTAGTCCTAAAAAGAGGGGTTTTTAAAATATGTCTGAATGCAATAAGTCTAAAGAAGTGTGTCTAGTATAATGAGAGCTACCGTATTTTCTGGCATATAAGATGACTTTTTAACCCTGGAAAGGGGTCTCAAAAGTCAGAGGTCATCTTATATGCTCGGTAGAGGAGGAGGAGGAGGAGGACGACGAGGGGAGAAAGAGAAGGAAGCCAGGAGAGAGGAGGAGGAGGAGGAGGAGGGAACATGGGAGCTATAGTTTGTTGTGTTTATAAGTGACAGTTTTCCTGCTGAGTACCTGCATGTCATCATTTTTATTTGGTGTGCGTTGAAAGAGGGGTAGCCTTATACCAGGGGTAGGCAACCTAAGGCCTGGGGGCCGGTATTCAAACCCTAGTCTCAGTGTCCTAGTCCAACATTCTAGGACACTGAGTAGGTATTCAAACCCTGGTCTCAGTGTCCTAGTCCAACATTCAGACTACTGCACCATGCTGGCTTTTTTATTTCATAGAATCTTAGCCTTGGAAGGGACCACAAGGGCCATCTATTCCAACCCTTTGTCCTGCAGGAATACACAACTAAAATACTCCTGAAAGATGCCCATCCAACCTCTACTTAAAGACCCCCAAAGATGGAGAGTCCACCCGACCTCTGAAGCAGTCTATTCCACTATCAAACAGCTCTTACAGTAAAGATCTTCCTTATATTTAGGTGAAAGCTTCTAATTTGGATTTCTTGGTTTGGGTTCTAGTCTGTGGAGCAGCAGAAAACACGGTCATCTCCTACATGACATCCCTTCAGATTCTCTTCTCCAAGCTAAACGTCCCTAGCTCCCTTAATAATTCCTCATAAGACTTTATTTTCAGATCTTTGGTCATCTTTGTCACTCTTCTCTGGTCTGGTGCTCCATGCGAAAGACTGGTGTCAGCTTATAATAGCTTACATATGCCAATATACATCATGAGATAACAGCCATGCAATTATTGACTATGCAAAGACCATACACCTGCCAGTGAAATCTTTAGAACATGAGAGTTGATATTTCCTCCAATGTTCCCATGGCTTCTCATTCCCTGCTCTACTACTGAAATGGGAAGAAGATGCATCAGAATAAAGGCCTAGGCCAGCATTGTATTCACTCAGTCACTAACTGGTTGTCTGTGGGAGCCCCACAAGGATGAGTGTAACAACAGTCTCCCACACACATTCCCCAGCAATTGGCATACAAAGGCATGTCCCTTCTGATACTAAAGTAATATACTGTTTAATGTTGTGTGTGAAAAAGTACTTTTCTCTGTAGATGACCCTGAGTTCTAGTATGAGTATCCACATTTTCCACACTACTGTATACACAATTTTATATTCCTCTACTATGCTTGTCCATACCTTTTACTAAGCTAAACAGAACCACATGTGTTAAGCTTTTCTGGTAGAGATGTTCCACCATTTCTAGCTCAACAATATGCTGTTTGAGGTGCAGTAATGTTTGGTTCTTTGTGAGTGCTAGAATCTTCTCTGTCCACAAAAATGAAAATCCATCAAATACAATGTACAACTTATTGCAAAGATCTGGTTTCTTAGTCTCAAAAGACTTAAGAGATTGAAATATATTACCATGTAGTGACATATAATTAGTATGTTTTTAATAAGTTTCTGGGGGTTTTAAAAATAGATTCGTATAAGCAGGATTCTAAATATGTTGTATGTAGAATGCCACTTTGCAATAAATCTTGGGGACTTAGATATTTAATTGTCTGCAGAAACATTTCTTATCTGTCTGTAACATCCTTTCCAAGGTTCTGGTAATTATCACAGACAAGACAAAGTAGTCCATGAAATGAAAAAAGGCTTTGTTCCCCCCCGCTTTTATTTATTAATAGAAGAGATAGTTCCCCTTTTGGAAACAAATTGGCAGTGTTTAAAAAGCCAATTGAAAAATATCTAAAAGGGTCATGAAAATCCCACACTCCCACTACCAATAATTTTTAAAGAAATGAATTGTGGACTTGGATGGAAGCTTGTCCAAGAAGAAATCTGAAATTGCTTTTTGAGTTTCTTCAAAGGATTAAAGGCTTATTTAAGCTTTTACTAAGTGTCTTGGATTACACAGACCTTTACAAATAGACTTTTATGAGATGAAACATGATTTCTAAAAAATAAGACCCTAAAAAAGAGAAGGTGAATTATTTGCTAGTCTAAGATACCTATTTGTGTTGTGTAAGTAAAACAAGATAGGGTATTAACCACTTGATGAAAGCTAGTACTTGAAACAATAGATCGATATTGTGGGTCTTTTAAATGTATAATTCTTGAAGTCATAAATACATTTTCCCCGTCTCCTCAGCCACTTTCTCCAGCATGTTGCCAATCAGCACAGCCCAATAATGGTCAGAGTTTTTATTCTAAAGCCCAAGAACTAACCAAATCAAAAATCAATATTAAAATGCAGAAACATATAATTAGTATGAGGATGGAAAGGTAACATGAACTTTGAGTTCTTTTATTGGTTTTGTTTAACATAATATATAGTACAAAAATATCCTAAGAAAATATAAGAAAAAACAGATTTAGGCTCAGAAGGTGGAGGAGTGAAGATAGGAAGAAGAAACTTCAACAATCTTAGATATGCAGATGCCCATACTACTAAGCAAAGCAAAGCAGCTCCATTTATATACTGCTTCATACCGCGCTATGCAGTGTCTAAGCAGTTTACAACTGGAAGCTCATTGCCCCCCCAGTTACTGAGGAAAGTCAATAAAGAAAGTGCAAAAGCAGCTTAATAGCTAAACATAAAGAAAACAAAAATAATGACCATGGAAGAAATACGTGAATTTAACCTAGACAATGAGGAAACTGAAATAGTTAGAGTTCCTGTACCTTGGATCAAATATTGATCAGAATGAGGACTGCAGTCAAGAAATAAAGAGAAGACTAGGAATGGGAAAGGTAGCTAAGAAAGAACCACCAGACAGGATCCTAAAGAGCAAAGACATACAACTGAGCACTAAGATTAGAATCACCCAAACCAATCCCATCGCCATGTATGGATGTGAGAGCTGGACAGTAAAGAAAGCAGACAGAAAATCAACTAATTTGAGATGTGGTGCTGGAGAAGAGTGCTTAGGATACCGGACGGCCAAAAAGACAAACATATGGGTCCTTGATCAGATCACGCATGAAGTCTCCTTAGAAGCCAGGATAACAAAACTGAGGCTGTTGTACTTTGGCCACATCATGAGAAGGCAGGACTCATCAGAAAAGAGATTAATGGTAGGAAAGGTAGAAGGTAGTAGAAAGAGAAGGGCTGCATGCCAGATGCACACTCAGTGTGATCAGATGCAGGACCAAAGCAGAACAGCGTAGAATGGGTTCTTGGAGATGTGTCATCTACAGGGTCAATTTGAGGGCAGTTAACAACTAAAAACATGAGAGAGAGCTTTTGAAGCAACAATTGCAAAATGGGTGAGACACCTTGAAATATAGCAAAGCTGTGTGAGTACAATTGTTTATTGTTGTGTGCCTTCAGGTCATTTCCAACGTATGACAACCCTAATCATGGTTCTTTACCATGGTTCTAGAACATTATATGGATTACTTCTGTGATATTGAAGAGGCTCTTCATAACCCAGTTTTAGAGGCTTGGGATGTGAAAAAGATAATCTTCCCTGTGGTGACATTTAAGTGGGAGAGCACCTTCTCATTTTTCTAAAACCTCCTCTTGAAGACTTTTTATTTTATTCAGACAGGTTCCTGACCAAATCAACTGATAATATTTTGTGCCTCTAGGAATTTAATCAAGTTTTATCCATTATCTCTGTCTCTCTACTAAACTGTTTATAGTTTTTAAATATAATTTAAGCCAAGTACACTGCATACTGTGAGCTGCCTTAAGTATCTTAAAAACAGAATAGTGGCATCTCTATTTCTTAATGGAGAAAAGTGTGTCAATTACTACACATTTTTCAAATATGCTGTTTTAAATATTTGTTGTTAGCTGTTCCAATTCATTTCTAAGCTGCTCAAGAAAAGCCTGATTGGCTTGTTTTGTTAATTGCAGCTCTAAAGTCTAATCAGAACTGCAGAATTAATGCAGTTTGAACTGCCATGGCTCAATGCTATGGAATTCTGGGATGTGTAGTTTTGTGAGATATTTAGCCTTCTCTTTCAGAGAGCTCTGGTGCCACAATAAAACTGCAAATCCCAGGATTCCATAGAATCGAGTCTTGCAAGTTAAAGGTGGTGTCAAACTGGGTTATTTCTTCAATGCAGATTATTATTAGAACTCTAATAACGAGTTATTAGAACTCATAAACCCTAGGAAGCATGGTCAATGGTCAAGAATGCTGGTAAATATTTAGTACAAAACTTTAGATCAGGGGTAGGCAACCTTTTCCCTTTAAGGGCGGAGGGACTTCAGCTCCCAGAATCCCAGGAGCTATTGGCCAACATGGGACTATTGGCCAACATGGCTGAGGCTTCTGGGAGCTGAAGTCCCTTGGCCCTTAAAGGGGAAAGGTTGCCTACCCCTGCTTTAGATGGACAGCTACTAGTGTGAGCCAAAAGTTCAGATTCCTCCTTTTCCCTGTTTCCAAACACTGGGGAATCTGCAAAATCCACAAAACAATGACACCTTTATTGGCCAACCAAAATGCACAAAATACATGTTGCACTTCCATGCAACCATTCTCTGAAATTGCCAGCCACAGATGCAGGAGAAACATCAGGAAGAAATTCTTCTATAACACGGCCTCACAGCCCCAAAAGCCCACAAAACCCCATGGATGCCAGCTGTAAAAGCCTTTGACTTCACCTGTTGCAAACTTTCAAAGCTCCACTGTCTTCATCAGGCAAAGTTGTTAAAAATCATAAAGAAAACAAAGTTATGAATCCAGACAAGACGGAGGTGCTCATGGTAGCGGCCCCGAAACCAAGAATTGGGTTGCAACTTCCAGTCCTGGATGGGGTCACACTCTCCTCCAGTGACTGTGTTCGCAGTCTGGGGCTGCTCCTTGACTCGTTGCTCCTGATGGTTAATCAGGTGAATGCGACAGTCAGGAGCGCCTGTTATCAGCTTCGGCTGATATGCCAGCTGCAACCTTTTCTGGAAGTAAGGGATCTCAAGACTGTTGTGCATGCGCTGGTAACCTCACGCCTTGATTTCTGTAATGCGCTCTACATGGGGCTACCCTTGTGCTTGGTTCGGAAATTACAGCTGGTGCAAAATATGGCAGCCAGACTTATCTCAGGAACATCTAGGAGGGACCATATTACTCCGGTTTTGAGGTCCCTCCACTGGCTGCCTATTAAATTAAGACTTGCGATGACCTCCCAGAGGGCTTTCTCTGCTGTTGCCCTCAAACTGGAATGACCTGCCGGACGAGATCCATCAGCTGACATCTTTAGACAGCTTTAAAAAAGCTGTCAAGACAGATCTCTTCCAACAGGCCTTTCCATATTAATTATCCTGGCCTTGGGCCTCCCGGCCCCCTTCTTCCTCTTGTGGCCCCATCATTTCGATGGACGAGGAACGTCTTAGAGGCTGGCTGGGTTTTGCTGTTTTATAAATGTTTTTATTTGTTATTGGTTATATTAATTGTTTTTATGTCTATTGTTATTTTAATTATGAGATGTTTAATACTGTTTTAAGGGGGGGTTGGTCTTTGGGGTTATATTGTATGGGTTTTTATGTAAGCCGCTTGGATTGTTTTTTTCAATAAGTGGGATACAAATAAATGTTATTATTATTATTATGATGATGATTGTTAGTCACAAGCATGCATTTTGAGGATGTTGCTGTTCTCAGTTCAGGTGTGGTCATAATCCACCCTCCCTTATGATTTCTAACACCTTTGCCTGATAAAGAGGCCAATGGAGCTTCGAAAGCTTGCAACATGTATTTTGTGCTTTTTGGTTGGCTAATAAAGGTACCATTGTTTTGTGGATTTTGGATATTATTGTACTTTGCTACATGGTCAAAACAGAATGTTTATTGGGAAAGATGGAAGGAAAGTCAGCTGCCCCACTCCATCCTAAAACTGAGAGGGCCAGCATAGTATACAATTCTGGAGACTGGGTTCAAATCCTTACTCAGCCATGGAAACCCACTAAGTGCAGGGTGACCAGACATCATCCTTTCTCCATTTCAGCCTTCTCTCCAGGAGGAATTTCAACATTTTCTCCATTTCGAGCATGAGTAAGCATGCATTTACATCTCTAGAAGCGTTTTGAGCTTTTATTGGGTCATTTCCCTCCATTTTTCTTGAGTGCCCAACATTTTGCGGTGCCCTATCCTCCTTTGCGCTTATGACATCTGGTCACCCTGACTTGGGCAAGTCACACTCTCTCAGCCACAGAGGAAGGCAAGGGGAAAAACCTCTCAGAAGAAATCTTGCCAGGAAACCCTTGTGATAGG
The DNA here is from genome assembly GCA_020142125.1 of Phrynosoma platyrhinos. Lineage (NCBI taxonomy): Eukaryota > Metazoa > Chordata > Lepidosauria > Squamata > Phrynosomatidae > Phrynosoma > Phrynosoma platyrhinos. The sequence goes on from CM034701.1 coordinate 313,501,493, forward strand.
CTCGCCTTCAATTCACAATGTTATTGTGTGCCTTCAAGTTATGTCTGACTTATGGCTGCCCTAAGGCGAATTTATCATAGGAATTTATTGGCAGGATTTGTTCAGAGGAGATTTGCCATGACCTTCCCCTGAGGCTGAGAGAGTGTGACTTGCCCAAGGTTACCCAGTGGGTTTACATGGCCGAGCCGGGATTCGAACCCTGGTCTCCAGAGTCATAGGCCAACGCTCAAACCACTACAACCTCTTAGTACGCAACAACAACAACAGCAGCTAAAGTTAATTTCAAGACTGGGAGGCTGCCTCTCGCGAGAATAACTGAGCAGGCCTCTCCTCCCAGCCACAAGCCTTGTTGCCATGGAGACTGGCGTCGCTTAGTAACTTCTGCGCCTGGGGACGCGCGCCGGCCATTTCCCGGGGAAGTTCTGAGTGACCATCGAACTTTCGGAAGGCTCGCGCGCGCTGGGTGCAAAGAAGCATGAAAAGCAGCAGCAGCAGCGGCCGCAAGGCTTCCTGCTCCCGCGCCGGCTCTTCTGGCCCCAGGCTCCTCGAGGTGACCAGGGATGCCCCTTTGCTCCCCTCGCCCGCCCCCAGGGTCGCTCTGCCTGAAGCAGAGGTATGGACCATGGCTCAGTGGTTTGGGCAGGACTTGTAGCCTTCTTCAGAGTCTAATAGCCACTGGGTGACCTCGGGCAAGTCATACACTCTCAGCCTCAGGGGAAGGCAATGGGTGACCATGGGCAAGTCACACACTCTCAACCTCAGGGGAAGGCAATAGGCAACCGTGGGCAAGTCACACTCTCTCAGCCTCAGGGGAAGGCAATAGGTAACCGTGGGCAAGTCACACTCTCTCAGCCTCAGGGGAAGGCAATAGGTAACCGTGGGCAAGTCACACTCTCTCAGCCTCAGGGGAAGGCAATGGGTGACCATGTGCAAGTCACACTCTCTCAGCCTCAGGGGAAGGCAATGGGTGACCATGTGCAAGTCACACTCTCTCAGCCTCAGGGGAAGGCAATGGGTGACCATGTGCAAGTCACACTCTCTCAGCCTCAGGGGAAGGCAATGGGTGACCATGGGCAAGCCACGCTGTCTCAACCTCAGGGGAAGGCAATAGGTAACTGTGGGCAAGCCACACTCTCTCAGCCTCAGGGGAAGGCCATGGCAAACCTCCTCTGGCTAAGAAAACCCCATGAAAGGTTTGCCTTAGGGGCGCCATAAATGGGAAATTACTTGAAGTTGTTGTTGTTATTGTTTTTGTTCTTGTGTGCTTTCAAGTCATTTTTGACTTACTTGAAGGCACACAACACCCAAACACACACACACACACACACACACACACACACACGATGGGACTATCTGTTACTCCAGGAAGGAGGGGTGGGACATAATTCCTGTGCATGTATGGACTGCTCTGTCCGCCATCAGTGACTGTATCAGAGATCCAGGCTGCATCCACACTGCAGAAAAAAAAAATCCAGTTTGTCACTGCTTTAACTGCCAGGGCTCAATGCTGTGGAATTCTGGCAATTGTAGTTTGTTGTGGCACCAGAGCTCCCTGACAGAGAAGGCTAAAGGTCTCATGAAACGACAATTCCTAGAATTCCCTAGCATTGAGCCAGGGCAGTTAAAGCGGTCTCAAACTGGATTATTTCTGCAGTGGGGATGCAGCCAGAGTGGTCATAAATCACAAATGGCTTTGCTCTGGTGCCATGATAAACTACAAATCCCAAAATTCCATAGCATTGAGCCATGGCAGCTAAAGTGGTGTCAAACCAGATTATTTCCACAGTGTGGATGCAACACTAGTGTCCCTTTTATATTAGATGTTGTTGTTGTTATTGTTTTTGTTCTTGTGTGCTTTCAAGTCATTTTTGACTTACGGAAAACCTAAGGCAAACCAAACCTATCATTGGGTTTTCTTGGCAGGTTTCTTCAGAGGGGGTTCACCAGTGCTGAGAGAGTGTGACCTGCCCAAGGTTACATTGAATACAGTGAACAGTTTAGCATGACCTTCTTTGGAAAATATGGACTAGCTTTACAGTCAAGCAATTTAGGGAGATGCATAATTCCAGTTGCCATCTCCCCCTTTTCCTTGCTATGACCACCAGTACCTCTTAACTTCCCTCTGACATCTGTATCCAACTGGTATAGTTTTCCTCCTCATCACTAAGGGCCTTTGCAGACTGCCAGATATAGTGCACATTAAATTGAGG
>CM034701.1:313503802-313514297 GCA_020142125.1 Phrynosoma platyrhinos
GCTGAAGTCCCTCGGCTCTTAAAGGGGAAAGGTTGCCTACCCCTGATAAAATCAGTAAAAACATAACAGTCTCTGTCTGCAGGTTTCCCGTCTAAAAAGACATGACACAACAGGAAATGGGCAAGGGGAAAAAAAGATTCAGTAGCCTTTCAGCTGCACTGCTGGAGTCATAGAGTCATACAGTTAAAAGAGACCACAAGGGCCATCCAGTCCAACCTCCTGCCATGCAGGAACTCACAATCAAAGCACCCCCAGCAGATGGCCTTTCTGCCTCTTTTTAAAAACCTCCAAAGGAAGAGACTCCACCATCCTCCAAGGGAATGTGTCCCACTGTCCAACAGCTCTTACTGTCAGGAAGTTTTTCCTAATGTTGAAGTGGAATCACTTTTCTTGTAGCTGACCCTGCTTCCCTTCACACTCTGCTGCAGGTGGGATTATTGGATGAAGGTAGGCAAGCAAAGCCCTTTGTGCAACTGGAATAGCTCAACAGTACCCCACCACACACACACACACACACACACACACACTTCCTTTTTGTTTTTAAGTTCTGTTTTGTAACATTTCATTAATCTCACTGCTGACTTCCTATTTAACTCCAGTCTAGTCTTTGGGGGGAAAGCTTTGTAGCTTCAGGTCTCTTCTGCACTACACAATTATGGCACTTCAACACCACTTTCAGTCCCATGACTTCATCCCATGGATCTCTGGGATATGTAATTTTGTGAGGTTTTTAGAGTTGTCTTCCACAGAGTTCTAGTGCTTCACCTCACTACAAATCCCAGGCTTCTGCAGGATGCAGCCATGGCAGTTACAGTGCTATATGCCACGGCTGCATTATTTAAAATAATGTTAGCACACATCCTCTATGACCAAGCCCTGCAATTTATCTGGAAGAAACAGCTTTCTCCAACCTTGTACCCTCCAGATTTATTAGAGAATATTTTAGAGTACTCAGATAATTGTTTGAGTTTTGTCTGCCATTAGTGACTGTATCAGAGGCTGCTGCCACCCACGTTGCATAATTAATGAAGTTTGACGCCGCTTTAACTGTTTTCTTTAGTATCTGCCGGGGTTTGGTTCCAAAATCCATGGATGCTCAAGTCCCATTTAATTACAATGGTGCAGTAAAATGTTGTCTTTTATATAAAATGGCAAAATCAAGGTTTACTTTTGGGAATTTATATATTTGTAAAATGTTTTTAAGCTGTGGATATTTGACTTCATGGATCCAGAGATATGGAGGATTGACTGTAATTGTGTCATCTGAAAGAGACTACAGGCTGCATCATTTTCTTCTCCTCTAACAACACAAGTGACAATATGCAGCCAAACCGGCATAATACAATGTAGTTGTATATGTATATTTTTCTTCCTTTGGAGGGATGTAGCTACAAATCCACTTTTTCTGGCCTGAACTTGCCCATTCACTTAGATCAGGCTGGACAAGACATGGCCTATGGGTCTCAGGCTGCTCCTCACCTTCACTTTGGTAGCCCCTCTCATCAAATTGGTTGCCACCAAAAGCTGCACTGCCAAAACTGCATTGCCATACTTGCTAGAATGCCTACCTTTGCCCTTTCTCTCACTTCTTTTCTTTTAGGACGTGAGGATGCTGTGGAAGTTGCTGTCACATTTTGGTGGCAACAAATAGCGGCATCAAGAGGAAGATGTGGCATTCAAAGGATAATGGGGGAAAGTTGTGAACCCCCAACACCACAAAAGTACTTACCCCCACTGTACTCATTGGTGCCTTTGTTTCACATGCCTCTCTTTTTGGAGGCTGAACAGGCAAGCTAACTAAATATGGCTCTTTTCTGTAGTGATGCCATATTGGGATGGAGAAGCTTGCTCAGTCCGTGTGCTACCATCTAGGAACTGCGTGAAAGCTGTCCTAGGAGTTTATCACACGGGCGAAATTGGGAGTTTAAACACTGATTAACCTGTGAAAATTGCACAAATGACATTAAAACATGCTTAAAATGATATTAGCACAAGTGCATTATCCTGTGAAGAACCAGGGAATAATCACACAAGAAGTAACAAAAAGTAATTCACAGGAAAATTCTTATGAGTTACTGTTGTTTCTTGCCTGATTCTTCACGGGATAATGGCACTTTAAACATGTTTCATCTCAACGTCATGTGAAAACCATTCATGCAATTGCAGGTTAATAACAGATTCTGCACGGGATAACAACGTTTTGCGTGCTGACATTGGGTGAAAAACATCTGTGCAATTTCAGTTTAATCACAGGTTAATCACCGTTTATACTTTCAATTTCCCCCCGTGTGATAAACTTCCTAGTTTTTTCAAGCCTATTATGCATTGCAAGTACCACTTAGTCTTCCTGTCAATATTTCACATGCAACTTTAAAAAAAAAATCTGAAATTTTTAAAAGGACCAGAAATTTAAAATAAGACCAAATGTTAGCACACATGCTCCATGACCAAGCTCTGCAATTTATCTGGAAGAAACAGCTTTCTCCAACCTTGTACACTCCAGATTTATTAGAGAATATTTTAGAGTACTGAGATAATTGTTTGAGTTATGTCTGCCATTAGTGACTGTATCAGAGGCTGCTGCCACCCACATTGCATAATTAATGAAGTTTGACACTGCTTTAACTGTTGTGGCTTCATCCTATGGAATCTGGGGGATATATATTTTGTTTTGGCACCAGAGCTCTCTGATAGAGAAGGTTAAATATCTCACAAAACTCCAAATCCCAAAATTCCATTGTATTGAGCATTGAGCCAGCTAAACTGGTGTTAAACTGTATTAATTCTGCAGTATAGATGCAGCCAGAGATCCAGAAATCCAATTTAGCTTTTATGTTTGATACAATGAATGATTGAACATGACCTTCTTTGGAAAACATGGAAGATGCTGGAGTTCAGATCTCTTTTTTTATAGGCTTGCGTATTCTGTTACTAATAGGAATGGGCGAGTGAAAACATTTGCTCTTCACAAGGTACAGAAATTTGAAGGTTAAGAACAAGGAACAAGCCATGATTTCTTCCATAGAAAAGGGGATGTGAATGGAAAAGTCCTTTACATCCCTTTTTCTGTGGAAGAAACCATGGCTTGTTCCTTGTTCTCAACCTTCAAATTTCTGTACCTTGTTGGAGTTCCCTCCTGACATCGCTTTCTGTGGTTCACTAAACTCTGTGATCTGCTTTGATTGGCCTAGCATGGTCTTTGTGTAGCCCAAGAAGTATCTTTTATTTTGTGATACCCTGAGAAAATAATTCTTTCCCAAACTTTGCAAATGCTTCTCCCAACTTTGATCGGCAGACCCTGATGGACCGTCTTTGGCGTTTTCCCAAGAAATGAACAAATTATGTGCCACATGTCATTGTCTTCACTTTTATCCCCATACATAGCTATTTCTCTCTCCCACTTTTGAAGTGTAAATCAGGAAGTTTTTGTAATAAACCTATTTGCTTAGCAGTAAACCTGGCCCCGATTTCAAAGACTAACATACTAGAAAGTCATAGGTTAGTGAAACAATACTGCTGAAGATATTGTACATCAGCCAAAGCAAATACAGAGTGGGTGGGAAGGCAGTTATACATTAGCTGTATTTTAAAATAAGGAGCAATGAAATATTTGAAATAAGTGCCCCTATCCAAATAGCTATGAAGCACTCAGAGAAAACTTGTTCCTATAGCTTACTAGCCATTATGTAAGGAGGTAGCCTTACATTTATGGATAAAGGCAGGTGAATTTTTCTTCTATTTCTCCAGTGAATAAACCTGTTACTATATCACTGGGAAATTTTGAGAAAAATTTACCTGACTTTATCCATGGATTTAAGACTGTCTTAGTGAAAGCAAGTGTGCTGTAGTAGTGTGAGTGTTGGACTGTGACTCTGGAGACCAAGGTTCGATTCCCTGCTCGACCATGAAACCCAGTCAATGACCTTGGGCAAATCACATGTTCTCAGCCTTGGGAAGGCAATGGCAAACCTCCTCTGAACAAATCTTGACAAGAAAAACCCATGATAGGTTCACCTTAGGGTCACCATGACTTGGAAGTGACTTGAAGACACACAATTGCAATAAACCTGTTAGTCACTAGTTTTTGTTTGCTCTTAACTGCCCTTGAATCAACTCTGACTCATGGTAACCCTGTGGATGAGACATCTCCAAGGCCCCCTGTCCTCCCCTGCTCTGCTTAAGTCCTGTAAATTCAGGCCCATGACCTCCCTGATTGAGTCTGTCCATCTGGCATGCTGTCTTCCTCTCTTTCTTCTTCCTTTCCTAGAAATATTGTCTTTTCTAATGAGTCATGCTTTCTCATGATGTGGCCTATGTATGTCAAAGTATGTCAAAGTATGACAGTTTCACTTTGATCATCTCGGCTGTCCATGGTATCTTCAGTACTCTTCTTCCAGCACTACGTCTCAAATGAGTTGATTTTCTTTCTATCAGCTTTTTCACTGTCCATCTCTCACATCTATAATAGGCAGTACAGTGGCTTGAATGATTCTAACTTTAGTGCTCAGTAGTATATCCTTACTTTTTAGGATCTTGTCTAGTTCTTTCAATAGCTGTTCATTCCCTTCCTTGTCTTCCTCTGATTTCTTGATTGCATTCTCTGTTCTGATCAATGTTTGATCCAAGGTATGGGAAATCTTTAACTATTTCAGTTTCCTCATTATCTAGGTTGAATTTATGTAGATTCTCCATGGTCATTATTTTTGTTTTCTTTATGTTTAGCCTTTGCACCTTCTTTTTTGACCTTCCTTAGTATTTGTATTTTTGACAGAATGCAGTCTTGCCTGATCCCTTTGCCAGTTGAGAACCATTCTATTTCTCTGTATTCTGTTCTAACAGTAGTCTTTTATCCTAAGTACAATAACTAATACCACTACTTATATACACAGTGACCATGATCACCTGCCCTATCATGCTTCAAGCATGTAAAGTATTTCCATGAAGTATTCACACCTGCCTGTGCACACCTCAGGAAGCAGATTTTGAGTGTTACAAAAATACATCAGATTGCTAACTATTTTTACAGCCACATAGAGGAACTTGTATGAGTTTCTGCCATAGGTCCAAAACACACTGCAGAAATAATCCAGTTTGAGACCACTTTAACTGCTCTAGCTCAGTGTTAGGGAATCCTGGGAATCATAGTTTGTTGTAGTTTATCTTTAGCTGATAGAGGCTAAATGTACTTATCATTGAGCTAGGGCAGTTAAAGTAATCTCAAATGATTATTTCTGCAGTGTATTTTAGACCTTAGTTATCAAAATAATTAAGGCCCTTTGCAGACTGCCAGAAATAGTGCCAATTGAGTCCACTTTAAGGGTTAGGGTTAGGGAATCATGGGAACTGTATTTTATTGTGGCACCAGAGCTCTCTGACAGAGAAGGTTCAATGTCTCAGAAAATAAACAATTCCCATGATTCCCTAGCACTAACCCTTAAAGTGGACTCAATTTGCACTATTTCTGGCAGTCTGCAAAGGCCCTTAGTTGGCTTAGGGCTCTGTGCACCTTGAGTTAGAAAAGGAGTGCCATTTTCTGCTGCTCCTCAGGGAGCAAAATGTTTGGCCCAGATCTCGTCACTAGTAAAAGAACTGGAGGTAACAAAAGGAGAGGGGTACAAAAAAAACTATTTGTCTGTCATTTGTCAAGGTTTGGTTGCAGATCAATCAGTTCCGTTTAAATGTTTCATTACTTAGAACATTTAATTTCAACATCTGCAGTGTCTTGTATGTATTAAGCACTACAGAGTTTTCTTTCAATTATGTTTAGGTACAGCTTGATTATTAAAGCTTATCTTGCCAAATTCAAGGACTGAACTGTTTCTTGTTAGATCCTGAAAGAGGGAGTACATTTGTCCAAGGCTTTCTCCGTTTCAGTTCTTTATCTTTCATCCAGCTTTGATCTAAATTTCAGAGAAACACCAGAAGGTTGTTGCTTAGCTCTTTGTCAGCCATTTCCAGATGATGGGCCAAAATCTAGGATTTTATAAGTATCATGGTGTTTTCACTACTTTGTATGCTGCACCTGCAATGCAATATCTAGTCGCCACATAATGTATGTAGAAGGGCAGCACTGTTGCAGGTGAGGATAGTTTTCTTGTCAGAACATATTTATACTGCTATTCCATTTTCCATTTTATTTCCAGTATAGTTTTGGGAGAGTGGAAGTAGATGAGGACAGGGATAAATAGAAGCAGAGCTTGGATGAATTACTTTTTAAACTAGAAATAAAGCATTTTGACACCTGGGATTCACAGTTTGTCAAGGTGTTCAGCCTGGCCTGTCAGAGAGCTCTGTTTTCTCACCAAACTACAGATCCCAAGTTTCTGTAGGACAGAGTCATGGCAACTGAAGTGGTGTGAAACTGCTTTATTTTTGTAGTGTGAATACATCCCCAGACTCTTGCATTTGGCATAGCCATGGGTAGTTTTAGATATGCTAGTATTCCTCTGGGTGATTTGTAGTAGATAATGCTAGAATTTGTGGCTTGATTTCTACTTATTTTCCAATAGCAGCGACAAAATTAATTTCCTCATGTTCATCCTAAATGATAAATGGGGAAAGCTAGGGGTGACTAGGAGTAGATTATTGTGTGGAAAGACTGTAAACTCTGTTCTCAGAACTAGTTATATCTGCTGATGGAGTAACTTCTTACAATCAAAATTCCCAGCAGACATTCCCTATTTCCGTAATGGCGAACCTATGGCACGCGTGCCACACATGGCATGTGATGTCATTTTGCCTGGCACGGCAGTGAGGAGGAGGAACAAGTGCACACGCACCTGTTACTCCTCCTCCCAGCTGTTTCCTGGCCTTTAGCTGTCTCTCAGAGACAGTTGGGGGGCCGGGAAAAGTGTAGGGGGAAGAGGAGCAACCAGCATGCACCCATTACCCTGCCTCTTGGACCTTTCCCAGCTTCTATCTGTCTTTCAGAGACAGCTGGAGGCCAGGGAAAGGGTCCTGCCCCCAGCACTGGGTGCTATCTGGTGCTGGAATTTTTTTTACTTGAGGCACATGGCCCTGAAAAGGTTCACCATCGCTGCCCTATTTAAATTCATTCTGTATATAAAACACTCCCACCCGGCGAACAACTTGTATGGCAACCCTCTGCAGACATTCAAAGTATAAACCTATACAAAGGTACTTGGGAGTAAGCCCACTGAATTCTTGGAGACTTACTTTTGAGTAAACTCTCCTGAGATTGTAATATTGCTTTTCTTTTCTGCTTATGGAAAATGATCGTAGATTTCACTCAAAAATTACCAAACCATTACAGAGTCAGTGGTACCTCAGTTAACAAGGCCTCTGACAAAGTTGTTTTTTTTTACAGTCTTTTTTATACTCACCCACTTCTCCCCTTTTCCTCCTTGTCCCCCATCTAGCTGAAAGTTTTTGTGACCACCCAGCCCCTTTTCCTTTTCCTGGTCATCTCTCTAGCTAGAAGTTTTTCTTAATCAGCACCGGCATTGGGAGGATTGTGAAAGAGCACAGAAAAAAACACAGATTTTTGCTGTCAAGTTGCAGCACCGTGTCTACAATAGACAATGCAATAAAAACTTGGTCTGGGAAAGAATGGGATTCTACTCTAGCCAATCCCACTGTAGCTGTGTGTTCCTTCCTAAAACAAGCAAGGTAAGTAGCAGCTCCTTCCAGAATCCCTTCCAGAGCATGTGTGCACAACAAAACAGAGGGAAAGGGGGAAAGCAAGTGAACTTGCCCCATATGCTAGACCCAGCATGCTAAAGCAACATAGATCTATAAGTTTGGTCACCAAAATGGGAAATCATAAGAAAAAGAGAGGCTAATGAAAGGTGGGAAAAACATTCATGGAAGTATTTTGAAAGAAACATTCAAGTGCTCTCTAAGATTCAAGATGCTTTTGTTTACTTATGACAGGTTTATCTGACCTAGCTATTTCATTTCACATGTGCATTTTATTAATTTGAAAACAAAGTTTACTGAAACATGTTGAACTGATCTTTTGGGGATATTAGGAACCTATCCTATTCTTTCTGTGTTATTTTTGCCACTTGTAGCAAATTTTCTGTTAATGAAGGTAGAAGACAAAATACAACATATGCAATTCACAGTTGTATTTATTTTGTTGCAAGGGAAACAAAGGCTGAGGAGCATTCAGTGGACTCCACAGAAGAAGCATGCTCAAAAGATGGTGGTTTATGTAGAGAAGGACAACATGTTTTGTGCTATATATGTTTTTAACGTCTTTTTCAGGAGGCTACTTAGAATTAAAGTTCAGAAATTTATGAACTAGAAACTCTTAAACAGGGGTAGGAAACCTTTCCCCTTTAAGGGCTGAGGGACTTCAGCTTCCAGAAGCCTCAGCCGTGTTGGCCAATAGTCCCATGTTGGCCAATAGCTCCCGGGATTCTGGGAGCTGAAGTCCCTCGGCCCTTAAAGGGGAAAGGTTGCCTACCCCTGCTCTTAAACAGCTTGGGGTTGCCATAAGTCAGAAACGACTTAAAGGAACACAAAAACAACAAATCAAGTCAAAGATGTGAGAGGGCTGTATATGTGCTTGCTTCAAGCAGATGGACCCAATAAAGCAGGCTGTGGCTGCTCCAGCGATGTTCATGTTGTGGCTGTGGCGACTGCATACACCCAGCCCCCATCTGGGCCACCGCTGTAATTTTCGATCTGGCCAACAAAAGGAGCTTTTTTTTATGTTCCTTTTGTGGCCGGATTTGGGTGGCCTTAGGCAGCCCTGATGTGGTGTCTGCACGGTTTGAGGGCATGTGTCATCTAAACATCATGCCACCAACCTGGCCCAATGGCAGGCCTTTTGGCCTGTCTGTTCTGGCCTCAGATAAAGTATCAGTAAAATTTGAATGCTCGCTTAAGGTTGCAATTCTATACACACCCACATAATGGGACTTAATTTTTGAGTGAACTACTTTTGGATTGTGTTGTTTATGGAGACAATGGAAGTACATGAGAGTTAGTAAAATTTTCAACTGTGTCTTCAGTGAGAAGGGCTAGAGCAGAATATATAAAAGGGGAGTTGTCACAAAAAGTCCCTCATCTTTTAATACAGAAAAGTCTCAGTGACTTGCTGTAAGAATCATGACAGTAGCAGGCTAATTCTAAAATATGTAGCTTCTGCCATGTAGGACATGTCCTTAAGTTCAAAGGTTGGGCCATTATTTTAAAAGTACAGTCGCCCCTCCATTTTCATGGGGAATCTGTTTCGGACACACACACACACACACACACCGTAAAAATGGAAAGCCACAAATATTCAAGCCCCATAGGATTGAATGGTGGCACATGGCCCATTTTGTCCCTCTCCGTCTACTGCCAACAAACGGGCGAGGGACACGGACTTCATGTGCACGAAAACGGAGGGACGACTGTAATAAGTTAGTCCCCACCCAAAAAAGCAGCACATTTTTCAGCTGTTATAGCATAGACAACCTGCTTCCCACAGACCTCTCCAAAACAACTTTTGAGAAGTAATAAGTAATGCTATTTCACACAGAAAAGTAACATGTTACCATTTGGGACATTAGTTTGTGAAAATGTTATTGCTCTCTCCATTAACCTTCAAAAGTTACAGGTACTGTCATTATATGCTACATGGTACTTTTAACTTCTGTTGATGTCATAATAGAGTGGGCCCTTGGTTTCTACTGTGGTTTGGTTCCAGGATCCCCCATGGATACCAAAAGCCATGGATGCTCAGTCCCATTAAATACAATGGCATAGTAAAAAGATATATCCAAAGAGCAAACGGTTTGCTCTTTGGATATATCTATCTAGCTCTAGCTCTCTCTCTATATATATCTATATCTATATATATATATAGATATAGATAGATAGATAGATAGATATATAGTATTTTCAAGCCATGAATGATTAAGCCATGGATGTGGATAAAGAATCTGTAGGTTGTCCTCTTGACCCTTGCCCATCATGGCTGGCCATCCAGGGGGAGAATGCATTGAGGAGGCTCCTTATGGAGACCATCAATGCATCCTTCAGAGAGGGACATATTCCATCTTGCTTGAAGGAAGCACCGCTTCCGAAAAAAACCCTCACTGGACCCCCTGGATATGAATAACTACAGGCCAGTCTCTTTATTACCATTTTTGAGCAAGGTGATCGAGAGGGCGGTTGCTCTTCAGTTCCAAGCTGTCTTGGATGAAACCGATTATCTAGACCCATTTCAAACTGGCTTTAGGACAGGCTTTGGGGTTGAGACTGCCATGGTTGCCTTGACTGACGATCTGCGTCTGAGCATCGACGGGTAGTGTGACCCTGTTGGTGCTCTTAGACTTCTCAGCGGCTTTTGACACAATTGATCATGGCATCCTCTTGGACTGCCTGAAGGGGCTAGGTATCGGTGGCACTGCGCTCCAGTGGTTCCGGTCCTTCCTCTCGGGCAGGTTCCAGAGGGTGCTGCTCGGGGACAGTAGCTCCAGTAAAAGGAAGTTCACCTGTGGGGTTCCACAGGGTGCTATTCTGTCCCTGATGTTATTCA
>CM034701.1:313536293-313565624 GCA_020142125.1 Phrynosoma platyrhinos
CCACTTTATTATCACTTTCTGGCCCACGTGTGATAACGTCCATAGAACACATTGCAATAGCTTAATCAAGAAATTACCAATGCATGTATTACTCTGGCTTTTAATTGCAAAACACAGCGTCTAGTATATTGAACAGTTTATCATTCATTTTATAGTAATTCAAATAGCACAGATTCTTTTTGCACTATAAATCCCAGACATCCACCATGAATTTAAATTTAAAAAAATTACAATGGCAGGATACCTCCTCAGACTCACTTGTTAAGCTTTTGCATGCTATGTGCAGACAGAGAATAGTTCTGATAATGATGATGAAAAAACTCTTATCCAGTCACTGCACAATACTTAAGAAATTATATTGCAAACATATGGCACAGAAAGAAAAATAATTTGATCTGTAGATAGCTGTGAATGTTGATGTAAGAATCTTCTTTGTTATGCATCTGTTCTGTTAATTATTTACTTTTGGTTTTGCATCCAATTAGAAAGTATTTGAATGAGTCTGAAGAGAGCAAGACCCAAGCCTCTAAGGCCAGCAGGGAACATCGTGAGTTCATTGCACATGTTTGTCATTTCTTTGATATGGACATAAGAGGGAAAGAAGAGCCGCAGGAACTTCTGCTTGCAAAGGTATTTGATTTAATAATGCAATATAATGTGAATATTAGTCATTTATGTGTGTACCTTCAGACCCTGACTTTCAGTATTTACCATGTCTAACATAGATATTTGGAGAGTCTGGTAAGAATATATGACATACACAGTTTTACAGAAAACTGGCTTGTGGGGAGGAGGGATTTTGAAATCACTGACATTCAATAAGGTATCTGTGGCTGAGGTAGTTGAGCACAATTTGAAACAACTTATTTGGTTCTGAAAAACAGGAAATGAAATAGAGAGGAAAGCAATTGCATGCCTCTTGATCCATATTGGAAGCCCAAAAGCATTTTCCTTTCATAGACACAAACTCAGTTCAAACAGTCACATAAACCATGGCATTTATAAAAAAGACCTCTGGTGAGCCTTAATATCATGCTCCCCCATTCCCTTGTTCTCTTCCTTTGTAGGAATATCTGGTACTTGCATGATTCAGAATGCAGCAGGACTAATTAACTAGTTGTGAACTAGGGCTAGAGCTTATGATAGAAATAGAAGTATCTACTTAAGATGCTTTGTAATGCAAAATGAAAAACGTAATACGTTACTGTCTTAGGAAATCTATCTTGAGAAGGGAAAGATATAAACAACATAGGTTCATACAAGAACTTCATACAAGAGTTCCTTAAGAGCTATCATGTGTGGGGGTAAACTAGAAAAAATTACTGGGATTGGCATTCCACAGATGCTCCCTTCCCAGATACATGGAAGAAAAGAGTAACTAATTTCTGGAAAAAGGGAGAAGTGACCTCAACAGCTAAAGAGGCGTAAGGAGACAGACCCAAGGCAAGATAGAAGGGGAAGAATTACAGGGACTATCCAGCTCTTTGGAGTCCTCTCTCCCACTGAACACTTGTACACACATTGATGCCTCTTTGCTTCCATCTCTCTTTCTGTTTAGATTGCTATTTACTGTGTTAAACAGAACTTAGGGTATTGTGATTTATTCTAACCATTGTTACCTAAATTCAGAATCTACTGTGGTTTTATTTAAAGTAAGGTAGAATGTGTAAGTCTCAGGTTCACTGAAGCTGATTACCAATCACCTAAACAATCATTTTGGTGAGCTTTTATCAATGTCTCAATGAATTGCCATAGTGTGGATACTGGAAAGCAGTACAGAAGTGGATGGGACATCTGGTTCCCCAGATATTTTGGACGTCAGTAAGAAACATGTAGTTGTAATCTCATAGTCTCTGCTTTTAGAGAAGTCTTTGAGAACAAATGAGGTCCTGTAACGTGGAGGTGGATACATGTTGTCTCCATCTTTAAAAATAGGTGCAGGGGAAGAGGACTTGGGTAACATTGAATGGTCAACTTTACATGAATACCAGAAAATAATCTAGAACAGATAATTAAGCAGTCATTGTGTGACCTCTTCAAAAAGTATGCCATGGTTATTAAGAATCAGCATGAGTTCCTCAAAAAGAAGTCATGCCAGATAAATCTTATCTATAAATACATCAGTAAGGTATGAATGTATATTATCTTCATTGACAAGTTCCTCCATTGTTGTACACAGACTGGTAAGATGTAGGTTAGACTATGCTACTGTCACATGTATTTGTGGCTGGCTAATGTACTGGATGCAAAGAATACTGCTTGTCATCCTAGAAAGAAATGACAAGAGAAGTTCTACAAGGATTTGTCCTAGGCCCAGTCTTTTTAACATCTATATTAAATGACTTGGATGAAAGAACAGAGTACATTAGATTGTGAGATGACACCAAACTGGGAGGAGTGTCTAATACCTAAGAAAATACAGTGAGGACATCTCTTTTCAATTTTTTTTTTAAAAACAAACATTTAATTTGGTTGGCTATCTGGCAGGGATGCTTCTGCTGTGGATTTCTGGACTGACAGGGCCAGGTTAGACTAGGGCCTGAAACAGAAAGGCCAAATAAAGAGCTTCCAGCCACTTTTGGGAATGGTATTTAGATGATGCATGCCCCCAAAGGAGCGCTGAGGCTGTGCCAAGCTGGCAATAGCCGGCCCTTTTAGAAGTGGATTTAATCCACTCTTGCCAGCTGCTGGTTTGGGACCATGGCAGCAGCCTGCTTCAGGAGCAGGCCATGTGGTCGCCAGCTGGAGTAGCCAGTGTCGGCTTCTTCCGGACTGTCTGCTTTGGCCCACAATGGTTCTTGGCATTCTTTACAACTATATGCTTTTGTGAACTGCCAGAAGCTTGATCTATCATGGCTGATGAGAAATTGGGGCATTGTAGTTCAAAACTTCTGGAGAGCCAAATGTTCATCACTTCTAGTTTAAAGTTTTTACCATGGATGTCAGAGACTCAGGTAGCTTCTGCATTTTTTTCTTTTTATTTTTTCTCATTTCTGCTTACCAAACCTAAAAGCTAACAACAACAACAAAAGGTAACAGGATAAAAGACTGCCATTTTACATGTGCTAGCCAGAAAATGAGAGTGTAAACAGTTATGTTTAGATAAACTATTAAGATTAGTTGAGGAATATTTGCCTTTGTTTTTCAGATTTTAAAATAAAATATGAAAATATACTTACTTAGCCATCATAATAATTGTGTGACAAAAATGGAAATGAAAGTGGGAACTTAACAGTGGAAATTCTCTTTGTTACAGTTTTACTTATTTTTGTAATTTATCTTAAGAAAAAAAGGTGAAAGATGGAAGAAATTGTTTCTAATAGACAACAGGGTTCTGAGCATCTAAGCCTGTGTTCTGCACTAGAGACAATACTCAGGGATTTGAAGGCTTACAATCAAGTATTGTTCTCTGTAGCTGCAGATCTGTCTGTCTGTCTATATTATATATACAGGTTGAGTCTCCCTTATTCAGAATTCTGAAATCCAAAATATTCCAAAAACCAAACATTTTTCATGGGTGGCTGAGATCATGACAATTTTGCTTTCTGATGGTTCAGTGTACATAAACTTTGTTTCATGCACAAAATTATTAAAATATTGTGTAAAAATTACTTTCAAGGTATTTTTATAAGGTATACGTGAAGCATAAATGATGTTTGTGCTTAGATTTGGATCTCATCTCCAAGATTTCTCACTATAGATGTATATGCAGATACAGGTATTCCAAAATCCAAAATAAATAAATAAATAAATAAGTTTGAAGTCCAAAACACCTTTGTTCCCAAGCAATTCAGATAAGAGAGACTCAGCCTGTATATTTAAGTTAAATAGGTTTTGTGAAGCTTTGAGGTGTTTCCAAATATGTTAAAGGCTATTTAGCTAGCAACCAAAGTAAATTCACAAAAAACAATAATGAGTAATTATAAATTTCTTTTTTTTTTCCAAAATCTATGAAACGCTTTTGTCCATACAAATATCAGTACAAAGCATAATTTCCCATGAACAAAAAGAAAGCTTCATCTTGTTCCCTACAACACTGTAAAGCAAGCTGGCAGATGCAGGGGAGTTTCAGAATTATAGGCTAATGGAAGACTTGATTTACGGAAAGGAAACAAATTTAAAAGGTCCACATGCCTAAAAGTGTTCACTAAATTCAGAAAGTTTTATAATTCTTCTGATGGCTGTGGCAAGAAGTTGCCTTTCCTCTTTCATAGCATACCAAAACAAATGATAACACACTCCATCTTCTGTTTGCAGAATGTTCTGGTGATTTAAGGCTGAATGGCAAGAGAGAAGCTCATATGACTCTTTGACTTGAGTTATCTTCTAAAAATTACAGTCATTCTGCATGGCATGCCAATGAATTAACTTTCAAAAGCTTGATTTCCACCGGCTTTACACAACTGATACTTAAGACACATACTTTTCCACCATGCTTCTCTATGAATCTGACTTAGAAATGTCAGACAAGAAACCATATAACATTGGTTACATAAGCCAAACTTTGGTTTTGAATGCAATGATGGCAATGGAAAATATTATAGTGATAGTGTATTCAGGTTGAAGACTGAGGAGGTGACATGATTTTATTTTTTAAGTACCTCAAGAACTGTCACAGTGAGAAGAGTGCAAATCAGCCCCAGAGGATAGGACCATATCTAATGGTTTTAAGTCACAGAGTAGATTTTGACTGAACATTAGAAGGATGAACATTAGCCTGCTAGTGATGCTTTAGCAGGAGATCCTGCATTGGACAGAAGGTTGGACCCAATGACCCATGAGGCCCCTTCCATTCCTGTGATTCTATGATTGTATGATTCTGTTTGCCTTGAATACTAAAGGTAAAGGTTTCCCCTTTGATATGATTGTCGTGTCTGACCGTAGTGGGTGGTACTCATCTCTGTTACTAAGATGAACAACCAGTGTTTTCAAAGACAACTCTGATCATGTAGCCAGCATGACTTCACAGAACATTGTTATCTTCTCTCCAGAGTGGTACCTATTTATCTACTTGCACTTTTACATGCTTTCAAACTGCTAGATTGGCAAAAGCAGGGATTAGTGACGGGAGCTCACTCTGTCAAACAGCACTTGGGTCTTGACCTGCTGACCTTGCGATTGTCAGAGTCAGCATCTTAACCACTGAGCCACCACTAGAGGTATTCAAAGACAACATAATACCCTAACCCTACATACTGTTTCTTAAACCACTTTCTTTTTAGTTTAACCAGAGGCAAATGGAAATCTTAAGACCAAAGGAAGGGTTTGCTCTATGGACTGATTGATATGCTCCATTCCTATATAAACAACCCTGATTACAACTATGCTTTTTGCTTTTGCTGCCTAAATATGTTGACAAAAAATTGCAGAGATTAAGGCAGCTCTGGTGCCATTGGCACAGTTTCAAATATCCCTAACTATTTCAATACAAACCTCATTTTATCGACACATAGTAATGATAATTTTAATGGAATTACTGCAGAATAAATGAGATAAGTATCTTTATGTTAAAATGTTATTTAATGTGTTCCTTTGTTTTCCTGCTAAAACCAATGGAATTTGAAATCTCTTAATTGGGGTTGGATTGTGGCTTTAATTTACAAGGAAAAATTATAATATGATAAGCAAGTACAGTTAACAGAAAGATATATTGAAAGATAGGAAATGGTGTTTTACCTGATTGCCTACTTCTATGCTTCCAGATTGGGGACATGCATAAAGAAAATGCTATGCTAAAAGGACAAATTGCTACACTGAAAGAGACCATAAATGTTCATGAGGTGGAATCAAAAGCTAATAGAGAAACCATCACAAGGCTCGCCTCAGAACTGAGCAAAGAGCAGAAAAAGACAGCAGCCTTCTCTCAGGACATGGAAGAGCTAAGTAATGTAGGTCTATTCAATATGCCTGTCATGTGAACATAAGTCTTTCCCTATAAATACTTTGTTTTGATGCATTCTGCATGGTCAGTCTTCATAGGTGGTGATGGGTGGAACTCATGAAAAATATATTGCAGAAAATTTTCTTAGGCTTTAACTTGTCAAAGATGGTGGAAATCTGTGATTAGCTCTCCTGCTTAGTTGCCATATTCCATTGCCTCAAATCTCAGTGCCTAATTTGCATGTTGTGCAAATTATTCTAATTGTGCAAATTATTCAAATTTTCATTTTAACTGTGCAAATTAGGTAGAGTTGAATTTTTTTGCATCCACTATGTTTCAGATTTCATAGTATTTTTGCATACAACTGAGAAAACCAGTATAATGTTTAAAATACTGGACCTGAGTTTGAAATCTCCTGAGTCATGTAACAACCATGTGACTGTTGGCCACCACTATCAGCAACCCTACCTTACAGGATTATTGGGGAGATTAACTGGGAGAGGGAAACCATATGAAATGGATGTGCTAATAAGGAAACATCAATAATATTAACAATTTGTTATGCAGAAACACTTTTCATTACCTCACTGTTTTTTTATTGGGGGGCCTATCAGTGTTTCACTGATGGCATAAAGATATAGATCCATGAAAATACTGCAGGAAGTTCACAAGAGTGACTGCTATCTGATTCACAGGGAAAGATCCAGAGGAAAGTAGGGACAAATAGCAGTAACTGAAGGGGAAAAAGCATGGTCTGATTTCCTTTGGCAATACAGAATAAATATTTTATTATAACTAGAAATACAGTCTACTTTAACTGATTTTCACTTATTTGACCTTTCATCAAAATGTACATGTAAGCAGCAACGTTTTTTTAGGACATATGTACTCCCACCCAATTATTGTCTGTTAATGAAAGTTAAGAGAAGGATAAATGTTTGTTATTCTTACATTTACAGTTCCTCTCTCTCACTAATTACATCTCTCCACCCCAAACATGTATATAAATATCAACCGAAGCAAATTCCATGCATTTGATGGCATGGATTGCAAAAGTTTGTGCCAAATAAAACTTATTAGTCTTTAAGAATACAGTCAGCCCTCCACATTTGTGGATTTGGTTATTAGGGAATTTGATTAATATGTTTTTTCTAGGAATCTCTAGTTCCTGCAGCACAACTCTGCCAGAAGTTGACCATAGAGTTGTCCTTGAGGATCTAGACATTACTAGAGAAACCAGTCCTCTAGGCATTTGTAGGTCCTCCAGCTTGAGTTTATGGGCAAATTCTGGCAGATGTTGACCATAGAGTTGCCTGATGACCTTGAGATCAAGTAAAAAAAAGTTTATATATTTGTTGTTTTCCCACTTTCACAAGGGTCCTGTGCCCGTAAAGGTAAAGGTAGTCCGTTGACATGAATGTCTAGTCATAACCGACTGTAGGGAGTGATACCCAACTCCATTACTAAGCCAAAGAGCCAGTGTTCTCAGAGATGACTCTGTGATCATGTGGCCACATGACTCCATTGAACGTTGTTACCTTTCCACCAAAGTGGTACCTATTTATCTACTTGTATTTGCATGCTTTCAGACTGCTCGGTTGGCAGAAGCTGGGACTAGTGATAGGAGCTCACCGCATCATGCAGCACTTGGGCCTTGAATTGCCAATGTTCCGATCTACCAATTGTCAGAACTGGTGTCTTAACCACTAAGCCACTGCACCCCTTGCCCCTAACCCCAGTGAATGTGGAGGGCCCACTGTACATACTGCTGTTGGTGAGATAAGGGGCATAGTAGTTCCTGTTATGTTTGCTGCAAAAGACTAACATAGTTATGCCTTTGAAAGCTTTAAAATGTATTCAGCAGTGTAAGAAAAATCACATGCTAATCCAGTGTGCAAAATGTGTCCCCTCCCAACACTACATCGTTTTTTTTCTTCAACATAAATCCTTTCAACTTCCTTATCCTTGTAGCTGCTGTTTAGTTTCCCAAAGAGACTAGAGGTACAGTAAATAGTATTCCTTCCTTATACGCATTTAACTTAGCAGGACATATGTGTGAGCAAACAGTTCAAATGCCCACCATACTCCCAAAACAAATAAATGTGGAATTAGTTCATCAAACTTGCTCTATGCCCATTCTTCCCCCTTTCTGGACTCTGCACTCTGCACTCTGCAGCTGCATCTCCTGTCCTCTCCCCTCAGTCCCTCACTTTGTAACACTACATCACCCTCTCTTGCACTGCCCCTCATCATGCCTACTACTCCCTCTCTTGCTACTTGCACCCTGGCACTGCAACTCTTCCCTTCCCTTCCCTTCTTTCTCCTCCATCCTGCTTCACTCTCTCTTCTCTTCTACTTACTACTTGTGCCCTTCCAGTGGGACCTTCACTTGCTTCTTGCATTCTGCCACTCACACCTCTTGCTCCCCTGTCTCTCCTACACGCTCCTTTGCCTCACCTTGCACCTTCTTGATGTACCCCTCCCTAGTTTCTTACCTTCCCTCACATGGCTTGCTCTCCTGTCCTATTCCTTTCCTCACCTCACCTTGTGCCTTTGCAGGGCATCCCCCCATGCTTCTTGTGCTCTACCATCCACACAGCTTACACCACTTGCTCTTCTGCCTCTCCTATTCCTGCCTTCATCTCACCTCACAACTTTCAGGTTCTCCCTTTGTTTCTTGTGCTCTGCTGCTCATGTGCTATGCACTCCCCAATTTTTCCTTCCTTCCCTCCACCTCCCACTCTTACTGTGTGCCTCCCCTTGCTTCTGGTGCTCATACCACTCATCCTCCTGTCTCTTTTCTTCCCTCCCCTTCCACTTTTGCTTCTTACGCTCTGCCATCCCACTGCTCAGTCTTCCATCTCTTCTACTTCCTCACCTTACCTCCAAGTCTTGCAATATCCCTTCCCTTGCTTCTTCCACTCCACTGCTTGCATTGCTCTGTCTTTGCTCTTGCTGGAACTTCCAGGGTAAACTTGTTTCTTGCAGAACAATTTGACAAATGAGTATCTCAATATTTGCCCTATATTTAGTTTCTGAAAGGGATAGGTACTTCTTTAAAAAATGAAAGTGTGGAATATGATGGCCCAAGCTGATATCAGGTGGCATACCTAGAATCTGGGTAAAATCCAGCTGATGGGTGATACTCCTGCCTGTTTATCTTTTAGCAAATTCTAGCCACAGATTCAGATGGAAACCACAGTGCTGGCAACTGTGTACAATAGCTCCTGCACCATTTTCCCAAACTTGCTCTTGGGCCTGTTAGTAGAAGCATTTGTGCTGACTTTGAGTCCATCACTCTTTCAGTCAGATCTGGTTTACAGAGTTGTTGTAGGACTAAAAAGGGGAAGAAGAGAGCCACACAGGTCACTTTGACCTCACTGGAAGCAGGATGGGATATAAAAGTGACTTAGGGTGAATCTACACTGTAGAAATAATGCAGGTTGACACTATTTTAACTGCCATGGCTCCTGGCTACAGAATGCTACAAGGATTTGTAGTTTTGTAAGACACCAGCACACATTGGCAGAGAAGGTTAAAACTACAAACTCCAGGATTCCATAGGATAGAGATACTGCACTTAAAATGGAATCAAACTGCACTATTTGTTCAGTATAATAATAGATAATGATAAGTAAATCCTTAATACATTCATTTTGAAATTAAAATGCCAAAGAGTTGGAGATTTCTCTAAAGTTTCCATCTTATGCTGATGGAAGCAACCTGCATTTGAGCTGAAATTTTCTTGCTTCTGTGGAACAAGTAGACGCTCTTTCCTAAAATAACCTAAAATAAAGCATTAATTTTTTCACATACAGATTCCATAAAGCTTGCACTTCCTGTCTCTAGCATTGGTCTTTGTATGTCTGTATGTCATCATTTTTTAAGAGCTCCAGCTGAGAGTAAATAATTTTGATTTTCTGATTCGGATATAAAACTACCAGATGTGTTTGATTTCATCTGCAAAGCACAAATGTACCCAGTACATTTTAACTCAGAGGCCCTTCAAGGTCCATGCCACAAATGGCTGTAACATAAGAAAATGTGGTGGCCCACACCAAGACAAACCAATTATAGGACGGCAGTGATTCTCAATTTAAAAAGAGTCTTAAGAATTGCAGGAGCAGATGTTCAAGCCAGCATTAGATAAGAGAAGGAAGGAGTGAGTAAACAGAAACAGCCACTCAGCTGATCTGGTTTAAATTAAATTTTGATTGCATCTAATAGATTTGAAAAGGGTTAGTGCTTTTTTCTAAAAAAGAGAAACAGTAAATCTATCAGGGGAATCTTATTGGAAACATTTGAGGAACACTTCAGAACATAAAGTTTCATGTGTGTTCCTTCTGGAAGCTTAATTGTAAATTAACCATTGAAGTAGTTCTGAGGTGGACAACTACTGGAACAAGGATTACATTGCCACATCCCCAACCCACTGGAGATCACACACATCACCACCCTCACAATAGCCTGCCCAAAGCAAACATCTTTTTCTCTTTTAATAGTTCATTGTTTGTGATTGAATTAGTGCTCTTAGGAGTTGGGTGGGGGGGAAATGTCTGGGGACTACATCCTGGAGGGCAGATTTTGCCCAGTTATGTGATAGATTTTGACAATGAAACCCTATCACATTTATCATCATGTTGGCAAGGACATTCTGGATGCTGTTGGCCAAAAATGTAACTTTTTCCAGGCCTCTCCAGGATCTTAGCATTCCAATATAGGTAGATATTAAAAAGTCTAGCATAATCATATCTCATCTAAATAGAATATAGTTCAAATACTTGTAAACTGTTGGTGGTTATACTAGAATGAAAGAGATATTCTTCCATGAGAAATATGTTAACTGATTTAATTTACATAATGACAGGACTTTGGACGTACTGTAAGGCAAAATGAATCACTGGAAAATATGCTAATGTTTGATAAAGTGGAAGGCAGTAAGAAAAGAGGAAGACCATGCTACAAGTGGACAGACTGAATCAAGGAAGCCACAGTCCTGAATTTGCAAGACCTGAGCAGGGCACTTGATAACCAGGTCTCTTGGAGGTCACTAATCATAAGGTTGCCTTAAGTGGAAGTTGACTTAATGGCAAAGAACAATAACAAGAATGAATGAGGGGCTATATTTGGTATACAGTTTGATTTAAAGTAAGAAAACCCCTATTATGGGAGAGAGGGAAAAATAACTCATCCTTACCAGATTTTTAAAGTGATTCTTTCACTCTTCCAAATCTTGAAAAAGGGTGAGGATGGTTGTCACATGTTTGCAGAGATTGTGGTGCACTTGAAAGTCAGAGAGATAGTTGTTTGCAAGCATACACTGTTAAGCAAAGTATATCATGGATCCTGGCTGATCAAACCACAGTGGAAAACATGACATTTTGGTTTATTTGCTTTGTGCCATTAGCATTTTGTAATAAATTAGAAGCCTAAGCATTTCTTAAAGTGATGGTTTTGAACAGTTGTAGTTGGTGTGCCTGTGCATGCACATACACACAGAGTGAGAACGAGAGTGTGCTGTTACTGCTGAATTTTGCTTTCACTCTTTCAAATCAACCAGAAAGTCTTGGTCATAGACATAGTATGGCGTTTATTGCACTTCCCTTTTCCATACTTTTCTCCTGACCTAGGTTCAGGATGAAAACTTTTAAGGTTCAGGATGAAAACTTTTAAGCACAGATTTTATCGCACACCTCCATGCCCAGGCCAGAGACATCCCATACCCAATTATGGCATCCTGTACCTGATCAGGACTTCTCCCACACTTGAAAGGACAGGATTTTCCTGTTCTTTGTAAGGTATGGGAGAAGTCTGGATCGGGTACGAGATGCCATGATCAGGTATGGGATGCTTCTGGCCTTGGCATGGAGGTGTGCAATAAAATCCATGCTTAAAAGTTTTCATCCTGCACCTTGGAAGGGAAGGATGGAAAAGGGCAATGCAGTAAACTCACATGACTTGAACCAACTGGGAAATAGTATTAGTACTTTTCCAGAAAATGGAATAGCCAGGAAGTGATGTCATTTTGATAGTACCACTGCATGAGAGCAATAGGTTTGCTATGTCATTCATTTAGCGCTCCCTCTGAAGCTGCAGGTCTTCTGTTGTGTGCTAAGTGTGCTAATGCTGCAGGAATTGTTGGAGAGTAGCTGTGGCATCAATAATCAGTATAGAGTTGCCCCACCCTTCATATATGTCAAGGAGCTACTGGCTCTGAAATCAATAGGCAGTAAATATATTATAGGTTTTAATAAAGTTTCTGAAACCTGTTTTGGGAATCGAGTTCAGCACATTAAATAGTCCTTTCAGAATTTACTCTAAAACCCAGAACAGATTCCCTGCCCAATTGACATCAGGGCCACCAAATGACCACCATAGATTGATTTCAGAACATCAATGCCAGGTCTGCCTCATTTTGTGGAAGTGCAACTATGGGCCGAAGCAAATGGGCATGAAAGAATAGCCTGAATCTGCTCTGGCCACAAGCAGGTTGGGACCCCGCTGACTGCACAGCCCACTTCCAAAGGGCCAACCCGTGCTGCCAGGAGCCAGATTATCTCAGCTCCTTTTTGCTCCAGTCCAAGAAGTGGACTCTGTCTAACTGTTCACATCAGACAAGATAGATAAGAATCAAGTGCACAGAAAGATAATTTTATTTATTTATATATTTATTTATTTAACATTTCTTCTTCTCCCAAAGTGTAGGCTCAGGGTGGCTCACAACTGATTAAAAATAGCAGCAGTAAAAATGCAGCAATTTATTCAATTACAAGAGAATTAAATAAACCTTTATATTAAAACACAATTGAATTCAAAGCAATTTTAATAGCACATCAGTAACAAAGTGCAGCACTTTCCTACCCCATTAAAAGTTCCTTACTCAGCCTTTCCTTAAAGCATGAAAAATCTTGTCCAAATTCTCAGACCAGTCACACTGAAAAGTATCCATGAGCAGATGACAAAACAGTTTCTGAACCAACTTGGCTCTGTATCAGTTATGACATCCTGCTCATGACCAAGTATGGGTGACTATATTGCAAAATGCTTTGCAGTCTGGTCACAGTGAATAACTGGACAGTAGATTTCACCAGCTGATGAGCTACGATATAAAGATCTCTGGCCCTTGGAAGAGCCCAGAGTATCTTCCCTATGCAGATGCAATGAATTTAATTTAAAGTTAATGGCAAAAGCCATTAATGGATGGAAACTCTACATTCTCTTAATTCTTTCTTCTGCATTGGATGTCTGCTTATGCTTTCTATAAACCCCAATAAATTAGATGATGCCACAGCTTTATATTAACTTCTATATATTTTGTTAGGAAACATTTCCTAATTGACCTGAATTTTTCCCCCCTGTCAACCCTTTTCTTTGCCATTCTCCCAACAGTCTCATAAATAGTTTTCTTGTTTGCAAAATGGTTGAAAATCTTGGTGTTCTTTAAAAGAGATATTAAACTCCTCCACTCATTCTTCATATGGCATTTCTTTCCAACTTCTTATCACTGGTATTTTTCTTTGAATTCTTCTCCTTTGGTAAATGCTTTGAATTATGGTGCCAAGAACTGGATATAATACGGTTTTACAAGAAGGAAACGAACAATTTGGAATGCTTGTTTTGTTCTCATTAAAACCATGCTGGCTTCTTGTAATCATTCTGTTTTTCTTTGCGTATTTTAAATACAGCTGCATCCCAACTAATATCCACATTACATTCATTCAATTTTATTCCATATTTCACTAGTGCTTCATGTATGTGCCCTACATATAGGGAAGGAATACCCCCTGTATGCATAGCCCCATGTACCATCATGCATATAACTGATTTGTTGTACCTAATACATACAACAATGTACATTTTGTGTTTCTTTTTTATTATTTGTAATAAAAAGCAAAAGAAAAATATCACAAAATAAAGATATACAAGCACAAAATTAAATCCATGATTTTCTTCTGTCTGAACATTACACCACTAGTTTGTATATTCCTTTTTTCTTAGAATCAAATCCCCCCTTCCCTTCCTTGTTTCTTACATAATTCAATTATCTACTTTTACTTAACCAATGTTTCTTCTATTTTTACATTCTTCAGTGCTATTCTACCTCTCACTGTTAATACGCCAATACTTGCCTCATCTGTTTGTAAGTGCTACATTTCCATCTTTCATATACACACATGCCATATATATAATCCATATAAAATGTTTAATATAGACATGATTGTGAATAGCACATGGTTTTTCTTATGGAAAAGTGATACATTTATATGAAAGTAGGCACATGTGAAAGTATTCTAATCATCAGTGGTTTCTTATATGTATTTTTCCCAACCTAGAATTTCTGGAGGTTTGTATTATTATAATTTGTGAACAAAAGTTGTTTGTTGTTAACTGCCCTTGAATCGATCTTGACCCATGACGACCCTATGGATGAAACATCTCCTAGATCCTCTGTCCTCCATTGTTCTGCTTACTTCCTGCAGACCCATACCTGTGGCCTCCTTAATAGAGTCCATCCATCTGGTATGTGGCTTTCCTCTCTTCCTACTTCCCTCCACTTTTCCCAGCATTATTGTCTTTTCCAATGAGTCCTCCTTTCTCCTGATGTGTCCAAAGTACGACAGCCTCAGTTTGGTCATCTTGACTTCCAGGGTGGTTTCCGGGTTTATCTGCTCTAAGACCCATTTGTCTTTTCGACAGTCCATGGAATCCTCTACAATCTTCTCCAGCACCACATCTCAAATGCATTGATTTTCTTCCTATCATCTTTCTTGGCTGTCCAACTCTCACTCCATATATGGTAAAAGGGAAAACAATGGTTTGTATGATTCTAACTTTTGTGCTGAGTTGTATATCTTTGCATTTTAGAATCTTTTCTAGTTCTTTCATAGCCACCCTCCCCATTTTTAATCTTCTTCTGATTTCCTGATTGCAGTCCCATTTCTATCAATGTTTGATCCCAGGCATGAGAATTCTTTTACTGTTTCTATTTCTTCATTGTCTAGGTTGAACTTGTGAAGATCCTTGGTGGTCATTATTTTTGTTTCCTTTATGTTCAACATTAAGTCTGCCTTTGCATTTCTTCTTTGATTTTCCTCAGTAGGTGTTCCAGGCCTGTGAGTTTTGCAGTGTGATCCCTAGTGCCTCTTCCTTTTCTGAACCCCGCTTGGACCTCTGGGATTTCTCTCTCCATGTAATGTTGGAGTCTATGTTGCAGAATTTTTAACATAATTTTGCTTGCATGGGAGATCAGTGCTATGGTCCTATAGTTGCCGCAGTCCTTTGTGTCTCCTTTTTTGTGGATGGGGATGTATATTGATCATTTCCAATCTGTTGGCCATATTTATTTTTCCATATTAGTTGACATATGTTGGTTAGTGTTCCATATCTGTTGACATATGTTGGTTAGCAGTTTTCATCTGGCTTTTTAGAATTTGGAGTTCATCTTCATGTGGCTCTTCCTTCTATATGTCCTTCATTTTGTCACTTCTTTTGTATAATTCTTCTGTGTATTGCATCCGATATCTTTTTGCATAGAGATACGTAGAGATAAGTTAACAACTACAAATCAAAACAAACTTTCTGTCAAATTTTTTAAATGATGATAATTAAAGCTTTACGATACCCTCTTGTATGTCTGCCTTTTCATGTTAAGCTATGTCTACCTGGTGCATGCTGATCATTCAGTATACAAGATAATATTCTTGTATAGCCAATATTCTATATGCACAAGAACAAACAGTAACCCATAAATGGATTATTAAAAAAACATAAAAGTTGGCTTGAACACTAAACTGTTAGGCTCATGTTGGGTTGGCACTACTATGACCAGATCTTAAGAAGGGCTCAGTTGCCAGTCCTTGGAACCTCCTTACTCTTTCTGTTCCTTCTAGTTCATCTGGATCAGTCATTTAGATGGGAAGCACCACAACCATAACTGGCCTCTCTCTCTCTCTCTCTGAGCAGCTATTGGGCCAAGACAGCAGGGGCAAGTGAATGGACCATTTTGGGAGGATTGAATGTGCATTGAGGGCCCCTGAAAACTTGGGATGACATTACAAACATTCCTAATCACTGTGCTCTTTTCAATTTATTGTGCCCTCTTTCAGAATGAGTGCCTTGTAGCTCTATTTACATTTTCAAATCTTAATAACATAAAATTTAGATCAGCATCAGCCTATTATGAAGCTGGTAAACTGTGTTGTGCTGCACCTGTGACAGGAAAAGAGAACATGGTTTGGGATAATCCAATCTGAAAATGTTTCCTTAATTTCTGTAATAGCTGTAATTTAACTCTTGGCACTAGAATATTTTTTCTGTCTCCTACCAAGATCTTTTAAGAAAAGGAAAGGGGAAATTAAATTAAATGGATGTATGCTAAAATTTAGAAAGGCAGATTTTGCTGGCTGCGACATCTCCAATTAGACTAGAATGTAAGTAGTGCCAAGTATGTACTTAACAGTTTTCTTTCTTTTTTGTAAAAAAACAAAATAGTATTTAACATTGGAATAATTATGGAAATAAATGCGACCCTTCAAGTTTAGTTTTGCCTCCAATTTGGCATTCAGAACTAGACATGTAATGAAAAATGCACAGAAACACAGGTAGACATAGAACAATCTTCCACCTATGCTCAACATAGGAGTTAGGTTTTTTGGAGGGGAAAAGTATTTCTTGTTCTGTTGTGTCAATCAGAGAATAGATTAAAGTTATAAAGGAATGATAACCATTGATGACTTTAGATTGTGTGTCTCTTTGCCTACATCCTTGTGATGCTTTTAAGCCTTTGGGGACAACAGAGGACAACACCACTCCTGCAGCCCCATACCAAAAGTTCTCAGTGTCAAGCACTGAGTGCAGGACAGTTTTCCCAGGAGAATTTGTTTAGATCTTAGATGATAGTTTTAGCATGTAGTTGACCCATTTTTATTTCAGTTGAATCATTTAGCCTGGCCAGGACGGAAACATTTCATTTATTTCATTTTGTCTACTCTAGTTAACATTAAAGTTATATTTAGTTCTCTGCATTAGTAGCCCACTAGTTTAATCAGAAATTCTGGCTGTGAGTCTGTAAAGAGAAGTTCTAGTTGTAAAACCTGAAACTACTGTCATTCAGACAAGCGTTGTGAGGCAGCCATTTATCTGCTCTGTGCAGTGCAAAAAAAGTAACTTTTGTTGTTTTAATTATAGGATTTAAACATCACTAAAAGAGCTAAGCAGAGTCTCGAGAAGGAAATGAGGAACCTTCAAGACAGACTAGATGCCAGTCAAAGAGCTTGGGAGGCCTCACAAGAAGAAATGAGCCTCTTAAAGAAATGCTGCAGTGAAAAAGAGGAGACACTGAAAAGTAGCATAGATGAGGCCAGGGTTGCAAAAAATGTGCACGATGCATTCAAGGAGAAAATTGTCACTGTGCTTAGGAGCAATTCCATTATAGTCAGTCCATCTACAGAGGACATTGTGGAAAAGGTTCGAGACATGTGCAGCAGGGAGGAAAGCAAAAATACGGTACGTGTACACCCATTGCTATTGTTCAGTGTGCTTAAAATTTTTATTTGCTTCTTTTCTGTTTGAATTAAAATCTTACATGAGTTGGAAGTTACCTTAGAAATAAACTTGTCACAAAAATTAAAGCAAAGAAAAACAACCCATTTACTATTTACTATTACATTTACTATTACTCAACAATTTAAGAATTAACAATATCTGTTTCATACCTTTGACAGTAGGAGGCATGGGTACCTCACAGACAGTCCCAGAACCTTGTGATGGAAGTAGATCCAATCTTCTCTGCTGTTAAAAAGAGAAGATATTTTAGGCAGTAGCCATATTGCTGCCTTAGCATTTGAAGTTGGTTATGCTCTCCACAAGGGAAACATAAACCTCATTCCCACTATGATTTAAAGTGAATTGCAGATTGGGTGATATGATCGTCGTTCCCACTTGAAACTGGGTCTGATCCTATTGAGCTCAGTTGAAATTGTGATGAAGCAAGGCAAATGCAAAAAAACCACTGTTTCCTGACACTAGTTCTTTGGCAGTTCTTTTGAAAAGAATTGATTCCAAAGCATGTTCAATAAGCGGGAATGATGGATCTGAATCAGATCATATTGAAGGGGAGGGACTAATGGCAGAGGGATGTTTACAATCCCAACTCAGGTTTTGGGAGATCTGCCATCTCCCCCATCTCAGTGCTGCCTTTGTTCATATATATGGATCATATATTCAGTAATTCTGTGTGTGTGTGTGTGTGTGTGTACACACACACACACACACTGAATTACTGAATATATGATCTGTTGTTTTTGCAACTTGGCGGCACGCCGAGTGATCTGGCTGACAGCAGCTCAGTGAGACAAGTAGTTGCAAAACCAATGGACTGAATCTTCTATCAATTTTTTTTTAAAAATAGTTTCCAAGCTGGGCTGCTCAAAGGGAAAATGGTGTACTTTTGAGCAGCCTGCTAAAGTTGCCCTGTTCTGGCCCCATCCTCACCATGTTGCTGCTTATGTCACTGATAATGCACTGACATGCATTATGAAGTAGCGCAAACTAGAGGGAACGACAGTCATGCCAAAAAAGAAACGATTACAAGGGAATAATGAAAAGATCCATTTTTATAGTGGGAATGATGGACCTTTTGGATTCGATTCACCGACATGGAGTGAAGGCAAAACACAAACTAGCTTAAATGTAAGTGGGAATGGGGCCATAAAGATGCTTCCAAATGAGGTTTTTATTGTGTAATAAGAATCCTGCTTTCTTCACTGAATGTTACTGGAACTCTAGATATCTCATCTGTCCATTTGTAGCCTTCCTGTGTTTCACTATCACTTCTTCTTTTTTCTTTTTTATACCACAGAAAATGCATTTTAAAAGAGTAGGCAGAATAACTGCACAGTGTCTTTTGAATGGTAATACTAAGCATCTGGAAGCAGTTAAAATCTTGTTTGTTGTTGTTATGTGCTTTCAACTCAACTCCAACTTATGGCAACATTATCCTAGGGTTTTTTGTTTTTTGTTTTTTTTGTCAAGAATTCTTCAGAAGGAGTTTGCCATTGTCTTCTAAGGCTGAGAGAATGCATGGTTTCCCAAGATCATCCAGTAGGTTTTCATGACTGAGCTGGAATTTCAACCCTGGTCTCTCTTAGTCTGAGTCCAGCACTCAAACCACTACACCACAACTGATTCCTAACCAAAAGCAAAACCACCTCAGGGTACTCTCTTGTCTAAAACATCACATTTTGACTCCTCCAGTTCTCAATTGGTCATAACCAATGTAGTATTGCTTAGGCTGTAGCTTAGGGTTGAAAGAAATTGCATCATTCTACTGAAGTCCTACTCTCAGTAGAACCAGGAAAGAGAAAATTCCTCCTCTTTCACTCAACCAATGGAACACACTCAAAATCTGCCCTAGATCTTCAGGCAGTAGGGAGGGCTGGGGTGTGGGAGGAAAGAGAGAGGAAGTCCTGTTTTTCTATCATAACCTTGGGTTTAACCCCCTTTTTCTACCATGTAGCGGTTTGAGCATTGTGCTATGACTCTTGAGACCAAGATTTGAATCCTTACTTAGCTGTGGAAATCCACTGGGTGACCTTGTACAAGTCACATTCTATCAACCTCAGAAGAAAGCAAAGGCAAACCCTCTCTGAACAAATCTTGCCAAGGAAACCCTGTGATAGATTTGCCTTAGGATCACTATAGGTCAGAAACAACTTGAAGCCACACAACAACTTCGCCATTTGCCCCTTCCTTTCCATTGCAACATGACAGGCAGGAATTCAAGTGATTCTTGGGTCATCATGGAAATGAGGCAATGCTTAATTACTTGGGAAGGGCTGGAAATCATGTGTCCCATCTGATTTTGTTGCCCTACGACTCCCAAAGTTTCTCACCATTGGCTTCTGGGTGGTCTCCAAAGGTAACTTTATTCTGAGGGAGGAATATACATAGTTTAAGCGAGAACATTTTCTCTTTTAGTTTCCCAGGACTTAGAAGGGAAAAGAAACAGAGCAGTGGATTATGCCGCCTGACTATGTTGGCATGACTGTGGATAGATTCACTGAGTGTCTAAACCAGGGGTAGGCAACCTGTCCCCTTTAAGGGCCGAGGGACTTCAGCTCCCAGAATCCCAGGAGCTATTGGCCAACA
This sequence comes from Phrynosoma platyrhinos, assembly GCA_020142125.1. NCBI lineage: Eukaryota > Metazoa > Chordata > Lepidosauria > Squamata > Phrynosomatidae > Phrynosoma > Phrynosoma platyrhinos. The sequence continues at coordinate 313,556,323 of CM034701.1, forward strand.
TGGGACTATTGGCCAACATGGCTGAGGCTTCTTTCCCCTCGGCCCTTAAAGGGGAAAGGTTGCCTACCCCTGGTCTAAACTTTGTCAAGTTTTAAAGGCCCCACAGCATGTTCTTACTGTATCAGTTATGTAAAATGTGAACTCTAGCTCAGCTTTATTTTTAATTTAGGGGTGTTTCCTTGTCCAAGGCCCTAAAGTTTTAGCTTGTTTTGCATGTAAATCTAGCATAAGGTATGGCACAGAGCTCATTTATGTAACAGAAAAGAGGCCTTCCTTTGTTCTGTTGCATAAAAAAAAAAAAAGAGGAGGATAATCAAGGGATGGCAGGGCCATAGGGAATCATTCAGAATAGTACCTTAGAGGGAGGATGCTTCCCTTCTGATTTCTTTACTGCAGTCTCCACTCTGATTAATGATTGGGGCCACGTATGGAAAATGTTGAACTATTTTGATCTCTTCATCATCTACTTTAAAAGTATGTAGATTGCCTGTGGTCATAATTTTTGTTTTCACCCTTGTGTTTTCTGCTTTGATTTCCTTCACAATTTTTTCCACATCTCAGATATTTTCTGCTAATATTGTGGTGTCATAGATTGCTGATGGTCCTTCCTCCAAATTTCACACCTCTCTCCTCTGAGTCCAATCTTACTTCTCATATGATATTCTTGGCATATAAATTAAATAAATAGAGTGACAGAATACAGCCTTGCCTGACTCTCTTGCCAATTGGAAACGATTCCATTTCTTTTTATTCTGTCCTAACAATAGCTTCTTGTCCTGGGTACAGATTATGCATCAGGCCTATCAAATGTTGTGGCAGACCCACAATATTTTCTTTAAGAGAGATCCATAGTTTCTCATGATTTAGGCAAACAATTGATCTTTTGAAATTCATTAGTACATTCCCATTATCTAGTGCATGTTTGTTATATGATCCCTAGTGTCTCTTCCTTTCTTGAATCCAGCTTTGATATCTGAGAGTTCTTGCTCCATATATGGTAAGAGTTTTTGTTGAAGAATTTTAAGCATCTCCTTGCTTGCATGAGAAATTAATTGAATAGTTCTGTGATTACTGCTCTTCCTGGTGTCTCTGTTATTGGGAATTGGATTATATACAGTGCGACCTAAGTATCTGTGGGGGATCTGTTCCAAACCACCCCCCATGGTTACCAAAATCTGTGGATTTCCAAGTCCTGTAGTCCACAGTGGCAGTGCATGCATGTGGCTATGCTGCTATTGGTGACAATGGGACTTCAGGTAAAGAACAAGGGCTTACCTGAAGTCCTCAACTCCCTGGCATCTTCTGGGCAGGCAGGGGCACTGAGATGACTGCTCTCCCCCTCCTCTCACCCAGGGATCCTGCTGGGCTGGCCCCACACCTTCCCTCCAAGCTGAGAAAAAGGAAAAGGAGGAGGGGGATGAAGTCGGTGCCATCCAGGATGAAGCTGAGCCTAGGGTCTGGCACTGGCCGTACCAGTCCTGGTGGCGCCACTCCTCTCTGCCCCCAAACTGCCTCCTGGGCTGGCAGCAGGCAGAGGGCACCACAGGAATGTCACGCCCCCTGCTGGCCTCCTTGGGCAGCAGGACTGCTGGGACTGTCCCTAATGGCAGTGCATACATGTGGCTGTACTACCATTGGGGAGAACTGGGGCTGTTGCTAATGGTGGTGCAGCTGCATGTATGCTCTGCTATGGGGGACAATTGGGGGCTTGCCATATGCGGATGCTGGAATCAATAGATGCTGAGACCACGGATAAGGAGGGCCCACTGTACTGTTCCACCATAATTCAAGGTTCCTGTAAAAAAAAAAGCTTTGAAAAGCTAATGAAAAATATTTAGTGACGACTGTCTCCTTTCTATAAAGACTTAACTTAACCTGCAACTCTCTAGATAGTTGTGCCCAACTGTATATCCCTGGATGTTGGATTTCATGTCCCAGCAGCCCTAATCAGCATGTCTAGTGTTCAAGGGTTCTGGGAGTTGTAGCCCAGCAACATCTGAGGAATAACTGCTTTAGACAGTACATTATGAATCAGTTTTAAAATGTGCCACAATTTTTTAAGAATAAAAACTTCCTAGTTTGATTTTCTGTAGACATATCTAGCTCTAAATGTGTTGTCATTCTGTTTTAATTTTGATGGCACTGGAACTCCATGTCTGAATAGAACAGCATGCACTGATGATATAATTTCACGTAGTACAATATGTTGCTAGTGGGGAATCTCTGAGGGAGATTACAGATCCAAGTAATAATCGCAATGATGGACTTCATCAACTGCATTTCATTTCTTCCATGACTCACTTTTTATTCTGGGCCTCAGTATTTATTGAACTTTATAACTTTTATGATGCCCTGTTGGTCTCTTATTGGCTCATATAAAAACTGTACTAAGGGTACTTCCCCAAGGTATTCATTATTAAGAGTAGACATATAATCTTTTTTACCTTTCTCTCCAAACCTGAACATCTGACTATCCTAAACTACAATGCATGCCTCTGATTATTTGTCTGTCTACTCACTGTTTGCTCTTGTGGCCTGCTTTATCTACTTGTTCATAAAGGCACATGGGCCTCCTTAAGACTCACAATTGTCAGTTGGGGACATGATCTGTTCTTGCTGTGGACCCACTCTAAGAAAATCTCTTGGGCTTCCAAAGATAAGGCCAGATCTAACAGCAACTCTCCAAGCTAAGAACCTTCCAGGAAGAGAGCAACATTGTTCAAGAGTGCATGAAAGGATGACCAGTCTTTTCCCTAAGCCACCCATCAGTGGTCTTCATTTTATAGGCTATCATTTAAGCATAATCAATTCCAGATGGTAATTCAGCACCACTCCAGCCTCACCTAAATATGATGAAATGAAAAGATAGCATTAGGTGACATCTCATCTCAAATATCCATATAACCTCATTCAGTGGTTTCAAACAGATGTTGAACAGGATGGAGATGAAATAGAGCCCTGTGGTAAGATACAGCATAACTGGACTATGGCTAGATAGCAATGAGAGAACAATGGTTTTGGTTTGTATTTTTGCATAGCGGTGGCCTCTAACTAAAAGCTAACATGTACTTGATTAACCTGAGGGCGGATTCTGCTAAATTTTATTGCTGTGCACTTTTTGTAAACTGCATTTGGTTGCTTAGATTAATAGTTATAATAAAGTTTTATTGGAAGATGGAATAAGAAACTGTATATACATGCACACATTCATACCTCTAGGTTCTTCTGACCTGAATATTTACTATTATCACATATCTAACAGAGGTTGCTCATGGTGCTTTTTAAATTGTTTGGCTTTCTACATGATGATCTAATTGCAGTTTAAGTAGTTTCAGATTATCCAAATGTGCCATAAAGCTGTTGGCTGGTCACTAAATGTCATTTTAAAAAAAAGGTTTTAAAAAAACAACCAACCCCCTCTGAACAATCCAAGATTGTGGCTTGGGGGCTTGGTAAAATTATCTGTACAGTAGAAACTTTTACTAAACTTTCTTATCACCTGGTCCCATGGTCTGGTGCTCAGTGCCAACAGAGTATAAAATTGAGTGCTGGGCTTTCAGGAAACACCCATCATCTTAATTTGGTGCTGTAAGTTGGCTCAGGATTCCTTGAGTGAAGCCCTCACACATTGTAGAGTGCTTTCCAAGTGTGTGTGTATGTAAGAAGGGGGAAGACAGACAGATGGAACTGTTAGAAATGCTGTGCACAGTCTTCTGTATAATGACCAAATAAATAAGCACTTGTGAAAAATTGAGCCAAACAAAGAGTACCATGGGTGGTGGGTAGAGTCATATGGAGCAGAGCTGGATAGCTACATCCCACCTGCCTTGATAAGGGTACCATTTCATTGTTTTGCAATGATAGCCACTGCTTGTGGTGTTTACTGATAAATAAAAGGAATAGATTGAGCCTACTTATACTTGTCAGCCCAAACATGTCATCAATACTCCATTGTCCATTGTGAGTATTTGCGTATTATATCAGCTCTGCAAATGAATCCACAAACATTGTTGGGTCTCATGCTGCAAAAAAGGAGGAATATTAAACAAGCAAATTGGTGTCCCCATAGCAAGAGTAATATGTGCCTGACCCACAAGAGACAGTTGACTTTTTTTAGCAGCTGTAGCACTAAATAGTAAAAACAGATGATAAAACTGTTTTTGCTGCTTCTACAACAGTGAAGTGGGCTCCTCCAGATGTTGTTAGGTTGAAGCTCCCATTAGTCCCTGTCAACGCAATCAGTGTTGAAGAATGCTAGGAGCTGTAGTCCTGCAACTTCTGGAGAGCCACACTTTTGTTCACGCTTGTTCTTCAAAGAGACCCTGAACCATGGCACTTGAATTGCTGTTATGAGTGGGCTTGGCAAAATCATTCAGGAACTCTGTAAAACACAGAATGCCTACTTGACCATAGAGAAAATGCATCTAGCATTGAAGCCAAAGATGGAAAAGTACCAAATATATTTGCTCAAGAAAAGTTAGACTTTGACAAATATGCAGCATAGAACTGTTCTGAAAAGGTGAATGCCCTGTTTACACTGTCCTGGAGTGATGTCCATCAATAAGAAAGCATGCACTTCAGCCTCTGGAGAGTTCCTGTTTGGAGGTCAGGCACTGAGATAACAATGTCAGAAGGGACTTGAGCATACTCTAAATTTATTATTCCCAGGAAGGTGCTATCTGTTCTTTGGTTTTAGTTTAGATGCACTTACACTTGATAGATCACCACCTAGCCTATTGATTCTAGAAGTGTAACATATCTAAAGTGAAGTATTTACGCACAGGACTCATTTAAAAAGAAAAAAAGAATACCATAATGTTGATGAACATATATACAGCTGTGTTGCAACATCACATTGTAATTGTATATGCACATGTAGGAGCACTGGAAAAAATACATGGACCTATTTTTGCAAGAGATTAAAAATAATATAAGCCATATGCTGCACTAGTCATTTCCATGGTTTGGGCATTTCCCCAATTATTTGTTCTGTAGTGTTAAATAAGAGGACCAATATGGTGAAATAGTATAAGCATTGGACTAGGACCCTGGGAGACTAGGGTTCAAATTCCAGCTTGGCTATGGCAATCTTGGGCAGAGTTACTCCCTCTCAGCCTCTGAGGAAGGCAAAGGCAAGCCCGCTCTGAAGAAATCTTGACAAGAAAACATCATGATAGATTTGCCTTAGAGTCACCATAAGTCAGAAACAATTTGAAGGCACAGAACAACCAAAGTGTTGAATAAGCATAACCTTGTCAGGAGCCACATACTTGCAGATTCTTTGTCCTTTTCCACTAATCATATTCAGTAACAGAATGCATTTTGCTGCATTAGGCTGCACTTGTAATAGAAGTTAACAACTGAATCTCAAGTTACTGCCTTGAAAACATATTCTGTAACTCCAAAGGTAGCAAATTATTAATACATAATATAAAGTTAAATTCATTATACTGTATATAATATCTTAAATACAATAAAAATCAGCTTGTTCTTCATTGACTACAGCAAAGTATTTGACTGCATAGCTCTCAAAAAACTATGAATTGATTTTAAAACATGGGGATATCATTACATTTGATTGTCCTGATGTGTAACCTGTACTCAGGACAAGAAGCTACCATCAGAACAGAATATAGAGAAACAGTATTCAGAAAGGAATCAGATAAGGCTACATTCTGTCACCCTGTCTATTCAACTTGTATGCAGAAAATATCATATGTAGAGTAGGATTAGACACAGAGGAAGGAGGAGTGAAGATTGGAGAAAGGAATATCAACAATCTAAGATACACAGGTAACACTATACTACTAGCAGAAAACATCAAAGACTTGAAACAATTCCTAAAGAAAGTCAGAGAGGAAAGTGCCAAGGCATGTTTACTGCTGAACATTAAGAAAACAGAAACAATGACCACAGAGAAGTTAGAGAAATTCAATTTAGATGATGAGAAATTGAAAGGATTTCTCATAATAATTAATAATAATTTTTATTTATAGCCCGCTCCTCTGCCCAACAATCGAGGCAGGTTACAGCATTAAAAAACAAAGTTAAAGCATCCCCCAATCCCTAGTCCCAGCCTCCCAACCTCTAAAATTCATTGATCAGAATACGGATTGTAATCAAGAAATCAGAAGAAGGCTAGGATTGGGATTGGGAAGAGCAGCTATGGAAGAACTAAAGAAGATTTTAAAATGAAAATATATCAGGCTGAATACCAAAGTTGGAATGGCCCCAGCCATTATATTTCCTAATCACCGTATAGATGGGAAAGCTGGTCAATGAGGAAAGCCATAGAAAGAAGATCAACTCATTTGAGACATGGTTCTGGAGAAAAGTCAAACAAATGGGTCCTAGAACAGATCAATCCTGAACTCTCCCTGGAAGCCAAGAGGACTAAATTGAGGTTGTCATACTTTGAACACACTAGAAAAAGATAATAATGGTAGGAAAGGTGGAAGGCAATAGAAAGAGAGAAAGACCACATATAAGACAGATAGACTCAATCAAGAAGATCATGACCAGGACCTGAGCAGAGTAATTGAAGTGAAAGGGGCTTGGAGATGTCTCCAAGATTCATGGGGTCTCCAAGAGCTGAAGTTAACACAAATCATGAATGCAACTAACAGCTATATATATATATATATATATATATATATATATATATATATGATTGCCTAGCAGTGTTTGGGACACAATGGCTTAGTGATTAAGATGCTGACTCTGACAACTGCAAGGTCAGCAGTTTGGCAGTTCAAGACCCAAATGCCATGTGATGGAGTGAGCTCCCATCACTAGTCCCAGCTTCTGCCTACCTAGTAGTTTGAAAGCATGTAAAAGTGTAAGTAGATAAATAAGTACCACTTTGGTGAGAAGGTAACAGCATTCTGTGCAGCCATGCTGGCCACATGACCATGGAGTCATCTTTGACAACACTGGTTCCCTCATCTTAGTAACAGAGATGAGCACCACCCCTTACAATTGGACACAACTACACAAAGGGGAAACTTACCTGTATGTATGTATGTATATATGTACTGTTCCAAGTTTTGGTTCTACCACTTGCTAATATTTCACAGTTTGGTGGCGGATTGTTAAAGGTCCCCCCCCTTGCTGAACCCAAATGACTTGGTTTATTTATTTATTATTTTTTCATTTATATCCTGCCTTTCTCTCACTATGGGACCCAGCATAACTCATAAGTTAAAATCAAATACTAATAGATTTGGTAATTTGATCAAATAATTTGATTTGATAACAAATCAAATCTATTATCTATTGGTTATTTAACCAATAACCAATAGATAATGCAAAAGTTTTGAAGCAAAGCAATAAACAACCACATTATGGCTTGCTATTGTTTATTTTGTCTTTTTAGTTGTAGCTCTTTTATTTGCTTGCCTTTGTGGTTGTTTATGCAGTTCACATCATTTCCATACAACCATTTCCCTTTGTTCCTAAATCATAGGTAACATAATCCATTTATGTTTGAAATGTTGTAATCTTTGAGTGCTGAAGCTGTTAGAGGAAAAGTGAGCATTGTGTGCACAAATGCTTGCAAAATCAAGCCAGCTTGCAAACACGAGGACTACATCTGGCAGTCAGAGAGACAGTTTAACATGTATTCTGAGGGTGGAACTAAAGCTGAACAAATAAACACCAAAAACACTACAGAGTACAGTTATATTTAAATGGCTTTGTGAAGGTGGTGAGTGGCATCTAGTAATCATAATTTTTCCTATTAGCGGTTTCATGGAAGAGTTTGCAACATAACAAAACACCACACTTATAATCAGATTTAGTCATCTTTTGGATTTGGCCAGACTTGTTAGAATTTAAAAAAATGAAAATTCTGTTACAATTGGTGGTCTGAAATCACACAAGCCCTTAATGTCTAAAACATTTTGCAGTATATTAACAGTGTGGCCCCTTAAAAAAATAAAATAAAAATCAAACTCTTACTTGCCTCCACCCTCAGCTGCTTCAAGCAACAGCATTTAGTAGACCACATCCTTGCCCCTGTCTATTGGGCCAGAGTGTGGTGTTCTAGCAGGCCTATTTAGCAAACATCTTGTACATGTTATTGTTGTGTGCCTTCAGAAAAGTCATTTCTGACATGACGACCCTAAGTCAAAACTATAAAAGGCTGAGGTATAGGATTGAAGACACCTGGCTTGACAATAGTACACGTGAAAGAGATCTGGGAGTTTTAGTAGAACCACAAGCTGAACATGAGTCAGCAGTGTGATGCAGCAACTACAAAAGCCAACATTATCCCGAGCTGCATCAATAGGGGTATGGTGTCTAGATCAAGGGAAGTAATTGTATCACTCTATTCTGCTTTGGTCAGACCTTACCTAGAATACTGTGTTCAGTTCTGGGGACCACAGTTCAAAAAGCTGGAGTTTGTCCAGAGGAGGGCAACCAAAATGTTGAAAGGCCTCAAAAACATAAGGAGCAGCTTAGGGAGATGAGAATGTTTAGCCTGGGGAAGAGAAAGTTAAGAGGTGACATGATTTAAATATTTGAAAGGATGTCATATAAAAGAAGAAGCAACCTTGTTTTTTGCTGGTCCAGAGATAGAGACATGGAGCAATGGGTTCAAACAATAGAAAAAGAGATCCCACCCCAACATTAGGAAGAACTTCCTTACAGTAAGAGCTGCTCAACAGTGGAAAACTTTGCCTCAGAGAGTGGTGGATTGGTAGTATCATCTGCATATCTTAGATTGTTGTTATTCTTTCCTCCTATCTTTCCTCCTCCTTTTTCTGAGTCTAAGCCTGCGCTTCTTATAATATTTTCTGCATACATGTTAAACAAATAGGGTGATAGAATGCAGAATGCAAATAGTTGGTCCTCCTATTTCTTTTAATTTGTTTGTAAAAGCAGTTATCTGATGGAGATGAAACCAACTATGGTAGCCTTTAATTCCGGGGTCGGCAACCTATAGCCCTCGGGCCGGATCCGGCCCAAGGAGGCCTTGTTATTGGCCCCGGTTTGCTCCTGCTGCCGCCGCCGCTGCAGTGGCATTTTTCTTTGCCGGGCTTCTCCGGTCACCATTTTGTGTAGCAACACAAAATGGCTGCCAGGTTGCTCTCGGCATGTTCCACCCCCTGCGCTGCGCGCCCTCCCTCCTGGCAGGCGAAGCAAACTTCGGAAGAGCGTGCTGACTGGCCAGCCTGGACCCTCTTCTGAAGGCTGCTTCGTTCGCCTTCCTGGCTGTCTCCTCTCTCTGTTCTTCCTGAGGGCGAAGCAGAGAAGACACCCAGGGAAGCAAATGAAGCAGCCTTCAGAAGAGGGTCCTG